>JAVJIF010030650.1:0-583899 GCA_038442645.1 Agave tequilana
GTCGGTATTAGTTCCCATACTTTCAAAGTCCAAGTCAATCATTCCATCTTTTCAAAACTCCATTTTGGGACAAGGCGGTTGACAAAATTGACTCTGAAATTAATTATGAAATTTGAAAATTAGATGGGGTAAATTTTTAATAAAAATAATTCATATATACATCATTTTAGTGAGTTATATTAGAGAGATTTCTGGTAGGTTCCTCCAAACTCCATGCAAAGTCTATTGGGCCGCATTTCGTGGACCAATCAGACCACCACCGGAACCACCACCATAAGGTAGTATTTTCCTTCCCTTTCTTCTTTTTCATGCATCTATGCGTTAATTCATACATTGAGGACAATGCATGAGATAGGTGTGGGGGAGGGTTCTAACATAACTTAGGTTTTTCTTTTTATTAAAAAAACAATTTTTTTTTAATATTTTCTTACTTTTAAAAACTTTTTGAAAATAGAAATAATATTTTGACATAATTTTTGTAAGAAATTAAGTCAATTTAAGGAATAGGAAAATCAAATTAGGATTTCTAAAAAACTTGGTCAAATAAGATTATTTGTTGATTTTTTTAAGGTTAGAAAGATAATTTGTCAAAGTAATTTAGTCTTGATCTTTATCTTAATGAAATATGCACACTTCATACACTTACACTTAGGGTTCAAAACAAAGATTCTTATGCCTTATAAAAAAAAGAGAAAAAAATATATCTATGAAAGATGAACAAATCTAAATATTGACTAGCTAGATGCTTTGACTAAGTAAGCCTTGGTATTTATGCGAAAGATGATTAGATAAGTTCGAAAAAATATATATATAAAAAAAATCTTCTGATTAAGTTGGGTATTTGTGCCTAATAAAGCATAAGTATTCACGCCTTAAAAGTGGTTCATATAATAAAATCCTTAGTTTTGTGGCCTTATTTGCTCGAGTCCTTAAGTCCTTGGGGTGTTTTCTCACCCGGTGCCCTAAGACTGTTTGGTTTAGAAGTTATCGATTAAAGGCTCGTTACATGGGCAGATTAGAAAGCCTATAGAACTAAGGAATAATACCACCAAAAATATATATATAAATAAATAAGGCATAAGAGTTAGAGTTAAAGAACCCTTAGTCAAAGTTTTCACAGTCACAAGGTGCATATGACTTAGGGTAAAGTAATAGACTAGATGAGAAGTACAATTTGACTCCTTACTTTGATTGATAACAAATTTTTGAATAGAGACTAAGTTTAGGAATGAAAAATTCGATTTTTCTATAACTTATAGATTACTTAAAACTTACAATAATATTTCAAATATTTTTCTTTCAAAATGTGTTTTCAAAATACTAACATTTTTTTTCTTTATGGATTTGTGGGTGTAATCCACTGAAAACCCTCACGAGACAAAACTCGTCCTCCAGGGATAACCTAGAGGTTTTAACGGCTTGTTGCACATGCTCAGTGTAATCGCGTGACCTGCGAAGGTGGTCTAATAATTTTTTGTTTAGTTGTTTGCTCGAGGACGAGCAAAAGATAGGTATGGGGGTGTGATCGTCCCTAATATTGCACATTCATTATCATATTCTCATACTTATTATAAAATAAACTCTGATTTTCCTAATATTGTGTAATTTATTTGCAGGCCCATTCCTAAAGGAGAGTGAAGAGAAATGAGCCCAAAAGCCCATCAAATTCTGAATTAAATCAGAATTAATTCGAACTCAGGAAATCAGGATAGATCAGGTCGGTTCAGATCGGTTGAAAATCAGTTAGAACAAATCCCTTCAAATCAATCGGTTGAAGCCAAAGATCAAAGGCCATTTTGTCAAAATCTCGGACTTAAACTGCAAATCCAGTTGAAGATAAACATCATCGCGAAGCCGGGGTTCCACCAACAGGGTGTGGCCACCTGGCCACACCCTGGCCGCAGAAACGCGGCCAAAGCCGCATTTTTCACGGCTTTGTTAGAGAGTTAGGGGGAGCGTTTTCTCCCCTATCTTCATACGCTCTCGTAGGTTTCGTTTTGCCCATAAATACTGAGATTTTCAGAGCGTACAGGGAACGACCATGCAGAGATAGAATTTAGTGCATATTTTCAGTCTTTTTAGTATAGTTTTTTATTCTTTTTCATGTAATTTTTATTTCTTTGTAAGTATAGTTTAGACTGAGATTCATGTAAGTAAGAGAGAGAGGCTTATGTTGAGAGTGACACCGATGTACCTCTCCTTTCTTCCATCGTTTCTGCAAGCAATAAAAGGTAATTTTTTTATGTTGTCTTTACTTTGTTTTCTTATTCTTCTTTCTACTTTTTCTCTTTTGGTTATGATGAACATTCAAGTGAATCTAGAAGCATCAGTATAGCCATGTCTGTGTGAGTGCCAACGATATTACATGATGATGTTCTCCTCCTCAAGATTCCGTATCATTTCATTCTTGTTCGTCTTGATGATGTAATGAGAATGGGGACTGAGCTCGATCTTATTTTTTATACGTTGAACGCCTCTGAAGTAAGGTAGAACATGTAAGGGTTCCAGGTAAGTCATCAACCAGAGAAGGTAAGTATTTCTTTAATCTTTTCTTTCTTTTCTTTTATTTCTTTAGTTTAGATCACCAGCACCAACAACACCCAACTCTTTCATCACTCATTTCGATTCTTTGTATATGTCTATTTTCTATTTTCTCCATCTTCTTAATCTACCATCTTCTTCCAATTAATTTTAGCGCTGTCGCGTCTGTCTCTTGTCGGCTGCAGATCCCGATTTCTGGTCGGTTTCTGATTTTGAGCCCCTGTTTTGACGAATCAGCTCTCCAAAGTCCATGGCTATATTATTGGCCTTTAATCACCTATTAAATGGTGATTTAGGGTCTTCTTCTTCATTGCACACCATGTACCAGAAACATACAAGAGAGGTATTTATTAGCAGAATTTAATATGAAATAAATGTGAAGATGTGGTATAAAATATGCAGTTTTAAAGACTAATCAATTCACATAGGAGAGTCATCAAAGTATCTTTGTGATTTGTTTCTGTTATCTTATTTATCCCTGTTTTCATATCGGTTATGATCATTGACCACTTTTTGTTGGTATTCTTATACTTATTATGCTAGACTTATTGTGGATTTATATATATCCCTGTACTGAGCAGCTTAGGTATAACGTGAGAGTATTTTCGCTCTGCGTATGTACGTCGCTATAACGTCTGTACCTGTGGAATTGGGGTGTTACGGTAAGAGATGTTAAATAGTGGTATCAGAGCCTAGGTTCACACCTGTTGTGGGTAACCACCTGAGTTAATGCTCAGGCTCTTACCAACAGTACAATCAGATTCAGATTCAAACTCATCTGTATCTGAATTTGGGGATTCCAGCAATGAGTACAAGAATACCATGTTTCCTTGACTCTGTTCTGTTCCTTACTTATAGTTGTCTACCAGAATACCTGATTTCCTTCTCGCTTTCTCTTCATCCTATTGCTTCCAATCTGTCAGCTTAGTCCGCTACCTAATTCTCCACCCCGATCATTATAGCTATCAGAGTGCATAGGGAAGCGTTGTAAGCCAGTAACATTTAGGCTTTGGGGCTGTAAATATTATTCTCACACCTGAATTAAAATTTTAAGGACAAATTTTTTTTATAAGGTGGGGAGAAATGTAACCCCCCGATCTTTGATATACGTATTATAGTATCAGTACTCGATACGACGTGTAAAGTTAATTGACCTTCTGGTAGGCAGATGAAGCTGATTTTAGTATTAGATATTATGTTTCAATATTTTAGATTTTTCAGAAATTTTTGAAATTTTTCTGGATTATTTTGGAAAATCTCCGTAGTCGGTGTCGACCGATTACCGATACCGATAATCGGCTTTACGATTTTTATTTCACAAATGGAGTTGAATTTTGGGAATTGCTTTCACCTTATATCTAAGAATCATATCATCTACGTTTATGGATTTTGGAGATTTTTCTGAATTTATCAAAAATCGGGCTAAACCGGTGTCACCCAGTATCGTCGATACGTTCTAAGATTTTTAACTTGCTAACCGGACAGTTTTCTAGAATCTGATTTCACATTACTTCTCAGCAGAATATTTTCTATTTAACAGAATTTTCGGGAACCGTTCGAAACTAGCCAAATTTTTATCGAATAAATAATATTAATTAAATAATCTTAAATTTCTTTTTCTGCTTTCTTCTTCCACACTTCTCCACCGCCGCCATTTCCCCCTTCCCTTTTATAAAACTCCCTCCCTTTTCTCCCTTTCTCTCTCAATTTCCTAACTCTCTCTCTCTCTCTCTCTCTCTAATTCTCACATTGTTTCTCTTTCTCTCAACTCTCTCTCTATTCTCCTCTCTCTCCCTCTCTCTCCCTCTCACTATTCCAGGCCAGGGGTGGCCCACGCCCACGGCCACGCGGCCGGTGCACCGCCGCCGCGGCCCAGCTGGGCGCCATCCCTTTCCTTCTTTTCTTTTCCTTCTTCTTCTTCTTCTTCTTCGTTTCCTTTTCTTGTTCTTCTTCTCCTTCTTCTTCTTTTTCTTTTTCTTCTTCTTCTTCTCTCTCTTCCCCCCCCCCCCCGCGCTCTCTTCTTCTCTCTCTTTCCCACCGCCGGTGGGGTAGAGCCGCCGCCGCCGAGTCGACGCCGGCGGGGCTGGCTGCCACCAGCCCTGCCCCCCTCTCTATCTCTTATTTTGGTATAAACCCAAATACTCGTTAGCCCTATAACCCAATAACCCGATGATCTATTTACTTAAGTTATGGGTTGGATTATCAGATCCAAACCCGACCCGTTATCTTACCAAACCCGCATCCAAAACCCAATAAAGGTATATTACAAAAACTCCCAGCTAAATTTTATTATTTGCATTTAATATATTTTTATTACATATTTAACCCATATCTATTACTTTTAGTGTTCGGGCGATATCGGGAGCATCCGGTGTCCAATCTGGACGATTTTGGAATTGTTGCGATCGTGGGAAAGAGAGCTACCTTCCCATGGCTAGTTTGTGAGTATTTTTCTTTATAATTATAGTTATCATGTCTAATTAAATTGATCATAATTATCAAAATATTATTGTAAATAGAATTAAAATAGAATTTTTTGCTTTATTATAAAATATAGATGACTTGTCTAAATATCGGGATTCACACGTTAATAATTTTACTAAGTAAATTAACTAATAAATTGATAATTAAAATAGAGATGTGTAATAATTTTATGATCTTGATCATATTAATCATCTTATAATATTTGTTACAAATATGGAGATCTAATACTCGATTATATGGTATAATCACCGTTATCTGACTCACACTAGACACCGTTACTACATGTACCCTACTCGAACATTCTAGTATATTGGACATTGTATTTTCTATATACCCATTACCAGATATTGTTATTTACAGATACTGATACACCGACACGATTATTGCATGTTATTGAATCACTGCTACACGGATACGTTACTACACTGGATACTGTTACACGGATACTCTGTACACTATTATTTCTTATTCATGTTCCACTGGTACACGGATACACCAATTCACGGAATACCGTCATTTCATATATTGTTATCATCGTTAATGGATGCTCGGCACAAGTTATATCATGTTTACACATTACTGTTACACATGTATGTATTGTTTCTATATTCTTATCATATGGTACTGTTCATATTGCATGTATATTCATATATTCCTGTTGCATGACTGTTTCTCATTACTGATATTCCCATTACTTGATACGTGAGCTATTGATATGCGATGTGTGGAACTAAGTTCCATGTTGATCCAAGCCACGGGGCCACCTCTAGAATCCCACATCTATTGTTTCCCATTTTTCGTTATCTTGTTATATGCTATCAACCGAGCTCAGGTCTGTTATCATGTTACATGTACCATGCACTATACTTGTTCTTGCTATGCAGTGTACTTTAAATATAATGAATATAACTTGGGAATGGGAGAGACTTGATGGTTGACTAGGTCTTATCAGGTGGATGTCTAGATCCATTGTTAGTCCCACTGCAGGAGACGTGATAGGGCTGGCTACTATTTGTATTGTATTGTTTCTTGCTCCTGTCCTACCGGGTAGCCCTGGTCTCAGCAGGCAGGGTTCATTTAAGGCCGTTGTCCCGGGTATGCAGGGATACACCCACTGATTGTCACTAATGTTGCATATTTAATGTCACATTTCTATACTTATTTAGAATAAAAGCCTGCATTGTCCTAATTATTTGTTTAATTTATTTGCAGGCCCAATCCTTGAGGAGATGAAGAGAAATGAGCCCAAAAGCGCACCAGAATTCTGAATTAAATCAGAATAAATTCGCACACAACAAAATCAGGGCAAAATCAAGAGGTGAAACCGGTGTGAGAAGAATCCTCTCAGAATTGATCGGTTAAAGCCAAGAATCAAGGTCATTTCGTCAGAATCCGGAGCTCAAACGACAAAACCAAAAAGGATAAAGCAGAAGAAACCCCGGAGAGACCCACCAACAGGGTGTGGCCATCTGGCCACACCCGGCCGCGTTTCCGCGGCAATCTTGGGGAGTTAGGGGAGCGTGAACTCCCCCGACCTCCCTGGGATTCTGGTTGTTGGGTTTATGCCTATAAAAGGCCATTATCTGCGCTGAAAAATGGACGCCAAAGCAGATTAGGATTTAGCCTAGTTTTCATTCTTTGTAGTTTAGATTTTCTTTTATTGTAACTTGTATGTAACTTAGGGTAGAAGAAGATTCATGTAAGTAAGAGAGAGAGGCTGACGTTGAGAGTGACACCGATGTACCCTCCTCCTTCTTTCCATTGTCTCTGCAATTAATAAAGGTAAAAGCTTCTTTTTATGTTCGTATTTTGTTTTGCTTTCTTCTTCCTCTTCTACTTTACTTTGGTTGTATTTGTTGAGTTTACAAGTAAAATCCAAAGCAAGTATAACTAAGCTACGTGAGAGCCAGCGATAGTTCATGAAGACGTTCTCCTCTTCCAAGATCCGCATCACTTCGTTCTTGCTAGGCTTGACGATATAATGTGCACGGGGACTGAGCTCGAGCTTATGATCTATGCGTTGAACGCCTCCGAAGCAAGGTAGAACATGCAACGGTTTCCAGGTAAGTCATCACTCAACCTAGGTAAGTATTCCTTCCTTTCTTTCCTTTCTCTCATTTCTGTAAATTATATCACCACCTCTTCCAATTCTTTCTTCTCCACTCACTCCATTTGTACATAGTCGCTTTTTCGTTTTCTGATTTGTCCACCTTCTTCATCCCTCGCTTTCTTCTTAACTTTAACCTTTAACTTTCTTCTTCTTTTTCTTAACTTTAAAAATAGAGAAGAACTCTCATTTGGTTTTTATAACGATTTCAATAAAACTGTAAACGCTTCCATCGCAAACCCTCCTTGTGGATCACGACCTGCATAGCCACTTGCTATAGCGGAAGAATTGAGCATTGCACATTTTTATTCTTAAATCTGAAAATCTTTATTTTGTGTGCAGGTTTGGCCTCAATCAAATTTTGGCGCCGTTGCCGGGGAGGGTTAAAACGGTTTTTATTGAAATCTAAATTTTTATTGCAAATTTTTTTAGACCTAAATGAATTTTCTTCTCTGTTGCAGGTTACAGGGCAAGCAAAGCAGAAAATTATTATTGCAGTGACATACAAGTGGCCTTGGCCACTGCTCTAAAAAGCAGAGACCCATTGCCCTCTGGAATTGCCGCGTTTCCACGGCAAAAGCCGCGGATCCGCGGCAAGGAAGAGCTGACTACAACAGCTTTTTGCAGGGCTGATTAGTTTGCAAATTCTAGTTTGCTGTAATTATTTATTTCTTATATGCCATCACAAAAACCTGCTAACAATCAACAGTAAAAATTTGTTGCAAAAGTTAAAAATTGATTAGACGTTTGCATCTTAGGCACGTGTCTTTCAATTCCTTACTTTACTGTTGAAGAGTGCTGGAGCAAGTATGTTTGCATTGCATCTAGAATAGGACTATCTCTTGGTTGATTATATCGCTTTGAGTGCATCTTATTCATCTTGTACACTTGCACAAAAACTGATCTTAAGGGCACCACCCAATAATAAGATAAGGTGGGATTTAATCACCCTTCCTTAGCCCAAAAATCAGAATCCAAGCACTCACTAACCCAAGCCTAACTAAAATTGAGTACACGTTGGCCCTAGGGACATCTCGGACTCAATTAAGAGATTATCCTAAGGGGGAAAAATGTTGGAATCTAACTCCTGCAAAATCAGTGTCTAGGAAAGGGATTGAGGGCCGAAAGCCCGAAGGTGGTGGTTATTTAATTAAGGAACGTCTTTGACGGAAAACCTCCCACCAACCTTGCCCTAACCTGGCTGATTAGCTTGTGGTTAAAGTCTACATTAGACCTCTCGTGGATAGTCTAACCAGTTAGGAGTCGTCTAGGTCCTAAGTCTACCCTAACTTCGCTAGAATTTTTTTTGTTTGTTTATTTGTTTGTTTTTCTTTGTTTGTATTCTATTGTGTGATATGGACTATAATAATAATTTTTTCAACTACAATAATAATCCATATTACACACCGACTTCATTTTCGGATATTACCAACCCGACATATCATAACTTTGACCAACCTAGTGTGCCGGATTGGTCTATCCGAATCAATATGACCCATACCCCCCATCTAATAACTATAATTTCCATAATGATTTCTACTCTTCACCGAGTCAGTGGGGATTCACCTCCCCCGAGCATAATTTCCAACCACCTTGTCCTCCTTCTCCACCTAGTCCACAATACTTCCAAGAGCCATACTCAGTTCCACCAGTCCAAAATAGAAAACCATCAATTTTGGAACGGAGTATGCGTGAGTCCAAACAACAATCACAAAATCTGATGGACTCACAATTTCAATACCACTTCCAAAACAACTCTTCATCTTTTCAACAAGACAATGAACCCATCAACTATGAAAAGATGCTAGAGCCATGACTCATGCTCAAAATGCTAGAAATCGTGACATAGATATGATGGTCGAATCTCTACGTTCCCACCGTCCTGATGTCACTTACCATTCTGTTAGAGCCGAAGAGTCATGTAGTCTTGGAAATCAAGATTCCATTTCAGAACAACCACTTGAACTTGCCCAAACTCCAATTTTGAAAAAGATATGACAGTTTAGCAAGTTTTCCTTTTCCTGAAATAGAACTTGAGAATGAGTATGATCTTGAACCCCAACTTAGTGATTCAATGCTTCTTCCTGATTCAATAATGACTCCAGTATCTTCACCTGACTTCAATCTTTTCCCGGAGTCAACATTGGATCCTGTACCAATTCATAATGAAATTGAATCACCCATCTTGAGGATCATATTGAACTTGACCAATTATACACTTTTGAAGATCCTATTGACAAATTGGCGAGTTCTCATTTTTATGATATTGAACTCAATGAGATATGTGACTTAGATTCCCAAATCTGTGATCCAGTTCAATTTTCTGAATCAATATTGACTCCTGTTGTGTTACCAAACTTGAGTAATATTTTAGAGTCAGTTTTGATTCCTCCACCTATCATTCCTGAACTGGAATCACCCACATTAAGTCACATTCCATTGTTAGAAAATACATGTGGACTAGAGTTTCAACTTCTTGACTTGGACCCGCTTCTTGAACCAATTTCGACTCCTGAACCTTTACTTGACTAAGTCACCTTCCGAGTCGGTATTAGTTCCTGTCCTTCCTGAGTCCAAGTCAACGTTCTATCATTCATACTCCATTCTGGGACGAGGTGGTTGACAAATTTGACTCCGAAATCAATTATGGAATTTGAAAATTAGATGGGGTTAAATACTTAATTAAGATCCTTTATGGATTCATCTTTTTAATGGGTTATATTAAAGATACATTTGGTGGGTTCCTCCGAGACCCAAGAAAAGTTGATTGGGCCGCGCGTTTCGTGGACCAATCAGACCTCCACCGGAACCACCATCTTAAGGTAACCATTTTCCTTCACTTTCTTCTTTTTCATGCATCTATGCATTAATTCATACATTGAGGACAATGCATGAGATAGGTGTGGGGAGGGTCTAACATAGCTTAGGTTTCTTTTTTATTAAAAATTTTTTGAAAAATAGAAACAATATTTTGACTTATTTTTGTAAGAAATTAAGTTAATTTTAAGGAATAGGAAAATCTAAATTAGGATTTCTTATACTGGTCAAAATAAGATTATTGTTTGATTTTTGGGGTTAGGAAGATAATTTGTCAAAGTAATTTAGTCCTGGTCTTTACCTTAATGAAATATGCACACTTCATATACTTACACACTTAGGGTTCAAAAACAAAGATTCTTATGGCTTATAAAAATAAAAATAAAATAAAAAAAGAAAAAGATAAACAAATCTAATTATTAATTAGCTAGGTGCTTTGGCCTAAGAAAGCCTTAGTATTTATGCAAAAGATAATTAGATGAGTTTGAAAAAAAAAAGTCTAATTATTGATTAGCTAGGTGCTTGGCCTAAGCAAGCCTTAGTATTTATGCGAAAGATGATTAGATAAGTTTGAAAAGAAAAATCCTCTGATTAAGCTGGGTATTTGTGCCTCATAAAGTATAAGTATTCACGCCTAAAAGAGGTTCATATAATAAAATCCTTAGTTTTGTGGCCTTGTTTGCTCGAGTCCTTAAGTCCTTAGGGTGTCTTCTCACCTGGTGCCCTAAGACCGTCTGGTTTGGGAGTCATCGATTAAAGGCTCGTACATGGGTAGATTAGAAAGCCTAAATTAAGGAATAATACCACAAAAAATATATATATAAATAAATAAGGCATAAGAGTTAGAGTTAATGAACCTTAGTAAAAAATTTTCACAGTCACAAGTGCATATGACTTAGGGTAAAGTAATAGACTAGATGAGAAGTACAATTTGACTCCTTACTTTGATTGATAACAAATTTTTAAATAGAGACTAAAGTTTAGGAATGAAAAATCGGTTTTCCTATAACTTATAGATTGCTTAGATCTTACAATCATATTTCAAATATTTTTTTCTTTCAAAATGCTTTTCAAAAATACTAACTCTTTATTTCTCTTTCTTTATGGATTTTGTGGGTGCAATCCGCTGAAAACCCTCACGAGACAAAACTCGTCCTCTAGGGGAAACCTAGAGGTTTAACGGCTTGTTGCACATGCTCAGTGCAATCGCGCGACCTGCGAAAGTGGTCTAATAATCCTTAGTATAGTTTAGTTGTTTTGCTCGAGGACGAGCAAAAGATAGGTATGGGGGTGTGATTGGTCACTAATGTTGCATATTTAATGTCACATTTCTATACTTATTTTAGAATAAAAGCCTGCATTGTCCTAATTATTTGTTTAATTTATTTGCAGGCCCAATCCTTGAGGAGATGAAGAGAAATGAGCCCAAAAGCCCACCAGAATTCTGAATTAAATCAGAATAAATTCGCACACACAAAATCAGGGCAAAATCAAGAGGTTGAAACCGGTTGAGAAGAATCCTCTCAGAATCGATCGGTTAAAGCCAAGAATCCAAGGTCATTTCGTCAGAATCCGGAGCTCAAACGACACAAAACCAACAAAGGATAAAGCAAAAAGAAACCCTCGGAGAGACCCACCAACAGGGTGTGGCCATCTGGCCACACCCTGGCCGCGGAAACGCGGCTTGGGCCGCGTTTCCGCGACAATCTTGGGGAGTTAGGGGGAGCGTGAACTCCCCCGACCTCCCCGGGATTCTGGTTGTTGGGTTTATGCCTATAAAAGGCCATTATCTGCGCTGAAAAATGGACGCCAAAGCAGATTAGGATTTAGCCTAGTTTTCATTCTTTGTAGTTTAGGTTTTTCTTTTCTTGTAATTTGTATGTAACTTAGGGTAGAAGAAGATTCATGTAAGTAAGAGAGAGAGGCTGACGTTGAGAGTGACACCGATGTACCCTCTCCTTTCTTCCATTGTCTCTGCCAATTAATAAAGGTAAAAGCTTCTTTTATGTTCGTATTTTGTTTTGCTTTCTTCTTCCTCTTCTACTTTACCTTGGTTGTATTTGTTAAGTTTACAAGTGAAATCCAAAGCAAGTATAACTAAGCTACGTGAGAGCCAGCGATAGTTCATGAAGACGTTCTCCTCTTCCAAGATCCGCATCACTTCGTTCTTGCTAGGCTTGACGATATAATGTGCACGGGGACTGAGCTCGAGCTTATGATCTATGCGTTGAACGCCTCCGAAGCAAAGGTAGAACATGCAACGGTTTCCAGGTAAGTCATCACTCAACCTAGGTAAGTATTCCTTCCTTTCTTTCCTTTCTCTCATTTCTGTAAATTATATCACCACCTCTTCCAATTCTTTCTTCTCCACTCACTCCATTTGTACATAGTCGCTTTCTTGTTTTCTGATTTGTCCACCTTCTTCATCCCTCGCTTTCTTCTTAACTTTAACCTTTAACTTTCTTCTTCTTTTTCTTAACTTTAAAAATAGAGAAGAACTCTCGTTTGGTTTTTATAGCGATTTCAATAAAACTGTAAACGCTTCCATCGCAAACCCTCCTTGTGGATCACGACCCGCATAGCCACTTGCTATAGCGGAAGAATTGAGCACTTGCACATTTTTATTCTTAAATCTGAAAATCTTTATTTTGTGTGCAGGTTTGGCCTCAATCACCCACCTGACTAGAGCTCCTCGACCATTGGGTTTTCAGTTAACATAATAAAACGGTATAAGCAATAGTGACAACGGGAACACTTGTTATTTGGTTACTCTCTCGTTTGGATAATGGTACCCATATGCCATGTCTGGATGGGTTCGACTGGAGTGCGAGCTCCAGTATGATCTGCCAGTGGTATGAGACACTGAAAGAGATTGATTAAAATACCAGGTGGTACTGATGTTATTATTTGTCTAAATCACATGACATGCTCGACTCATGTATATTATTGTCCCTTTATATTTGTTACATTCCTGATATGTTATCCACGATCATGTCACCTATATACCTTATTACACTTCCTGATATTTGTTACACTCCATGTGGTAACACATTGTTCATGTGCATGTATACTCTGCATTACATATATTCTGCTTTATGCATATCTTGACACATCATTACTGTATATGCACAACACAGTAATATGATTATGTTGCATGCTGCACATCTGCATGTTCATTTCTATCACATCACCACTATACAAAATTATGTATTATATAAAACTGGAGACTTCTGTGGACATGACCCGATGATAACATGCTAAGTGGTGATGGTATTAAAATATGATCTTGTTATATTTCTACTGATTCTTACATTCCTATTATATGGTATAACTGATATATAAACATGTATTATATATTATTATCGTGCATGTATTACTATATTACATATTACTGCTTCCTTCATTTTACCACTCACTAGGTCGCTTTCTGATGATTCTGGGTTTGCGTGCTCAGGTTGGAGATCTGATTTATCGTATTGTCAGATATTTTATTGAATTCACATAGGAGACTCATCATCGAGACCATTCATAGGTATCTTTGTGATTTTTTTCTGTTATCTTTTTTATCCCTGTTTTCATATCGGTTATGATCATTGATCACTTTTTGTAGTTATTCTTGTACTTATTTATGCTGGACTTATTGTGGATCTTATATATATTCCATGTACTGAGCCTTAGCATATATACGTGAGAGTATTTCTTCTCTGCGTTTGTACGTCGCCATAACGTCCCCGTACCTGCGGAATTAGGGTGTTACAGACAAGTACGTCGAAGGAGTAATCAAAATAAGAAAATCCTCATATATATACACCTTGTACCCCATGTTACCTTAATCTGAGTGTATACAACCCAAACTACAAAATAACACAATGAAATATTGATTAGCACTTTATTTTTTATTATTCGTCCTACCCATATATCTAAGTATATGTACAGGCGTACGTTCCGTCCCACATACCCCATATATGAGAGTAAATCGAGATTTTTATTGTAAAATAATGATGAGACTAATAAGTTATGTTTACAATGGATCCCGTACATACCGGGGACCACGACCTAGGATGTTCTGGTGCTGACCCAGAACCTGCCGGTAGGCAAACAAGAGGTGACTCTTATATTATACTCATTCAGGAATATAACATGAGGTGGGAAGTCAGCTCTCCCCTGAACACTTGGAGGCCCTCAGGTAGATCTGAAAGTTGAAAGTTACACAATATACCTAATACTAATGTAAACATATTCACCACTTAAAATTCATCAGTTTTTCCCCTTACCCGATGTAGGTTGGTCTTTTTATAGTTTATTATTATGTAATTATCATATCACGGAAATAGCAGGAGCAGGACAGGTTCAGGAGTTACAGGAGTATATAAATATTAGAAATACAGGTTATTGTATATATAATACAGGATAGCAGACATGATTCCCGAAATATTATAATCACAAGGCAAGCAGTAATGTATCGGGTGAGAGGTGATAAGTGATATCAAACAGGTGTCAGGTCAAGCAGGTGCTAGGTGATAGGATGCAGGAGTCAGGTGTCAAGTAATAGCATGTCAAGTGATAACCATAGTAGATATCACTACACAGGAAAACAGTACTGATACAGAGGATTGATCCGAATGCAAGAAAATGATATATTTTAGAAAATAGTATAAATACAGGTTTCAAACTCTTCACAACCATCAAGAAAAGAATAATAGTTAAATTTATCGAGTAGACAAGAAGGCATGTAAGCAAACGTACATCCAAGTGAAGCTAAACAAGCTGGAGTGAAGCTAACGTATAACACTAGATGCCATCACGTTCGGCGAGGTTACCACTCACAGCACGGCTAAACGCGTACGACGAAGCGAGCGTATGAATGCTTTTCTAATGCGTGGTGGAAGTCGCGCTCATGGTGTAACAACGCTTGAATGGAATCAGCGATAAGGCACTGAGCATTAGATCCGCCTCCTGGGTGTAGCTAAAAGACCTAATGGTCTGAATGCACTTCTCTTTCGAGGGAGTGGGTGAAAAGCTCGTAAAAGCTGAAGGGCCGGAAGGCCAAGACGATACCGGTAGAAGTGTAGTACCAAACACATGCATGTATATATAGTAATAACTAGCTATCAGTAGAGTGATAAAATCGAAGGCTGAGTAAGACAGGAATAAGGTCAGCGAACAGACAAGCGAACAATCAAGCGGAGCTAGACAAGCTGAAGCGAGGCTAGCGGAGAGCGCTAGAGGCTATTGCGCTCGGCATAGTTACCGCTCGTGATGATGCCACGATAACGTACAACTATCACTCACGGTGTAACTACACTCGAGCGGAATTAGCAGGAAAGCACTGTGCGCTAGACTTGCCTACCAGGCGGAGCATGAGATCCCAGAGGCGTAACGCAACTCGAAGGTTGGGTATAGAAAGCTCGGAGGCTGAACGCAGCCCGAAGGTTGGGTGTAGTACCTGCATGAGATGTTAGTACCACATGAGCACACATAAAACGTGAAATAACTAGATTATTGTGGAGTGGTGAATGCAAGAGGCTGAGTGGGCCAGAAGGTCGAGTAGAGAGCCCGGAGACTAAATGACCACGAAGGGTCGATCACGCATGATATAAAGCAGTAATAGAATTGTAAAATAGGCAGAGTATATGCACAAAAAGTAAAATACACTAATAGAAGCATTCGTCACAGGTACAGATACATGTCTATAGAATACGTATACACACACCACACCGATACAAATTTACATATCCACAACACAGTTACAAATTCACCGATACAAACACAATATTACAATTTCATTAACTACACAATTATACACAAATAATACTATTCACCCGTCAAAGTGGGAAAACCCAGAATGAGGCGAGAACACTCGCCTTATAATATTTGAAAAATGTCGTAAATTTTGAAATACCCAAAACACGTGCACACGCGGCCGGGCGATACTCACCATCACAATAGAGAGAGTAAAAATACACCTAGAGGGGGGTGAATAGGTGTACTAGCTAATCTAATGCAAAGAATGCGGAAGTAAAAACTATTTATGCAAATTAAAGCTATTAAGCTGACACACAAGGTATAACACAAGAGTGTAGCCAAATTTTCAGTGAATGGGTCTGGACTATCTCCTTAGATTCCTCTAAATTAAGAGTTGAGGTGCCACTATGGCTCTATTGGTTGAATGTGTGAGCAAACAATCCCAAGCATATATTCAATTGAGCACAAATATATCAAGCATATAAAGAGATAAACAATATAAGCATGCAAGATATATAAACACAAGTGAGAGAGAGAGAGAGCAATCGCAAACACAGAGAATTGTTTCGAGGTTCGAGCACCCTTGCTCTACGTCCCCGCCTTCAACACTATGAAGGATTTCCACTAAAATCGATCCTGCAAGATCACTCGGTGCTGCAACACCTACAACAAGTTCACACTAAAACTCCTGGACCCGCAAGTCCCTCACTTGTTTCTGCAAGAAATACACACGTAAGCACACTAGCTTGCCGAGAGTGCACCTCTACACCGAGCTCCCCAAGAACTCGTCATAACACGAACTCACAAGTTCGCCTCCTCAAATACAAAGATGAACACTTGGTGATCTCTACACTTTGGTCACCTAAAAGCACTTTCACAACAAAGCTCCTATAGGATAGATATGGCAATCAAAAGCTCAAGTTTGTGTGAGAAAAACAAGATAGAGTTGTGGTGAAAAACTCAAGAAATCTCTTTGAAAACACTCTTGAAAACTCTCCTTTTGATATGGAAATATTAGCCCTAAAATAAGTGGAGGAAAAACTCTGAGAAAAGAGGAGAAAAACTGGCTTTGAAAGCCTCTTGAAATCTTGTTGAAAACAAGTCAAAACAGCCCCCTTTATATAGACTTCAAAAATATAGCCGTTGGGGTCAAATCTGCAGGTCAGATGACCTGTCGGTCGACCAGCCAACGATCATATTTTTGACCATTGGGGCCTGCCTGTCGACCGCCTGGTCGACCGCACCTGGTCATGACCTGTTGGTCGACTGCCCAGTCGACTGGCCCTCAAGCCAAAGGCTGTGCAGGTTTCTGTGCACATCGATCGACTGCTCGATCGACCGACTTCTGGCTCGGTCGACCGCCGAAGGCCAGGTCAGGAAATTTTGGATTAAAACTTAATCTTATAAACTCCTATAAATTCTCATAAAATCACATAAATCTACAAAAATAAGTTCATTGAAATACTTTGAAGTACAAATATGTGTGATCAAAAATCAACACATATAACAAACTTTTTAAACTATTTTTGTAATATAGAAATTTTGCCTTAAACAAAACTCTGTATTTTTTCAAAAAACAATCTTCAATTTGAAAAACGATTTTTTCAAAACCTCTTCAATTACAAAAATAAGGTATTTTAAACTCTTTTGAAGCTTAGTATTTATGGATATGATCCAATACACGTATAAGATGAAATATCTATGTTTTTGATAATAAACTCTGAAATAAGTTTTGATAAATACAAAACTCACACACATGATATAGAAACATCAAATACGTTGTTTTTTAAACATTTGAACTAACAATGTGCATGGATGAAATTCAAAACACATATAAACTTGTTTGATGAAATCTAATCATGAAACATAAGGATGTATACTTTGAAGCTTAAAACTAAAATGGTATTTTCTAAAACTGAAACTATTTTATGAAAACACATATAAATTTTATGTGTGTGTATATGAGTGTGTGTGTGTGTGTATGAGCTTGAGAAATTCACAACTAATTTATTCTTTATATTTTATTTAAAAATAAAATCTTAACACTTACAAACATGACACATGTCTTCACGAAAATCTTCTTTAAAAATCTTCTTCTCCTTCTTGAATTGGTCCAAACTTGATCCATGAGCTAGACTCCCCTTTGAGTACATGACGCGATCTTGATGCGCGAGCTCTTGAATCAATACGTACTAACTTCAAAACTTGACTTCGAATTTTTTGTTGAAGCTAAACACCGACTAAGATCTTGATCAAATATTTGAAATTAAATAAGTACAAGATCATTTGTACTATAATACAAGAGTGAATCATCATCAAAATTAGAGTGATGGGCCTTTAAGCATGCGTATATAAACTCACTAAATTCTTCTCCCACTTTTGTCAATTCATCAACAAAGGGGTGAGGACAATCAAACAATAAAAATGTATATACGATATATATTCATGAAGAGGAGAGACGATAAGTTAGCTTCCCATGCATACATGCATTACATGAAGAAGGGATGATTAGACCCTAACCCACATAAAGCATAATATATAATGTATAAGCGGAGATGTTAAGCTCTCCCTACACACATGTACCGCGTAAAGAAGAGAGGTCAAGCTCCTCAATATGTAAACTACACTCAACACGAATTTATATATAGAGAAGATGTTAAGCTTCTCTTGCATATAGGCACAATATATCAATAAATTTTGAAATCATTTTTAAAACATTTTTTTTTTGAAATCTCTTGAAGTCAGCAAAATGAATTATGATACCAATGAAATCAAATGTCGTTGACAAAACTAAAGTTGGAACCACTTGTAAATAAATAAAATTTTTGAGATACCAATAGTAGATTTTGATACCAATTGAAGGTGAAACCTGAAGTACATTTTGATACCAAATAAATACCAATTAAAATTAATGCATAAGCTTGTAAAGATACCAATTAACATTTAGAATAAAATTCAGTTTAGCGTAAACATAATTTGTACTTTAGGAATGTAAAGATATTGTAAAATAAGCACAATCAAATCATATATATGTATGAATGAACATGAAAATACCAATTGAAATTTGAAGCATACATATATAAGAAAACAAATATAAGTATACAAAAATGAAATAACATGAAGATCACGTGTATAACTCATATCTATCACCCTATTCATGCACAAGTTTAAAAGATTATTCATTAAGGGTATACAAGACATGGTCGCCCCCAACCATCCGCCTTAAATGGTAGGGGTTTTCAAAAATTATGATTTGAAAATAGTGTAGATTGAAAATACTACCAAATAAAGAATAAATAACTAGTTTAAAGTAATTTTTGAAAACTAGTTAAAGATCCTTCAAAATGATGAAGCATGTTAAATACACAAGAGTTAACACTCGAAATCTATAAAGCTTATAAATACTCATGAAAATAAGGTCATGAGTAAACAAAAAAAATGTGAGTGCAAAAAATCATGTGAATAGCATATTCATGAAAATGATCAATGAGATTCAAAACAAACATGAAATTCTTATATCAAAAAACATGAAAGTCATCAAAACTAAAAATTTTCATCAAAACTAAACAAGCATCAAGGTATAAGTATGTTTTATTGAAATTAAAGGTATACATACATATCCAAATATAAATGAGTCCATAATAGAATTTGCATGAAGGCAATTGACTCAAGGATGTACATGTATATATATTAATTTTAGACAAAAGTAACATATATATAAAGCTAACATAAACAAAAAATAGAAAAAATAAGTGTAAATGAAAGAATCATCCAAACTAGGTTATACATGTACATGTAATGAGTACAAATGAGTAATGAAGTACAAACACATAATAATCAAGTATAGCTCACTACTTGTACAAGTATAAATATAAGTTTTAACGAAAAACTACATCCAAACAAGTAATCACCGCATGAATCACAAAACAAACATGAACATTATGCCAAATGCACATGTTTTAGAACTAGCATACACATAGTAGTTAAATAATGTGAGAACACAAAATATGAATTCATATGAATATGGGTGTATGTATCTCAAAGACTATCTATATATAACACATGTCTAATAACATTGCATTTAGAATAATGAATATTGAAATCAAAACATGTTAAAAATCATCAATTGCAAAAGCATGTAAGTAAAAAGGGAGTTAAAGATAGTTATCAAAACTAATGAACCAATCTCTAGGTCTTCAAACTATGGTGGTCCTCCCACCAAACATCCTTGAAAGTGATGCATCCAATGCAGTATCCATCAAACTCATGCATCCACCACCAAGGTACCATACCTCTCACGTCATGTGAGTGCCCACACCTGTATCAAACACAAGAGGTGAGATTTTGGTTCCCATTTCTTTTTGGGTTCACGAGGGTTAGTATTATAAGGAACCCATATATTATTATTTACAAAATTTATAAAATTTAATCTATCAAAGAAAAAACTTGCAAGATGGCCTTTGCGGCCCCAATGTGTACATGTGTACACTCTGACATGCATATGAGTGGTGTGAGTGTGAGCATGGTGTGCATAAGTATGCCGTGGGGTTTATTCATGAACATGTGGAATTTGTTTCTTACGAAACATAGATTCCAATTTAGAGCGATTAAATGCACATTGGCTCAAAGTGGAGCCCCAAACGATCAATGTTCTTCTTCATAATACAAATATCATTATTAATTTTGGAAGAAGAGACATGAGCATGAGAATCAACAATATTTTTCTTTTTAGAAATATTTTCTTTTTCTTTTAAAACAATTTTCCTTTTCAAAGAGTTATTTTCTTCCAAAATAATCTCCTTTTCTTTTTCCACCAAAATAATTTTATTTTTTAAAGGATTATTTCCTTCACAAATATCATTTAGTTTTGAAGACAAGAAAATATTCTGCTTTTTCAAAACTTCATTCTTTTGAGACACATTCAAATTTATTTTTAAAAGAGTCATTTTTTTTTAACAAAGAACTGTTTTTCTTCTTTAATTTATTGTTTTCAATTTTTAAAAAATCATATTTTTCAAGAAGTTTTTGACAAAAGATACAAGCTCATCATAAGGCATGTCAATATCTTCTTCTAACTCGAATTCGAAATTTACCTCAAGGGGGTTATCCCCTTGGACCATGTAGCATATGTTGGAAGTATCACTTCCGTCATCCGAGTCACTCCCCTTATAGTATTACTTTATTCACCAAGGGAGACAAGTGTGTTTCATACTACAAAAGCCAAATCAAAGTTAGAAACCTTACACAAATAATCATCATTTAGGGTACTCTTTAAAGCATGAAGGAATTTTGTATTAGCCTCAAGGTTTTTGCCATTAAAAAGTAAGAATCTTTAATGGTGACAAAATAAACATGAATTCCTAGGGCTTTGAGGTACATTGAAATCTTAACTTTTCAAGTTTGGATGTTAAGAATATCAAACATTGGAGGTGTCATGAAATGCATATGTGTGTGTAAACAAATATTGTGATAGTTAAAATGAGGATTTTTAGCTCAAGGTTATTAGACCCGAATCAAGAGCACCAAGCTCTGATACTAATTGAAAATACACCTAGAGGAGGTGAATAGGTGTACTAGCTAATCTAATGCAAATGATGCGGAATTAAAAACTATTTATGCAAACTAAAGCTATTAAGCTAACACAAGGTATAACACAAGAGTGTAGCCGAATTCTCGGTGAAGGGCTCTGAACTATCTTCTCTAGATCCTCTAGATTAAGAGTTGAGGTGCCACTATAACTCTCTTGGTTGAATACAAGTGTGAGCAAACAATCCCTAGCATATATTCAATTGAGCACAAAATATATCAAGTATATAAAGAGATAAAAATATAAGTATGCAAGATATATAAACACAAGTGAGAGAGAGAGAGAGAGAGAACAATCGCAAACACGGAAGAAATTGTTTTGAAGTTCGAGCACCCACGTCCCCGCCTTCAACACTACGAGGAATTTTCACTAGAATCGATCCCGCAAGATCACTTGGTGCCGCAACACCTACAACGAGTTCACACGATAACTCTTGACCCGCAAGTCTCTCACTTGTTCCCACAAGAACTATACACGCTTGCACACTAGCTTGCCGAGGCCGCACCTCTACACCGAGCTCCCACAAGAACTCGTCACAATACAAACCCGCACGTTCGCCTCCTTAAATACAAAGATGAACACTGGTGATCTCTACACTTTGATCACTTAAAAACACTCTCACAACAAAGCTCCTATAGGGTAGATGTGGCAATGAAAAGCTCAATTTATGTGTGAAAAACAAGATAGAGTTGTGGTGAAAAACTCAAGAAATCTCTTTGAAAACACTCTTGAAAACTCTCCTTTTGATATGGAAATATTAGCCTAAAACAAGTGGAGAAAAACTCTTAGAGAGATGGAAAAAACTGGCTTTGAAACCCTCTTGAAATCTTGTTGAAAATAAGCCAAAACAGCCCCCTTATATAGACTTCAAAAATATAGTCGTTGGGGTCAAATCTGTAGGCCAGATGACCTGTCAGTCGACTGGCCAACGGTCATATTTTTCACCGTTGGGGCCTATCGGTCGACCGCTTGGTCGACCGCGCCCTAGTCATGACCTGTCAGTCGACCGACCGGTCGACCGTGGCAAGATCCAGAGAGTGAACTCTCTGGATCGATAGATCGCCCGGTCGACCGACCCTCAAGCCAAAGGTTGTGCACATTTCTGTGCACATCGGTCGATCGCTCGTCGACCGACTTCTGGCTCGGTTAACCAGTCGGTCGACCGCCGTAGGCCAGGTCAGGAAATTTTGGATTAAAAACTTGGTCTTATAAACTCTTATAAATTCTCATAAAATCACATAAAATCTACAAAAATAATTTCATTAAAATACTTTGAAGTACAAATATGTGTGATAAAAAAATCAACACATATTACAAACTTTTTGAACCATTTTTGTAATATAGAAATTTTGTCTTAAACAAAACTCCATATTTTTCAAAAATAATCTTCAATTTGAAAAAACGATTTTTCCAAGACCTCTTCAATTACAAAAATAAGATATTTTAAACACTTTTGAAGCTTAGTGTGTATGGATATGATCCAACACATAAGATGAAATATTTATGTTTTTGATAATAAGCTCTAAAATAAGTTTTGATAAATACAAAACTCAAGCACATGATATAGAAACATGAAATAAGTTTTTTTTAAATATTTGAATCAACAATGTGCATAGATGAAATCCAAAACACATATAAATCATATAAACTTGTTTTGATGAAATCTAATCATGAAACATAAGGATGTATACTTTGAAGCTCAAAATCAAAACGGTATTTTCTAAAACTGAAACTATTTTATGAAAACACATAAATTTTGTGTGTGTGTGTGCATATGAGTGTGTGTATGTATATGAGCTTGAGCAATCCACAACTAATCTATCATTTATATTTTATCTAAAAATAAAATCTTAACAATTATAAATACACACAAGTCTTCACGAAAATCTTCTTTTGAAAATCTCCTTCTCCTTCTTGACTTGGTCCAAACTTGATTAATGAGCTAGACTCCCCTTTGAGTACATGATGTGATCTTGATGCGCGAGCTCTTGAATCAACACGTGCTGTTTCAAAACTTGACTTCGAATCTTTTGTTGAAGCTAAACTCCGACTAAGATCTTAATCAAATATCTGAAACTAAATAAATACAAGATCATTAGTACTATAACTACATGAGTTAATCATCATCAAAACTATAGTGATGGGCCTTGGGCCTACAGAGAGGGTGCATTTTGTAGAGAGAAAGTAGAGGGAGATTTAGAGAGGGAATGAAGAGAGGGAACTAAGAGAAAAAGAAGGGGAAGGGAGAGGCTGGCCAGCTCTGCCAGCCAGGGGGTAGCTGATAGGCAGTAAAAAGTGCATATTTATTACTACATTACTATCATATTTCCATATTTATTTCTATAATTATGCACTATTACTAATGTTTTATTATTTAATGTGTGCGGGCATTGAGTAATTATTTAAATAAAAAAATAAAGCCTAAATGAAGCCCAGAAGCCCAAAAAAGCCCATGTACAAGCCCATGTGCAAAAGTTGTTGTAATTTAGAAGTTTCATATTATCTAACCTAATCTAAACTTAGATTTTTAAACTCTTATTTAAAATCTAAGTGAAGAAAAGGAAGGATAAGAAAGAACTCCTAATTGCTAAAAGAAGAGGAAAAGGATGGACTTCTACTCAACCCTAGTTGCTTGCAAGACAATCTGAAAGATAAAAGGAGAAGAGTTTAAAGATAAAAATCGTTTCAAAAAATTCGGATTCAGACTGTACACGTTTTAGTGTTCAGATCATAACTTTTGCTACAGATATTAAAATTTGATAATTC
Source organism: Agave tequilana (assembly GCA_038442645.1). Classification (NCBI taxonomy): domain Eukaryota; kingdom Viridiplantae; phylum Streptophyta; class Magnoliopsida; order Asparagales; family Asparagaceae; genus Agave; species Agave tequilana. The sequence goes on from JAVJIF010030650.1 coordinate 24,048, forward strand.
AAGATGCTCCAGAAAGCAGATTTGAAGGTCTATAACTCTTATATTGATCAAACTTTCGAATTCAGTCAGTAGATAAGCCATTTTCGGTGATCAACATGATAACAAGTTGCAGGACAGATTTAAACTTCTATGGATAAGTCAAAACAAGTTTGGAGATAAAAGAAGAATTCAAATTCAGAGATATTTTGCTCCTCTTATCTTCATACCTTCTTATCCTCTGGTTTTCTCCTATAAATACCCCTGCAGAGCAACAGAGAAAGGTGTACAGAGTCGAGGACAGAAACAAAAAAAAAATAGGGTTTTCTTAGGCTAACTTGTAGATTGTAACTTAGGTTTTTTTTAGTTTTCTTTTATGTAATTTTTGTAACTGAGAGGAGAGGATACTTTCATGGAGGAAGGAGATCAAGCTTGTACTGAGGTGACATCGCTGTAAGTAATCTTTTCTTCCATTGTTAATTGAATCAACTCAAAATTTATTTTTGTTCTTCTATTCTTGTTTTGTTTTTGTTTCCCTCTGATGTCTTGCAATCCAAGAGAATCTGATAGCTTCGAGACTGCTTAGCCGTTGAAGTGCCCTTGATGGCCTATGGTGATGAACAAACCTTCTCTTGCTAGTATAGTTTGTCTTTTATTTCGTAGTGTAGATCGAGAAGGGGGAAGATCCTATACTTGAATGCCTTCAAAGACAAGGTAAGTCGTTGCAACGGATCAAAAGTAAACAGGCCGAAGAGGTAAGTATGTTTTCTTTAGTTTTTAGTTTTCTTTCTTTTATTTTTAGTGTAAATCGCCAAATTCCCAATCTTTTTCACACTTCTTCTTTTTCATTGTAAATATCATATCATTGTAATATTACTTCTAGTTCTCCATCTTCTTAATCTACCACTTTCTTTCTAACCTGACTTTAACAACTATTAATTCAAACACTTTAGAGAACTTACTAAACAAGCTTCCATCGCTAGTCCCTCCCTGTGGATCACGACCCGCATAGCCACTTGCTATAACGGTAGTATTGAGCACCTTGCACATCCTATTCTTAAAACTAAAATTCTATATTTTGTGTGCAGCCAAAATCTCAAATCAAAATTTTGGCGCCGTTGCCAGGGAGGGACGGTAAGTTATTCTCTAAAAAAAAAACTAATTATTGATTTATTTATTTTTTGTTTGCAGGATCAGAGAACAGGAAAACTAACTGCAGTAAAGGACATATAGCAACTCTGTGCCTCTGCCCTCGAAGGCAGAGCAGCAGAGCCTACTACAGAGCCGCGTTTGCGTGACAATTGCCGCGTTTTCGCGGCCTGAGTAGTGAACTACTCACTAAGTTTTCTGCAGGTTGCTGGAAAGTTAAAGTTAGACTTGCTGTTCTGTTAATTTTTCTCTGTAATCACCCTGCATACTGCTAATTAATTAACAGTAACCCATTTGTTGAAAAATAAAAAAAATTAGACTCTTGCATCTTAGGCACGTGTCTATTTAATTTTTTAATTTCTGTTGAAGAGTACTGGAGACAAGGTACGTTCGCATTGCATATAGACTAGGAAGCACCATTGGCTGATTTACTGCTTTTGAGTGAATATTTGTCTATTTCTTTACACGTGCACCAAATTGACTTAAGGGCTTGTCCTATAAATAAGATAAGGTGGGGAAGTCATTACCCTCCCTTAGCCCACAAACAATCTCCTCACTCACTAACCCAAGCCTAACTAAAAAATGAGTAGACGTTGGCCCTAGGGACATCTCGGACTCAATTAGGAGATTATCCTAAGGGGGAACGGTGTTAGAATTTGACTCTTGCCAAATCAGTGTCTAGGGAAGGATTGAGGGCCGAAAGCCTGAAGATTGGTGGTTATTTAATTAAGGAACGTCTTTGACGGAAAACCTCCCACCAATCTTGCCCTGACCTGGCTGATTAACCTGTGGTCAAAGTCTGCATTATACCTCCCGTGGACAGTCTAACAGTTAGGAGACGTCTAGGTCATAGGTCTACCCTAACTTAGTTTAGAATTTTTTTTATTTGTTTGTTTTTTTTTGTATTGTGTGATATGGCTTATAACAACAATTTTTTCAATTTTAATAATAATCCATATTACACATCAACCTCTTTTTCGGATATTACCAACCTGGCGTATCATAACTTTAACCAACCTAGTGTGCCAGATTGGTCTTATCCGAATCATTACATGCCCCAGTCCCAATACTATGAACAAGACTGGAATAATCATCACTACTCTTCACAGAGTCAATGGGGATACAACGCCCCTGAGCCATATTGTAAACCACCTGTTCAACCATTATCTTCATATACTTCTTTTACCACATCACCAATGTTTCAGTCCTCCAATGATCCATTCGATGGGTTAGAAGAAAAAGTGGATCGTTTGCAAGATATAATGAATGATCAAATTTCTAGACTTTCAAATATTCTTGAACTAACCAACCAAGTTGATAGGAACCAAGAATCATTCTGTCTAGAAGACCTTGATCAAAATTCAATTTCATCACATCAATATGAACTTGATCAATCCCAATCCTTGGACAAATTGGCTAGTTTTAATTTCAATGAGATTGAATTAGATTGTGAATGTGAACCCGATCCCCAACTTTGCGATTCAGTTTCCATCTTCGAATCTATGTTGACTCCGGTATTCTTACCCAATTTGGACCAATTTTCTGAGCCAACATTTATTCCCGTACCCATAGATCATGAAATTGAATCACCCATTTTGATGATCATCATATTGAACTTGACCAATTTCATACTTTTTAAAGTCCCATTGACAAATTGGCAAGTTCTCATTTTTATGAAATTGAACTCAATGAGATATGTGACCTTGATTCTCAAATTTGTTGTGATCGAGTTCAAATTCCCGAATCAATATTGACTCCTGTTCTGTTACCCGATTTAAGTAATATTTTAGAGTCAGTTTTGATTCCCACACCTGTCATTCTTGAACTTGAATCACAATAGTAAGTCACATTCCATTGTGAGAAAATGATTGTGGACTTGAGTTTCAATTCTTGGACTTGGATTTAACGCTTGAACCAAAAACTAACTCTCGAACCCCACGTCAATTTTTCCGAGTTTGTATTGGATCCTGAACCTATCATTCTTAAGTCCAAGTCAACAATTCTACCAAGTCACATTCTTTTGTTAGACATAGATATAGACCATGATGACTCTGTGATGATTTTTCAGGACTGGTCATGTAAAGGAAGTCAGATTCACGACATACTGGGGACTGTAAACATGTAAATAGAAAAGAGGTCAAAAAAGGTCCCGTGAACTACCACATTATCTTGATTGGGTAGCAACGCTTGGCCCAATCAGACCACCACCGGAACCACCCCTAAGGTAATATTTTCCTTCTCTTTCTTCTTTTTCATGCATACATGCATTCATTCATACATTGAGGACAATGCATGAGATAGGTGAGGGGGAGGATTTACTAACATACTAAATACTAACCCAAAAAAAAAAGTACAATATTTTGACTTATCTTTTGAAAGAAACTAAGTTAGTCTTAAGAATTAGGAAAATCATGATTAGGATTTCTAAAAACTTGGTCAAAATAAATAAATTGTTGAATTTTTAGGTATAAAAAAAAATTGAATAAGTAATTAGTCTTGATTTTTACCTTAATGAAATATGCATACCTAATACACTTACACCTCTAGGATTCTAAGACAAAGACTCTTGTGCCTTATAAAAAATATATAATAATATAAATAAATAAAAAACAAAGAAATTCACTAATTAAGCTGGATACATGTGCCTCAAGAAGCATCAGTATTCACGCCTAAAGGTGATTTTATAAAAAAAACCTTAGTTTTGTGGCCTAGTTCACTAGAATCCTTAAGTCCGTGGGGTGTTTTCTCACCCGGTGCCCTAAAACCAACCGGTTTGGGAGCCACCGACTTTAAGTTCGCTACATGGGTGGATTAGAAAGCCTAAGAAAAATTATTTATATATGTAATAACACATTTAATAGCCAATTAGTTAGGTATGAGGGCCTCAAGAAGCCTTCATGCTTACACGAAAGAAAATTAGATGAGTTATACATATTAAAAAAAATTAACAATAAAGAGGCATGAGAGTCCAAGTTAAGGAATTCCTAGTAAAGATTCACAAGGATGCATATGACTTTTGGTAACGAAAAAGACTATACAAAAATTCAATTTTGATCCTTACCTAAAATGGATAACAAATTTCTATATAAAGACTAAGTTTAAGAATGAATAAAAATGATAATCCTAAAAACTTATAGACTACTTAGTCTCTTCAAACATATTTCAAATATTTCCTTTTTATGGATTTTGTGGGTGTAATCCGCTGAAAACCCTCACGAGACAACACTCGTCCTCTAGGGTAACCTAGAGGTTTAACGGCTTGTTGCACATGCTAAGTGCAACCGTGATGCCTACGAAAGTGAGTTAGGATAGATTAGTTTTTCTTTTCTTATTCTTTTTGATTTTTACTCGAGGACGAGCAAAAAGATAAGTGTGGGGGTGTGATAGGCAGTAAAAAGTGCATATTTATTACTACATTTACTATCATATTTCCATATTTATTCCTATAATTATGCACTATTACTAATGTTTTATTATTTAATGTGTGCAGGCCTTAAGTAATTATTTAAATAAAAGAATAAAGCCTAAATGAAGCCCAGAAGCCCAAAAAGCCCATGTACAAGCCCATGTGCAAAAGTTGTAGTAATTTAGAAGTTTCATATTATCTAACCTAATCTAAACTTAGATTTTTAAACTCTTTATTTAAAATCTAAGTGAAGAAAAGGAAGGATAAGAAAGAACTCCTAATTGCTAAAAGAAGAGGAAAAGGATGGACTTCTACTCAACCCTAGTTGCTTGCAAGACAATCCTAAAGATAAAAGGAGAAGAGTTTAAAGATAAAAATCGTTTCAAAAAATTCGGATTCAGACTGTACACGTTTTAGTGTTCAGATCATAACTTTTGCTACAGATATTGAAATTCGATAATTCAAAATGCTCCAGAAAGAAGATTTAAAGGTCTACAACTCTTATGTTGATCAAACTTTCGAATTCAATCAACAGATAAGACAGTTTCGGTGATCAACATGATAACAAGTTGCAGGACAGATTTGAACTTCTATAGATAAGTCAAAACAAGTTTGGAGATAAAAGAAGAATTCAAATTCAGAGATATTTTGCTCCTCTTATCTTCATACGCTTCTTATTCTCTGGTTTTCTCCTATAAATGCCCCTGCAGAGCAACAGAGAAAGGTGTACAGAGTAGAGGACAGAACAAAAAAAAAAATTAGGGTTTTTCTTAGGCTAACTTGTAGATTGTAACTTAGGTTTTTTTTAGTTTTCTTTTATGTAATTTTTGTAACTGAGAGGAGAGGATACTTTCATGGAGGAAGGAGATCAAGCTTGTACTGAGGTGACATCGCTGTAAGTAATCTTTTCTTCCATTGTTAATTGAATCAACTCAAAGTTTATTTTTGTTCTTCTATTCTTGTTGTTTTTGTTTCCCTCTGATGTCTTGCAATCCAAGAGAATCTGATAGCTTCGAGACTGCTTAGCCGTTGAAGTGCCCTTGATGGCCTATGGTGATGAACAAACCTTCTCTTGCTAGTATAGTTTGTCTTTTATTTTCGTAGTGTAGATCGAGAAGGGGGAAGATCCTATACGCCATGCTTGAATGCCTTCAAAGATAAGGTAAGTCGTTGCAACGGATCAAAAGTAAACAGGCCGAAGAGGTAAGTATGTTTCTTTAGTTTTTAGTTTTCTTTCTTTTATTTTTAGTGTAAATCGCCAAATTCCCAATCTTTTTCACACTTCTTCTTTTTCATTGTAAATATCATATCATTGTAAATATTACTTCTAGTTTCTCCATCTTCTTAATCTACCACTTTCTTTCTAACCTGACTTTAACAACTATTAATTCAAACACTTTAGAGAACTTACTAAACAAGCTTCCATCGCTAGTCCCTCCCTGTGGATCACGACCCGCATAGCCACTTGCTATTACGGTAGTATTGAGCACCTTGCACATCTTATTCTTAAAACTAAAATTCTATATTTTGTGTGCAGGCGAAATCTCAATCAGTAGCCGACGGTGCTCTGGCCTGGGTGGCGATCGCTAAGGAGAAGAGAGGGAGAGAGGGAGAGAGAGAAAGAAAAAAGAAAAAAAGAAAGAGGAAGAGAGTGAAAGAAAGTGAGGGTGATGGGGAGTAAATGGGGGGCAGGCCCCATGTGCGCGCAGGCGATAGGATGGGGGAAAGTGGAAAAGAAAAAGAAAAAGAAAGGAGAAAGATTTTGAAATAATAATATTATTATAATATCAGAAAAATTGACTATTCCAGAAAAATTCCCAAAAATATCCGGAGGTAGAAAATATCATCCTGAGGGATGATATCAAATCAATTTTTAGAAATAAAATCTCATTTTTAAATTAAAAATCTTGGAGTCAACTAGCAATATTGGCTAACGCCAAATCCAGTGAAATTTTGATAAATTCAGAAAAATCTTCAAAAATGCATTAAGGTAGAAAATATGATCTTGATAAAAATGTGAAAGCAGTTTTTAGAAATTCAACTTTTTTATAAATTAAAAATTTGAGAATCGATCGGCAGCACCGGTCGATACCGGTTTTGATGATTTTGCAATTTATTTTAGAAAAAATTTAAAAAAATCATGAAAAATCTAAAATATTAAAAAATAATATTTGGAATTGAAATCGGTTAATTCTAACTACTGAAAAGACTAAATCGAATAATACACTAGGATCGGGTCCCCGGTTCAGACTAGGGTTGACTCCAAGTCTACGAATCTAGGTCCAATGCAAAATAATCATATAAATAATCATAAAATAAAAACAAATATGGAAAGTAAATAAAAAATATGATCAAAAAATCTGAATACGTATGTAATATGTATTCCGAGAACGGGGTGTTATATTCCATCCACCTTACATCCTAGAAATTTCTTTAAGGGAAAAGTGAAAACAGACGAGGATTATACCACTTAAGATATGAATAACTAAGAGTAATGCTCATAACTGACTAACCAATAACTCTGGACCTAGACATCTCATGTACTTCCTGCCGTATCAATCTTCTGACGGTACTATAATAATACTGACCTGATGCTTGCTGATAAAAGAATAGTGCATGAACTTCAACAGACTGACCCATCTGAATAACACGAAGCGAGCTGAATTGGTGAGATGATCAATAAACACTCCTCTTAACTGAGAGATAAAGTTGATGAGAACCATGGAAATCTATAAAAATATATAAAATAATATAGAATCCCCATATGGCACGAAGCTATGCTTGACGAAGAGAGTCTGCAGTAGAATTCTCCGACGTGCTGCGTATATACCGTTGCTCCGAAAGTAGACCAGAAGATCAAAAAAATGAAGAGAACCCTGAAAGAAGAGATTATGAATAGAGAAACTGATAATAACAGGTTCTGAATACTAGGAGTTGATAACTCTGAGAGTCATAACCAAGAGTATAAAACAACTATCTTCTGAATGATAACTTGACTATAAATGAATATTTAGAAAATACCCAAGCTCCGCAAGATTGACCGGATAGATCATCAATAAAGATTTTGACAAGTTGGTGTAGATGCGGCTAGAAAACCTGATTCACTAAGTCCATGCAACACATTAGGTGGGAAAAATTTGGAGAACGAGGTTAGAGTGCTAAACTCTGACGGAACTAGCCACAAGCAAAGTCAGGACCAGGTGAGGCCATTACGTAACACAACGTTAGGCACTAAGCGCTAGGATGCGGTGGTGCTAACGCTCTGCAAGGCTCAAACTTGGAGGAGCTCATGCGGCAAAGTCATCGCATAACACAACACTAAATGCTAAGCGCCAGAGTGCAACAAAGCCCACACCTAGTTGATCTCGCGTGGCTAGATCATAACTCTTACTTAGTGAGGCTAGTTTGGTTCGCAGCTCCTCAAATATAGAAAGGACTGATAGGCGTTGTGGTTCCAAAGAACATTATCAAGAATTCATAATAACTGAGATGAGTCCTGAACGTTATCTTCTGAATGTCCCTGAGCTCCGTGAAGTATGCTTGATTATGACACCCAGTGGCACAATCTGTCTGATTTATATAAGTGATGACTATCCTACTTTTTATACTGATGCTCACTTTCTATACTAATCCCCATTGAATGCTCACATATATATAAGAATATAGTGTGGAGCCGAAGAACTACCGATATAAGATAATCCAGTGTACTAGAATAAAAAAATGCTAAAATGGAGTGAGAGTGAACCACATCTGTCCTACCGCTACCTCACTAGTCTATCCATATCTTAAGTTGTATATAAAAACTATGAAAATCAGAATAGTGAAAAATGGAAGGGATTCAGAAATCAAAAGAAGGACGGTCGAGAAAAATTGATAACTCTGCACTTGTAGTTGTATTATATAATCAGGACTAATGCATACTAGTTGTAAATTTCATACCATTAATTTGCCGACTGGTTGTACTGTGGATGTGAGAGCCTAAACTCTAATACTATTCTATAACACCCTGATCCCGCGGGTACAGAGACCTTACTACAATGTATATACGTAGGTCAAAAATATCCTCACATATATACGCTAAGTATTAGTACATGCAAGAATAAGAGTACGAAAGTATGTGGTGCATTATACATTCCTGACTACAATTACAAAGTTATCATAAGATGTGATACAATATTATAAGAATATTACATCACCGATAATCGCAAATGCAAGAATATAAAAAGATATACAATTATGAACAGTACAAAAAATGTTCACGAGCTTCAAAAAAAAACTCGAAAGATGAGCAGGGGGCTTGGAAGGATGGGGCACCAGACGGTCTGCCGAAGATTCACGCTTCCTCTGCGCAACTCTGATCAGCAACTGGAAGAATCTATAAGTTTCAAGTTGTGGGATCCGAACATGCAGGTCCAAGGGAGTCAGAACTCCCCAATTAGTGGTGTGGTGAATGCCAAGTGGCGTGCAGGGACAAGCACATATATATCGATAAATCTGAATCAAGGAGCATGCATCGAAAATCGTGTCGTGAGCATAGGCATACAGGAGCAGGAAAGACGGTAGCAAGTAAAATAAATGTGGTAAAACTAGTTATATAATCCCAAATTACCGATCTGTGAGGCTAGTACGTTGGAAGAAATAATTCAAATAAGGAAACCCTCATATATATATCATATATACCTCACGTCACTGTATCCTAAGTTCATATAACCTGAGTTGACTCCTAAACTAAAAAAATAGCATAAAAATTGATAAAACCGATAATATTGAATACAAGCAAAACCAGCTGTACAAGCTCACTTTACGGCTTCATGTGACAAGTACGTCGAAAGAATAACCTAAACAAGGAAACTCTCATATATATACCCTATGCCCTATGCCCTATGTTACCGTAATCCGAGTGTATACAAACCAAATTACAAAACAACACAAAGAATTATTGATTAGCACTTTATATTATTATTATTTATCCTACCCATATATCTAAGTATGTGTACAGGCATACGTTCCATCCCACATACCTCCATATATGAGAAAGTCGAGTTTGTTACTGGAAACTGATAATGAGACCAATGGATTATGTTTACAGTGGGTCCCGTACATACCCGGGCCATGACCTAGAATGTTTCGGTGCTGACCCGAAACCTGCCGCTAGGCAAAACATGAGGTGAGTCTTATATTATGCCCATTCAGGAATATAACAGGAGGTAGGGAGTCAGCGCTCCTCTCGGACACCTGGAGGCCCTCGATAGATCCGGAAGTTGAAGTTGCACAACATACCTAATACCACTGTAAACATTTTCACCACTTGAAGTCCATCAGTTTTCCCTTACCCGATGTAGGTTGGTCTTTTTATAGTTTATTATTATGTAATTATAATATCGAATACGAGCACATATAAATATGAAAATAACTAGACTACCGTGGAGTGGTGAAGCCAAGAGGAGGCTGAGTGAGGTAGAAGGTTGAGTAGAGAGCTTGGAGGCTAAACGACCATGAAGAGTCAAACCACACATGGTATAAAGCAATAATATAATAACAAAACAACAGCAGAATATATGTACAAGAAATAAATGACACTGATACAAGCATTCATCACAGGTACAGATATGTCAACAGAATACGTATACACACCCACACCAATACAACACAACACACCGATACAAATCTACATGCCCACAACACAGTTACAAATTCACTGATACAAACACACTATTACAATTTCATTAACTACACAATTATACACAAATAATACTATTCACCCATTGAACTAGAGAAAACTCAGAATAAGACTAGAACACTGGCCTAATAATATTTGAAAAATGTCGTAAAATCCTGAAATCCCCAAAACACGTGCACACGCCGTTGGGCGATACCCACCATTATAATAGAGAGAGGATGCATTTGTAGAAAGAGATTTAGAGAGAGAACTGAGATAGAGAGAGCAAGGGAGAGAGAGAAGGGGAAGGGAGGGCTGGCCGGCGGCGCTCTGGCTTGGGTGGCGATCGCTAAGGAGGAGAGAGGGAGGAGAGAGGGAGAAAGAGAAAGAAAAAGAAAAAAAAAAGAAAGAGGGAGAGAAAAAGAGTGAAAGGGAGTGAGAGTGATGGGAAGTAAATGAGGGGCAGGCCCCATGTGGAGCGCAAGTGATAGGATGGGGGAAAGAGAAAAAGAAAAAGAAAAAGAAAGAAGAAAGATTCCAAATAATAATATTATTATAATGTCAGAAAAAATTGACTATTCAAAAAAAATCTCCAAAAATACTTGAAGGTAGAAAACATCATCTTAAGGATAATGTGAAATCATTTTTTTAGAAATAAAATCTTATTTTCAAATTAAAAATCTTGGAATCAACTAGCGATACTAGCCAACACCAGATCTGCTGAAATTTTGATAAATTCAGAAAAATCTTCAAAAATGTATTAAGATAGAAAATACGGTCTTGAGAAATAATGTGAAAGCATTTTTAAAAATTCAACTCCGTTTGTAAATTAAAAATCTGAGAATCGATCGGCGGCACCAGTCGATACCGGTTTTGAAGATTCTGTAATTTAATTCAGAAAAAATTCTAGAAAATCATGAAAAATTTAAAATATTAACAGATAATATTTAAAACTGAAATCAATTAATTCTCTATCGAAAAGACCAAATCGAGTCCTTGGGTCCCCAGTTCAGACTAGGGCTGACTCCGAGTCCACGAATCTGGATCAATACAAAACAATCACATAAATAATTATAAAATAAAAATAAATATAAAAAGTAAATTAAAAATTATGATTAAAATATGAATGCGTATCTAAGTACATATTCCAGAAACGGGGTGTTACAAATGCCAAAACCTTGTTTAGGAATTGGAAATGTAAAATAAAATTTGATCTAAATCTACTTTTAATTCTTTAGTTTTCTTATTGGATAATGGAAAAAAAATTTGGAATTGAAAATATCATTACCAAAAAGCCGAATTAGAATTTTGTTCCCTTATGATTCAACCTCTTTATTTGGAACTAAAATTTGGAGAATTTGTTGATATAACAGAGTGAGGACTGCTATCTGGATCAGCTAACTCCAATTGCTTTTTTTTATTCTAGTTTCTAAACAACAAAAGGAATTAAATTTGAGTTTTAATTCCACTCTTCTATTTCTCTTGCCAAACAGGTCCTTGTGGCATATTAGAGGAGTCATGGATATTAGTAATTTCCATTATTTTATTCATCTATAAAGAAAAGACTGCAAACCAATTCTAGGGTTATGTCGTCTCTATCCCAACACTGCCATGGTATCAAAGCGATACTTCAATGTATCATTAGATTAATCCCGCCTCTCCCCTATTCTTTATCACTGACAATATCCCTACCGTCTTTTCCCTTCATAGCACCCTTCTCTGCCTCTCCAAACCCTAATCGCATCCTTCTTCTCGGCAATTCCCTATCCTCTCAAGCATCACTGACAATATCTGCATCATCAACTATCCTCGCCAACCACATTTACTGCTTCCCATGCACTCGTTGACCACCATTACATACTTTACTGATCTCACCGATGAGGTTTGCTGCTCTCCCTGCCTTTGCCGATAAGATCGGTAGCCTCTTCTGCTATCAACAACTAGTTCCTTGTTGTCTCCTACATCTGCCAATGAGCTCTGTGTCTTTTTTTGATGCCGACAACTGGTTTCTCGTCTTCCCCTGCTCTTGCTGAGGTCTTTCCAACCCAATTTTGAGCTCATAGCCTCTATGCATCTTTTGTATCAATCTTCAGGCCTTATATCTATCTTTAATTGGTCATGGCGTGCTAATTTTTTTTGCTTATTCTGTCACTTGCTCTCTGCTTGTTGTTGTTGAGCTAAAACTATTTGTGGTATGTTTTTTATGCTATTGATGCCCTACAGCCATTGTGATGCCTCTATTATGCTGCTAATATAATATCTGGTCTTCTGATCTTCTAATCTTCTGTTGCTTATGTGGTAGTCTCATTCGTATTCTTCAGTTTCCTCTATTAGTTCTTTTTATTTGCTATATATATCAGGTTTGAATATAAGGATAATTGTGATCCGATTGGAATTCAAATAACTACCTCAAAATTAAAGGGAAAGAACTATCTCTTTAGGCATAATTTGTAGTGTACCTCACTGAAAGGAGGAATGTGAAGTTTGTTACTTCTGAGAAACTTTTTTCTCTGATGCAAATTTTTTTGAAACTACTGAAGAAGATTGAGATAGTGACAGCTCTATGGTCATGACTTGCCTTTGGAATAACATGAAATTGTACATTTTCTATTAATTTTATGTTTCATACGACTGCTAAGACAATCTAGGATGTTGCTTGTGCTACATATTCTTTGGAGAATAACGCCTCTTGTTTTTTAGGTGTATGAGGAGTTATTTGGCTTTCGTCAGGGCGACAAGTCTGTAGTAGAATACGATAGTCAGTTTAGGGGTATGATTGATGGTGTAGGAGATCAATAGCTGCAGCAGGGCCAAAAAAGCAAAAGAGCAATTTTTAGTCAACTGCCCGGTTGATCGAATGAATCAGTCTTGCCTCCGGTCGACCGCCTGATCGACTACCTTGAAATAGAAAGTTTAGTGATTACAGTCGGTCGACCGACCCCCACAACGGAGACCACACTTACTATAGTCTGTAGACCACCCAATCGACCAACCTTTTTATCTAATCAACCACTCCTTCTGCCGATCGACCAGTCTGTTGTGTATCAGAATATCTGATTCTGATTAGGATCTAGTTTTCAAGTCCACATTGAATTCCAATTTGGTTCATTTTTATTTTTTAATTTTAGTTTCCTGGTTAGATTAATGCTTTCTTTATTTGTCTATATAAGGCCATTGTATCTTTGTAATTGTAATCAATCAAATTTTGCTTTAATAAACTTTAAGTTTTCCTCTTCAAAATTGCTCGTGGATTCGAGTTGTTTCTTTGGCTCATGGATTCGAGTTCCTTGCTCATGGATTTAAGTGTTATCCCTACCTAAAGTTTCTTTAAGGGTTCGTTGGCACTAGAATAAGATTAGCAAGCATTGTTCGCTTTCTAATCTGCGTCAATTGTTAAGCTGAACCACTACCATCCCCTTATTACTGATATAGAGATTGCTAAGTGACAACGTGAGGAGTTTATGTCTGCAAATTATTTTTTAAACTTTACACCACACTACAGCCCCTTTGTGCACAGTTTTTGACTGGAGAGAATGGTATCCTAAATATTCAGAATGTCTTCTCTCGTATATCTCAAGTAGAAGCAATCGCTACAATCTCAACAGGATCTACTGAGACATCTTCAGAGACTTCCCTTATACTCTCCGTTTGCGTTTTTGCTTTACAGCATTGAGCTCCAGCTGTTCTGTCATCCTTTCTCGCTTGTAGGGGTCTTCCACTGGGTCTACTACTACCAAGGGTCCTTTACTTCTTAGCCGCAAAGAGTATGGATCCATTCAGAATAAGGTACACTCCACCACTGTCTCTGACATAACTACTTCAGCACATCCAGATATCTCTTACCTAGCCAACTCTACTTCATCATTTAGGTCATTAACTGTGAGCCTCCACTCACCTCACTAGTAAATTCACATTGTTTTCTACCTTTAATCCTTCTAGGACCATATCTACTGTTACATTTCTAATGGTAGTTCTAAGTTTATGACTGGCACTAGCATAGTTTACCCTACATCATCACTTGCTTTATCTGATGCTCATCGTATCCATGGTGTTCCATTTAACTTGTTATTTGTTAGCTGATTAACTAAATCTTTGAACTGCACCGCCACTTTCTCTCCTACCTCGTGTTTCAGGACCTTCAGATGAAGATGCTAATTAGTGGGGGGCATGCGCGTGATGGATTGTACTACCTTCGACGCGATGATAAATATTCTGTGGGCACTGCAGCTACTATCTCTAAGTCATCACCTCTTCAGTGGCATTTTCAGTTAGGTTATGCACTATGAAATTAATACGCAAGTTATTTCCCTCCACTAAATCTTTATTTAAGTTGAAGTGTGAACTTACCAACTGTGAAAACTTTTTTAGGTCTACTTTTGCTACTAGAGAAAATAAACGATGTATATCTTCTTTTGAAATTATTCAAATCGATATTTGGAGACCTACACAGATTAAATCTATTTCAGGCCATTCATATCTTGTAACCTTTATTGACAAGTTTTCACATATGACATGCTTATTTTTAATAAAAGATCCTTTTTGATGTGTTTTCTACTTTTAAACTGTTTCATAATGTGATAATGAATCAATTTGGTTATTCTATATAAACTGTGTGCTCTAATAATGCCTTAGAATATATGCAATCTACTTTTGAAGAATATTGTACTTCTTGTGGTATTATATATTAAACTACTTATGTTTACACATCATAACAAAATAGTGTTGCGGAGAGTAAGAATTGTCACCTATTTTATATTGCGCGCTCAATTATGATACAAAAATGTTCCTAAGTATTTTGGGAGTGACCCACTTTTAACTACTTGTTATCTCATTGATCATGCTAGTTCTTCTATTTTACATGGTCAAACACCATTTTATACTATTTATAAAGATAAGAACCGTGTTTGGACTTACACCACATGTTTTGGATTGTCTGTATTTTGTGCACTTGTTAAGAAAATGTCATGAGAAGTAGATCCTAGGGCTATCAATTCTGTGTTTCTAGGATACTCTCACACATAAAAGGGTTATCGGTGTTGGAATCCTCTAATTAAGAAATATGTGATTTGTGTTGATGTAACATTTTTTTTGAAAATACACCATATTTTTCTCCCACATTTTCTTCTTCTACATCTTCTTCTAGTTCTTTCCCTCTTCACCTACCTATGTTGGTTGATTTTGATATCATAGCTCCATCGCCCCTGAAAGTTTATCATAACAACCAAAGTCAAATACAGAGACTCGGCTCGTACAACCTTTACCACCTCCCTCTTCGGTGAGGCTCCTCTTCCAAAACTTCTCCTCGCTCTTCGTAAAAGTACTCAGTCTTATACTACTAAATATCTTACTGTTGGAGTTGTTTCTTTTTCTCATCTTGCTCCTACATATTCTACTTTCTCTTCTGTTTTATCTAGTGTTTCAGTTCCCACCTCCTGTCATGAGGCCTTGTTAGATCTTGGGTGGAAGAAAACTATGGATAAGAAAACAATTACTTTGCATCAAAATTAGACTTGGGACTTGACTACTCTACTTTTTTGGAAGGAGGTTGTTGGTTGTAAGTGGGTAATGTGAAGTTTCTCTCTGAGAGACAGGTAGAGCGACTAAAAGCTTGCCTTGCTACCAGGGCCATACCTAGACATTTAGCGTTGACTATCTTGAGACCTTCTCTCCTGCGACCCGTCTTCTTTTTGTGAGGATTCTTTTATCAATGGCACTGGTTAAGCAATGATCATTGTTCAGCTGGACATTAAGAATGTCTTCTTACATGGTGATCTATAGGAGGAGGTCTCTATGACTCCGCCACTAGATTATGGTACTCAGGGGAGCTTCAAGAGTATATTGACTCAAGAAGGCTATTTATAGGTTTAAGTAGACCCCTCGAGCCTGATTAGACAAGTTTAACACTATTATTGCCCAATATTGTCTGAAGCGGTGTGTATCTGACCAGTCCCTCTTTGTCCAGTATTTCTTTGCAGGCAGTACTATCTCGGTCGTATATGTGGATGATATTGTGATATCTGGGGATGATTAGTATAGTATTACTTCTCTGAAGCATTATCATAGCACTCACTTTCATATGAAGGATCCCGGTGATCTTCATTACTTCCTCGAGATAAAGTTCACTCACTCTCCATAGGGTCAATCTGTTGGCCCAGAGGCCTTCCACTCTAGTTTTGATGATGATTAACTCATGTAGTTATGTTTACTAATAATCTTGTGATATTTAGTTTCAGATCTTTAATCAAGATATTAATTGATAATTAGCTTCAACAAAGGAGTTTTGAAGCCTTTCACATGGCGATTCAAGAGCCCGAGCATCAAGATCATATATAGCACTCGTTGGAGTCAAGCTTGGTGGATCACAGTTTGGATCGAGTCGTCTTGAAGACGGAGTTCGTCAAGAAGACCTCGGTACCTAGTATAGTTTTTATTTAGATCCATTTGTAAAGATTAGATAGTGTGATATGCTCAAGTTCACAACACACACACGTTTTATGTTTGGGATATTGGTTTTTCCAGTTTTTGATTTAACCGATATTGGTTTTCATGAATAGATAGATTCAAAACAAGTTTACATGGTTTTATGTATATTAGAGTTGTTCTATATACATGCATGCTTCAACTATTTAGACAAACTTATTTTGATATGCCTATTCATGTGTTTAGGATTTGTATTTTAACAAAACTTGTTTTTGGAATTATTGTCAAAAACTATGATATATATGTTTCATGTATATTGGACTTATGTCCATATGAAACATGCTTCAAAGTGTTTAAATATCATGTTTTTGTATTTGGATAAGTTTTGGACAAAACATATTTTCCTTTGAAAATCCAAGTTTGGAAAAATACGGGTTTTGGTTTTCGGTAATTTTTCCATAACACAAAAATAGTTCAATATGTTTGATATTTGTGTTGAAATTTTTAACACATGTTTTTATATCATATATAATGTTAGAAATTATTTTTGTGGATTTTTAGAAGTTTTATGGGATTTTCTAGAATATTTTTTAAACAAGTTTTTCTGACCCAGCCTGCCAGGCTATGGCGGTCGACCGGGCCGGTCGACCGGACCCAGAGTCGGTCGACCGGACCGGTCGACCGACGTGTACCAAATGTGCACGCTTGGTTTGCCACTTGGGCCGGTCGACCGAGCGGTCGACCGACTGCAAGCACCCAACTCTCAGGTTGGGGCGGTCGACCGACCGGTCGACCGTTAGGCAAGGGCGGTTGACCGTGCGGTCGACCGGTTAGAGAGCATTTGCTCTCTGGATTGGGACGGTCGACCGGGCGGTCGACCGCTGGCTTCCAACGGTCAAATTTTTGACCGTTGGCAGTCGACCGCCAGCCGCCAAGAGCAGAAATCTACTCTAACGACTAGTTTTGGTTGGAGGCCTATTTAAGCCTTATTTCTTTGGGATTTTGGTTAAGTTTTTGAAGAAGAAAAATTTTCCTATTCTCTGATTTTTAAAACAAGTTTTCAAAAGTGTTTAAGAGCTTAAAGATTTCATCTTTATTGTTTTTCAAGGGTTTGAAAAATTCAAAGAAAAATAGGTTTTTAGGATATTGCTTTAGATCCTCATTTCTATCATATTGCAAGTGTTTTCCCAAGGATTTTTCTTTGCTATTTGATTTCCAAAACACCTTAATTTCCACACTTGAGCTATCATTCTATCCTCTCTATAGGATCACTTGTTTTGTGGAAAAAGGAAGTTGTTTGTGTTTGAGATACACCACCAAGTTGTAAACCCTTTATTTGTGATATCCCTCTTTGGTAGAGGTGGATTTGGATTGTGGGGTGCTCCCTCTTTGGTAGAGGTTGAGGTTGTGGTTTACTCCCTCTTGGTGAGGTGGAGTTGGTGTTGGATTTGTATCCCTCTTCGGTAGAGGTGGATTTTGGTTTACTCCCTCTTGTGTGAGGTGGAGTTGGATTGGTGTTTGCCTCAGTGGAGGTTGTATTTGTTGGATTGGTGGAGTTCGGTACTCCGATCTTTGGTAGACCTTTTGTATTGCCTCGGTGGAGGTTGTATTGGTTGAGAGAGGAGTTCGGTACTCCTAGTGGATTGAAAATCCTTCTCGGTGAAGGCAGGGACGTAGAGCTCGGTGCTCGAACCTCAAAACACATCTTATTGTTTGCGTTTGATCCATTGACTCTAAACTCTCTCTCTCTCTCTCTCTCTCTCTCTCCCTCTCTCTCTTTATTTGTGCATTGCTTTACTTTGTCATATCATATACATGCTTGTGTGTTTGTGTGCCTCACTTGTGCTTAACCGCGAGAGCTTCACATAGCGCCTCAACTCTTATTCAGAGGAATCAAGAGGAGTTAGTCCAGAGCCCTTCACGGGGAATTCAGCTACACTCGTTGGTTGCACTAAGTGTAGATTGCAATTAGTTTTAAATTTTCGCATTTAGTTCATTAGATTAGCGGTACACCTATTCATCCCCCCTCTAGGTGTACTTTCAATTGGTATCAGAGCCTACGCTCCTGATATTTAGTTTAACCACCTAGGAGTGTGATCTTGGTTTGCTAATCTATCATTTGCATTTGCACATATATCTTGTTTGCACACACTCATGGATTGCTTGTCACCTCCCATGTTTGATGTTTCCAACATTGACACATGGAAATTTAGGATGTCCATGTATTTGAAAACCCTAGGCTTGCATGTTTTCCTTGCCGCTACCAAGAAATGCTATCTTGGTAACCGCAATCATTTAGGGGCCAATACACTTGCCCTTGAGGCTATTAGAAGCACGCTTAACAAAAATTATCTTATGCTTGTTTCTAACTTTGATTTCGCCTTTGCAGTGTGGAACAAGTTGACCACCTCCAAGCTTCTATTGCCAATCCAAACGGAGGATGAATCTAGTGGAGAATCCGAGCCACAATGCTTTATGGTCCATGGGAATGACTCCCTTGAGGTATACTCGAAAACTCAATTAGATAGTGATGATGCTAGTTCTTCATGTGATGAGAATATTGATGCCAATGCCTTGAATGAAGAACTATCCATTGTTTGTGAAAAATTATTAGAAAAATATAATCTTTTGAAAAAGAAGAGTTTTGAACTTAATAAAGAAAACAAGGATTTATGTTCATGACTTGATTTGGTTTTGCAAGATAAAGTAGAGATTTCTAATGAGAGGGATTCATTGAAATCTAGACTTGATCTTGTCCTAAAAGAAAATGAATTTTTAAAATCTAAAAATGATTGCAATGATGTTTTGAAGAAAAATAAAGTTATATCTTCAAAACTTGATTTTGTTATAAAAGAGAATGATTCTTTGAAAATAAAAAATGTTTCTATTTCAAAGGATTTAGAAGTGTGTTTAAAGAAAAATGAATCTTTGCAAAATGATATAGATACACATGTTTGCCATGCTAGTGTAGCTTCACCTAGTTCACCTATTGCATGCCATACTTCTTCTTTAATTGAAAATGATATAAAATTGATAAAGAAGAATATGGATTGTTTGGGCTCCACTTTGAGCCATTGTGTTTTGAGTCATACACGTTTGGAATCTTTGTTTCGAAAGAAACAAGTTCCATCTATGCATGCACACCCTCCACGGCATACACATGCTACTCACGATCACAACCATCACATAATGTATGCTCATGTGTACACATGTACACATTGTGGACGTAAGGGCCACCTTGCTAAATTTTGCTATGATCGTATAAATGATTCTAATTTAGCAAATAAATTTGTTTGGGTTAGAAAAGGTACTAACCCCCATGGACCCAAAAGAGTGTGGGTACCAAAGACCCCCCTATTGTATTTGATATAGGTGTGGGCTCTCGCATGACGTGAGAGTTGCGGTACCTTGAGGTGGATGCGTTCCGAGCTTAAAGATTACTATTTGAATGCATCACTTTCAAGGAAAGTTTGGTGGGAAGACCACCTTGGTTTGGAGAACTAGAGAGGTGCCTTCATCGGTTTTGGTATCGATCTCTAACTCCCGTTTATTATTTGTATGCTTTTCTTGTTCATCAATTTATAACATGTCATGTTTTATTGATTATTATAATTATGCCATATGACTTAGATTAGTGATATACATGTTTAGTTATTTGAGATACCCATGTTTAATATGGACCTATATCTATGTGTTCTCACTTTATTTTTAACTAATATGTATGTCCTAGATGTAATACACATGCATATACATAATGATCATATGTGTGTTTATGATTTTTGTTTTGTTTTGATGTTTATAGATTATTATGTTAACGCCATGATTATTAGACCATTGACATGCATGTATAGCTTTTGAGATCACCCATGTTCATATGGATCATTCTTTGTGTTCTCACATATGTTTAGCTATTATGTATATCATAGTTCTAATAGCATGTGGATTTACATTATGATCGTTTTTATGATTATCATGTTGATTTATGTCTCGTTTTATACTTCATGATTTGATTACTTGTTTAAATGTTAGTTTTCATTAAAACTAGGATATATACTTGTACATATAGTGGGCCACAAATAGATCATTATATGTTTGTGCTTTAACGCTTATTTGAACCCATTAGATGTGCTAGTATAGTCTAGTTTTGATGATTCATGCATTTTAACTTGTATTCCCCATTTTGGACATGTTTTTATGATTATGTGTTTTCACATCATGTATATGTTTATTTTGTCAAACTTTAAGATATACATGTATAACCCTTGAGTCATTTGCTTTTCATGCAAATCTTTATTATGGACTCAAATTATGTTTAGGGATATGTATGTATACTTCTCGCTTTGTCAAAACATACATATGCCTTAAAGTATAAATTGTTTCTAATAAAAAATTTAGTGTTTCATGTTTTCATGTTTAAAGAAATTCCACATGAGCTTAATTGAATATTTTCATGATGCCATGTTTCACATTACACTTTTGCACTCACTTTATTTAATGGTTTCTCATGATTTTATTTTCATGAGTATGATATGCGCCTTATTGTTTTCGAGTGTTTAGTGCCATGTGATTTACATGTGTTTTATGAAAAATACTTTTGTTTTATTCCTTACTTGAAGGATTTCGTACTAGTTTAAAAGTTTTTCCATTTAACTAGTTGCGGGATTCTTCGTTATGGTAGAGTTTTCAAACTTACTATATTTTTCAAACCTATTTTTGAAAACCCCTACCTTCAACGGGCGGTTGGATGGGAGTCCATGCCTTGTATGCTTTTATTGAAAATCATTTTTAAACATGTGCATGAAATGGGTGGTAGGTTATATGAGTTATACACTTGATCTTATTATTGTTGTTTCAATTGGTATCATTGGATCTTTTCAATTGGTATCAATATTGACATTTTTGTATACTCATATTGTTTTTTTTTGTATATGTATATTTTTAATTGGTATCATCTATTTTGATTGGTACTCATTTTTCATACACCTATACATGTTTTATTTGTGCTTACTATATCCCTATATCTTTGAGCACAAATGTTATATATGCTAAGCTTAGTTTTTAAATGACTATCATATTTTAATTGATTAGTTTTCAATTGGTATTCAATACAAGCTTATGCATCATTTTATTTGGTATTTCATAAAGGGGGAGAAAATTCATATTTTGTCTTTCAATTGGTATTTTGTTTACCGATGATTTCTACTCCCATACTTTATGATATAAAATGATTAAAAAAATGAATATTTATGTTATTTTGGTATCATATGTTCTAAATGATAAATTCTTACAATTGGTATCAAGATGTTTATTTGAATATTTTCAATTGGTATCAAGATTTTATTTGTTTTCTCACAATTGGTATCAATGCCTTTATTTACTTTCAATTGGTATCAATTCTTAATTGTTTTTATGTTTCCTTTCAATTGGTATCAAAATGTTCTACATTGACATATTTTAATTGGTATCATATTTGATTGCACCCCTCATTGACATCATTTTTTTAGACAAAAAGGGGAGAACATATTTTTGTTTTATTCAACCTCTTGTTGATGATTGACAAAAAGGGGGAGAATTATTTGAGTTTATATGCATGTTTTTATATGCATGTTTTGTTTATCTAGAAACATAGTTTGTTTTTATTTATTAGTTTGTCGTTTAATTGGTATCAAGAGCATTTTTCGTTTATTTGTTGATATCAAGAGCTTTATTTAAAGAACATGTTTTTATTTTGGTATCAAGAGCTTTAATAGAGTTTTACCGTTTAATTGACCATGGTTCATTGTTTTATGCATGTCTATGCATTTTCATGTTAAATTTTCATTGCATATTTATATTTTATTGTGATGCATGAGTTAAGGGGAGCTTCTTTGAAGCTTAACTTTAATCCATGCATATATAACTCCATGAGTTTTGTCATCATCAAAAAGGGGGAGATTGTTGGCCCAGAGGTCTTCCACTCTAGTTTTGATGATGATTAACTCATGTAGTTATATTTACTAATAATCTTGTGATGTTTAGTTTCAGATCTTTAATCAAGATATTAGTTGGTGATTAGCTTCAACAAGGAGTTTTGAAGCCTTTCATATGGTGATTCAAGAGCCCGAGCATCAAGATCATTTATAGCACTCGTTGGAGTCAAGCTTGGTGGATCACAGTTTGGATCGAGTCGTCTTGAAGACGGAGTTCGTCAAGAAGACCTCGGTACCTAGTTTAGTTTTTATTTTAGATCCATTTGTAAAGATTAGATAGTGTGATATGCTTAAGTTCACAACACACACACGTTTTATGTTTTGGATATTGGTTTTTCGGTTTTTGGTTTAACCGATATTGGTTTTCATGAATAGATAGATTCAAAACAAGTTTACATGGTTTTATGTATATTAGAGTTGTTCTATATACATGCATGCTTCAACTATTTAGACAAACTTATTTTGATATGCCTATTCATGTGTTTAGGTTTTGTATTTTAACAAAACTTGTTTTTGGAATTATTGTCAAAAACTATGATATATATGTTTCATGTATATTGGACTTATGTCCATATGCAACATGCTTCAAAGTGTTTAAATATCATGTTTTTGTATTTGGATAAGTTTTGGACAAAACATATTTTCTTTTGAAAATTCAAGTTTGGAAAAATACGGGTTTTGGTTTTCGGTAATTTTTCCATAACACAAAAATGGTTCAATATGTTTGATATTTGTGTTGAAATTTTTAACACATGTTTGTATATCATATATAATGTTAGAAATTATTTTTGTGGATTTTTAGAAGTTTTATGGGATTTTCTAGAATATTTTTTAAACAAGTTTTTCTGACCCAACCTGCCAGGCTCTGGCGGTCGACCGGACCCAGAGTCGGTCGACCGGACCGGTCGACCGACGTGCACCAAACGTGCACGCTTGGTTTGCCACTTGGGCCGATCAACCGAGCGGTTGACCGACTGCAAGCACCCAACTCTCGGGTTGGGGCGGTCGACCGACCGGTCGACCATTAGGCAAGGGCGGTCGCCCGCGCGGTCGACCGGCCAGAGAGCATTTGCTCTCTGGATTGGGACGGTCGATCGGGCGGTCGACCGCTGGCTTCCAACGGTCAAATTTTTGACCGTTGGCGGTCGACCGAGCGGTCGACCGCTAGCCGCCAAGAGCAGAAATCTGCTCTAACGGCTAGTTTTGGTTGGAGGCCTATTTAAGCCTCATTTCTTTGGGATTTTGGTTAAGTTTTTGAAGAAGAAAAATTTTCCTATTCTCTGGTTTTTAAAACAAGTTTTCAAAAGTGTTTAAGAGCTTAAAGATTTCATCTTTATTGTTTTTCAAGGGTTTGAAAAATTCAAAGAAAAATATGTTTTTGGGATATTGCTTTAGATCCTCATTTCTATCATATTGCAAGTGTTTTCTCAAGGATTTTTCTTTGTTATTTGATTTCCAAAACACCTTGATTTCCACACTTGAGCTATCATTCTATCCTCTCTATAGGATCACTTGTTTTGTGGAAAAAGAAAGTTGTTTGTGGTTGAGATACACCACCAAGTTGTAAACCCTTTATTTGTGATATCTCTCTTTGGTAGAGGTGGATTTGGATTGTGGGGTGCTCCCTCTTTGGTAGAGGTTGAGGTTGTGGTTTACTCCCTCTTGGTGAGGTGGAGTTGGTGTTAGATTTGTATCCCTCTTCGGTAGAGGTGGATTGTGGTTTACTCCCTCTTGTGTGAGGTGGAGTTGGATTGGTGTTTGCCTCGGTGGAGGTTGTATTTGTTGGATTGGTGGAGTTCGGTACTCCGGTCTTCAGTAGACCTTTTGTATTGCCTCGGTGGAGGTTGTATTGGTTGAGAGAGGAGTTCGGTACTCCTAGTGGATTGGAAATCCTTCTCGGTGAAGGCGGGGACGTAGAGCTCGGTGCTCGAACCTCGAAACACATCTTGTTGTTTGCGTTTGATCCATTGACTCTAAACTCTCTCTCTCTCTCTCTATTTGTGCATTGCTTTACTTTGTCATATCATATACATGCTTGTGTGTTTGTGTGCCTCACTTGTGCTTAACCGCGAGAGCTTCACGTAGCGCCTCAACTCTTATTCAGAGGAATCAAGAGGAGTTAGTCCAGAGCCCTTCACGGGAAATTCGGCTACACTCGTTGGTTGCACTAAGTGTAGATTGCAATTAGTTTTAAATTTCCGCATTTAGTTCATTAGAGTAGCGGTACACCTATTCATCCCCCCTCAGGTGTACTTTCACAATCTCTGTCTCAATGAAAGTATCCCACTGATTTATTAACCGAATCCGATATGTTAGGCTCTAGGTCGATTGATACGCTAATGGTTTCTATTGTTCGGTTTGATCAGAACTTGGGTAATACTCTTAAGCATTCTGATAGATATCACAGACTGATTGGGAAACTTATCTACCTGATTATTAACAGGCCTGAGATTACATTTGTTGTTGGCTTGTTGAGTGGCTATATGCAGACTTCTCATTAGCTTCACTAAGATGCTGCTTGTCGTGTACTGTTGTATCTCAAGGAGCACCTAGTAGAGACTTATTTTATCAGCCATCTTCTCATCTCAGTATGATTACTCTGATGCTGACTAGGCTAATGACCCTATTGATCATCGATTTATCAGTGGCTACTATAATTTGTGAGGGGTAAACTTGTCACGTGGAACAGTAAGAAGCAGATGGTGGTTACTTAGACAAGTTAAGAGGCTAAATACCAAGTGATGGCACACACTGCTTAGGAGATTATTTGGATTCAGTAGTTGTTATGTGAGATGGATGCGGCCAGTTCTCAGCCTATGGAGATAACTTGTGATAACCAAACAGCTAAATATATTGCTAACAACTCTGTGTTTCATGTGTGGATGAAGCATATCTGTGTTGATTGTCACTACATTCACGATATGGTCATTGCCAAGTGGATTGTCACCTCCTATCTCACGTCTGGGGCACAACTTAGTGATATTCTCTTATTTTTCAAGCCTTTTTTGACTCTCTATAACAAGTTGAGCACGATAAATATTTATACTTCAGCTTGAGAGGGAGTACTTGAGAGGGAGTATTAGAGTAGTGAGGGATATGATCGTAATGTCTCATTATTTTATTCATCTATATAATAAAGTCTGCAAAATCCAATCTAGGCTTATGTCGTCTCTTTCCCAACACTGACATAGTACATGTACATATGATATATATGTTGCTACAGTAAGCTAAATGATTGCAAATT
Source organism: Agave tequilana (assembly GCA_038442645.1). Lineage (NCBI taxonomy): Eukaryota > Viridiplantae > Streptophyta > Magnoliopsida > Asparagales > Asparagaceae > Agave > Agave tequilana. The sequence goes on from JAVJIF010030650.1 coordinate 49,871, forward strand.
TTCTAATTACAGGTTAAACTAGTGCATGATTTGTGGTTTAATTAGTGCATATACAAGTACCCAAGATTAATTCAACATTAATTCCTTTATAAATTTTTTATATGTCAATGAGGCTTGACTCACCAGTAAAGAGGTAGGGAGTGAGTTGTGGTACCCTTAAGTCCCGACTATGACTTATATTCAAAAAAAATGTAATGAAAAATGCATAATAAAAAATAGATATATTAATAAAAAGAATTTTGATGCATCAGTTATTGACACGTCAATATGCTTGTGAATGAAAAACAATTATTATGATTTTATTGTTTCTAAAAATATTCTATCTCCCAAACATCATAGAGAATTCACAACTCTAATTTGTTATAGTTACCAGAACTGAAATTGAAACATTGTGTATAGAAATCCAATATTTTGCAACCAAAACAGCACAAAAAATAGTGGACAAGTTTTTAACAAGGAAAACTATCTTAATACAAAACAGATAGATTCATTTCAATTGTCGCTACCATGGTCTTTCATTGATCACTGGCTAAGATTTGCATATCCATCAATTTCATCTACATTGAGACTAATCACTTTTACACAACAACCAACATACTTCCAAAGTCTTACTGGGTTTCTTGCCAACATAATACCATGGTCTTTCTTTCATCAATTATCGGCAACAAGTCTGACCACTGTATTGATTTTACCACATCCACCGCTCTGTTATTGAAGATAGATTGGTGTTAGATCCATCATCTTCCTCATGATCTCAAACTTGACAGATGCACAACGCCCACAGTGATCTCACCATGTCATGACCTGCCCATCGTAACCTTGTCCTTCCAGTGCCCTCATAATGTATTTTCGTTGTCATTACCTATCACTACCACTAATTGCACATTTCGTCTCTTGACAGTGTCTTGAAATATATTTTGGTCTTATTCTTTTGTTTCATTGGATGCCTCTTCCACTTGAGAACGAACTCCTCTCTACTTGATTGATTTGGCGATCAATCCTTCATCTTATAAACTAAATACCATCTGTAACTGCTTGAACCTCTCTGTAACAATACATCAAACACTTTATATGCCTCAAGAAACCATGGGTTCTAACACCATTTTGTTATGAACGTGGTCAGGGTTTTATGAACTGAGCAGAAGCCAGAGCACCGAGCCTTTCACAAATATTAATCTTTACTATATTTTAAAAAGACATTAAAGAAAAAAAAACAAGAGCATGGTTCGGCCAAATCCGACCTACATCCATAGGCAGAGCGACAAAAGAGATATAATATAATAACATGGAGTATGAGTGAGTGTCACAGACCCCCAACCTCTTTTCCCAACACAAATATGAACATCGAACACTCAACTCGCCAACTATTAAACTTATCCATTGATGAAGAGTACGTTTTCTCTTGGTGAATCAATCACCCATATCGAAAATCTTTTTTTAGCTTAATCTACAAAGAGATATCATGGCTCTTTCAGTTCAACCCTTATCTATCTTTAATGTACATCTTTTCTCTGAAGAGTTCTCCGCCTCACATCCACTCTCATAGACCTTAAATTACCAAAATCTTATAAAGAGTTTTGATAATCCCAAAATATTGAGAAAGTGTTGGCCAAAAGTCCATCACTTTAGTTTTGATGATGATTAACTCATGTAGTTATAGTACTAATAATCTTGTGTTTATTAAGTTTCAGATATTTTTCAAGATCTTAGTTGGTGTTTAGCTTCAACGAAAGATTCAAAATCAAGTTTTGAAGCTAGTACGTGTTGATTCAAAAGCTCACGTGTCAAGATTGCATCTAGCACTCAAAGAGTAGTCTAACTTATGGATCAAGTTTGGACCAAGTCGAGATGGAGAAGAAGATTTTCAAGAAAAGATTTTCAAGAAGAGTCATGTTTGTAAGTTTTATGATTTTGTTTTAGGATAAAATGTAAATGATAGATTAATTGTGGATCGCACAAGCTCATATACACACAAACAAAAAATATTTCATATCTTTCAAGATCAAAATTTTGGAAAATATAGTTTTGAATTTTGGATATTAAAGAATACATATATTGGTTTCATGAATAGATTACATCAAAATAAGTTTACATAGTTTATGTGTGTATTGAATCTCATTCATATACTTTGATGGTTCAAATGTTTAGAAAAACTTATTTTGATGTTTCTAGTTCATGTTTTAAGTTTTGTATTTATCAAACATTATTTTGAGCTTATAGTCAAAAACAAGTATATTTCATCTTTTATGTGTATTAAATTCTATTCGTACACACTATACTTCAAATATATTTCAATATCTTGTTTTTGTATTTGTACAAGTTTTGAAAAAATCATTTTCCATTTAGAAGTTTATTTTTGAAAAATACGATTTTAAGTTTAAGTTTTAAATTCTATGCCTAAAAAATAATTCAAATTGTTTGTAATATATGTTGATTTTTTATCACACATATTTGTACTTCAAAGTTTTTACATGAACCTATTTTTTTGGAATTTATGAAATTTAAATAGAATTTTATGGGTTTTTCAAAGTTACATTTTTAAACCCTTAAAGATTTGGGTTTGGGCTGCTGCCGGCCGACTGAACGGTCGACCGAAGCCTGGCTCGGTCGACCGAGCGGTTGACCAGCATGCACAGAATGTGCTCAGGCCAAAGTGCCCTTTAATTCGTCGACCGACCTGTCAACCGTATCAAGGAGCGGTTGACCGATCGGTCGACAGTCTAGCACTACCCAACTATCGGGTAGTGGCCGGTTGATCGAGCGGTCGACCGATAGGCCTTTGCCCTTAGTCCGGTCGACTGACAGGTCATCTGGCCTGTAACGGCTAGTTTTTGACAACCTCTATAAAAAGGAATTTTGGGCCAGTTTTTGTGCAAGATTTTTAGAGAAGTTTGAAGCTAGTTTTTCTTATCTTTCACAGAGTTTTCTCTACAAGTTTTAGAGCTTAAACTTTCATATTAAAAGATTGTTTTTCAAGAGTGATTCTTTGGAGTTATCAAAAGCATTTCCTTGAGTTTTTCAACACAAAATCTATCTAGTTTTTCTCACACAAGATTGAGCTATCCATTGTTATATCCATCCTATAGGGATCCTTGTATGTGAGAGTGTTTGTTTGTGATCGAGAAGTGATCACAAAGTTTTCATCTTTGTATTGAGGAGGAGTTGTAGAGGTTGTGGCCTCGGTGAGCTTGCGGGTTCGCGTGTGTTATTCTTGTGGGAACAAGTGAGGCACTTGCGGATTCAAGGGTTCTTGAAGGAGCTCGTTGTATGGATTGCAGCACCGAGTGATTTTGCAGGATCATTATAGTGAAAATCCTTCAAAGTGGTAAAGGTGGGGACGTAGAGCAAGTGGTTCAAACCTTGAAACAAATCTTCTGTGTTTATGATTGCTTATTTCTCTCTCACTCACTTGTGTTTATATCTTGCATGCTTATTATAATTATGCTCACTATTACATGCTTGATATTGCTTGTGCTTAATAATTTATATGCTTGAAATTGATTGTGTGCTCACACTTATATTTAACCAAGAGAGCTATCATTACACCTTAACTCTTAATCTAGAGAAATCTTGAGGAGAAATCCAGAGCCCTTCACCAGGAATTCGGCTTCACTCTTTAATTATACGTTGTGTGTTAGCCTAATAGTTTTAGTTTACATAATTAGTTTAATTCCGCATTTGTTTGACATTAGATTAGAAAGTCACCTATTCACCCCTCCTCTAGGTAACCTATAAGTGGTATCAGAGCTTGGTGCTCTTGATTTGGGACTAACAACCTAAAGTTAAAAATTCTTATTTTGCTAATCACAAAATTTGCATACACGCACACATGGATTTCATGACACCTCTCATGTTTTATATTCTTAACTTTCAAAATTGAAAAGTTAAGATGTCTATGTACCTTAAAGCCTTAGGTATTCATGTTTATCATGGCACCATGAAAAATTCATATTTGTTAATGGTAAGTATCTTGAGGCTAATACAAAAGTCATCCATGCCTTAAAGTCCACCCTAAATGATGATTATTTATCTAGGATTTTTAATATTGAGTCAGTTTTTGTAGTTTGGAATACTCCATCTTTCTTGGTGAACAAAAGTAATATTACAAGAGGAGTGACTCGGATAATGGAAGTACTACTTCCAACATGTGCTACATGGTCTAAGAGAATGACCCTCTTGAGGTAAATTCTGACTCCATAATTAAGATGTTGACATGCCATATGATGAGCTTGCATTATTTTATCACAACTTCTTTAAAAAAATGAATTGTTGAAGAAAGAAAAAGATTCTTTTAAAAATAAATTTGAATTTATTTCAAAACAAAATGAATCTTTGAAAATCAAGTTAATTTGATTTCTAAAGAAAAGTGATTGTTTTGAAAGAAAATGATTCTTTAAAGAAGAAAATAGTTTTGAAAGAAAAAGAAAATATTTCTATTTCTAAAGTGAAAAGGATGTTGTTTCTCATGTTTTTTCTTCTAAATTAAAAATGATATTTCTATTATGAAGAGGAACATTGATTGTTTGGGCTCCACTTTGAGCCAATATGTTATTAATCACTATAAATTAGAATCTATATTTCGTAAGAAATAAATTTTACATATTCATGCACATACCTCATGTCATACATCTCATACGCACTATGCTCACACTTGTACTACACATATGTATGCTAGAGTGTACACATGTACACATTATGACCGCAAAAGCCATCTTGCAAGATTTTGATTTGATAGATTATATTCTTTGAATTTTGCAAATAAAAATATTTGGGTTTCCTATAACACTAGCCCCCGTGGACCCAAAAAGAATATATCGGTACCAAAATTCTCACCACTTATTTTTGATGTAGGTATGAGCTCTCACAAAATGTGAGAGGATTGATGCCTTGGTGATGAATGCATTTCAAGCTTGAAGAACAAACCAAATTGATGCATCACTATCAAGAAAGTATGGAGAGAGGACCACCTAATTTTTGGAGAAATGGATTGGCTACATCGGTTTTGATAACCATTTCAATGGATTGGCTACATCAGTTTTGATAACCATTTCATTCTTCATGTTTAAAATGTTTTAAATACTTATATGCTAGTATAGTAACCTAAACTCAATTATATTTATTTTATGCTTAATGTTGAGTTGATTGATTATTTGCTATGCATGTATTTTTGAAAAATTTTATTCATGTTTTCAAGTGAATTTACATGCCTATTTTTATTGAATTCATGTTTTTATATGTTTTAGTTAAATCATATATTGATTTAAATATTTATATCATGTATTGATATATAAATTTTATTAAAACTTATGCTATACATGTACAATTCTTAAGATGCACATGTTCTTAATGCTATATATGTTTTATTTCATTTGTGTACTCAAATTTATATTTGATTGTACATTATATGTCTTATTTTTGATGATTCTTACATGATTATTGATATATCATATTTATCAAAAAGAATTTCATATGAGTTTTGAATTGAGCTTCATTGTCGTATCTCCATGCATATGTTAATTACATGATTCTTATACACTCACATTTATGTTTACTCATGATTTTTTTCTTCATGAGCTCATTTTTGTGCTTTATAAATTTTGAGTGTCAATTTTTATGTAATATACATGTTTTTATAAGATATATGTTTTGATTCATCTTGAACTAGTTTTTAAAAAATTATTTTAAACTAGTTCTTCACTTGGTAGTGTTTTCAATCTATAATTATCTTATTTTTGAAAACTTCTACTCTTAAAGGGCAGTTGGTTGGGCGACCATGCCTTATATGCTCTTATTGAATATCCTTTTAAACATGTGCATGAAAGAGTGGATTTTATGATATATACATGATTTTAATAATATTTCATTTTTATATACTCATACTTGTTTTCTATATATGTATGCATCATATTTCAATTGGTTTTTAAATTGACTATACATATATACATATAATTTCTTGTGCTAAATTAAAAATGTTCTTGCATACTCTTTATAGCACAAATTATTTTATGCTAAACTTGATTTAATTCTAAATGTTAATTTGTATCTTTTACAAGCTTATGCAAAGTTTTTGTTGGTATTTCAAAAAGAGTGAAGAAAATTCTTTCTTTTTGAGAAAAATATTTTGTTTTAGAAAATAATTTTATTTTCTATTGGTTTAATAAAATTTGTTATTTTTGATTACAAGTGGTATCAAAATTTGTTTTAATTATTATAATTGGTATCAAAAAAATTTTAAAGTAGTTTTCAAAATTTGTTGTGATATGTATTTCTTCTATGCAAGGGGAGCTTAACATCTCCTTTATGTATAGATTCATATTGAGTGTATTTTATATAAAGAAGAGTTTGACTTTTTTTCTTTATATGGTACACGTGTGTAGGGAAAGCTTAACATCTCCGTCTATACATTGTATATTATGCTTATATCGGTTAGGGTTTAGTCATCCCTTCTCCATGTAGTTCATGTATGCAGGGGGAGTTAACTTAGCGTCTCTTCCTTCATGAATTTATGTCGCACATGCATTTATCTTATTTATTTTTCTTCACCTCTTTGTTGATGAGTTGGCAAAAAGGGGGAGAAGAATTGAAAGAATTTATATATGCATGATTAATATTTTTGTTAAACCAATTGAAGATTTTGAAGATTTTTATATATGCATGTTTAATATTTATGTTTATGCATATAGTTTTTTGTTTGTTTAATATTTTATTTATGTGCTTCATTGAACATCTTTATGTTTTTTTTCTATGCATGAGTTAAGGGGGAGCTTCTATGAAGGTTATCTTTAATCCATGCATAACTCTATGAGTTTTGTCATCATCATAAAGGGAGAGATTGTTGGCCTAATGGCCCATCACTCTAGTTTTGATGATGATTAACTCATATAGTTATAGTACTAACGATCTTGTGTTTATTAAGTTTCAAATATTATCAAGATCTTAGTCGGTGTTTAGCTTCAACGAAAGATTCGAAGTCAAGTTTTGAAGCTAGCACATGTTGATTCAAAAGCTCACGCGTCAAGATCGCATCTTGCACTCAAAGAGAAGTCTAGCTTATGGATCAAGTTTGGACCAAGTCGAGATGGAGAAGAATGAAAATACACCTAAAGGGGGGTGAATAGGTATAGTAGCTAATCTAATGACAAATGAAGTGGAACTTAATTACAACACACTATGTGTAACCAAAGAGTATAGCCTAATTCAACGTGAAGGGCTCTGGACTATCTTCTCGAGATTCCTCTAAATTAAGAGTTGAGGTGCTATATGAAGCACTCTTAGTTCAACACAAGTATGCGCACACACAAAGTATATCTAGCAAATGAATATGTGCAATATAAAGTAATGCAAAATGTAAGAGAGATAGAGCGAGAGATAGTGGATCAAACGCAAACACCAAGATATATTTCGAGATTCGAGCCACTTCTCTACGTCCCCACCTTCACACAGAAGGATTTTCACTACGTCCACACAGGACCTCCCACAAAGAGAACCTCCACCAAGAAATTTGCAATTACAAACTTGGAGTATACAGCTCCTCTCTCCAACACAACCACCTCTACACAAGAGGCAAGGCACAAAGCCAAAACTCAATCAACTCTACACAAGAGGGATGAGCACAAAGCCAAACTACAATCACCTTTACACAAGAGGGATAAGACACTAGGCCAAACCACAACCACAATCACCTCTACACAAGAGGGATAACCACAAACCCAAAGCACAACCACCTCTACAATAGAGGGATAGGCACAAAGTCAAAGCAAAGGAAAGATTTCAACTTGGTGATCACAATAGACCACAAACAATATTTTCCACAAAAACAAGATCCTATAGATAGGATAGAGATGATAGCTGAAGTGTGAGAAAAACAAGGTGTTTGGAAAACAAATCACAAAGAAACATACTTGGAAAAAAATACTAGATATAGAGATAAGAATAAAGATCCAAAAACCAATTTCCCAAAGACTCTATTTTCTTTGATTTTTCCAACCCTTGAAAACAAAATAAAAATAAATCTTTTTGGCACAAAAACTCTTCAAAAACTTGCTGCTAAATACTTGAATAGATGAGAAGAAAGGCTTTTGAAAATCTTGTTTAAAACAGCCCAAGAGATGGCTTATTTATAGCCTCTCAAAAAACTAGCCGTTGGTAGCCAGGAAAGGTCCAGATTGCCCTTTCGGTCAACCGGCCCAACTATCATATTTCTGACCGTTGGCGCTTCGGTCGACCGGCAGTACCCGAGAGTGGGGTACTTTCAGTCGGTTGACTGCCCAGTCGACCGGCCTTCTAGACTGGTCCTGTGCACGTCCTTGTGCACATCGGTTGACCCGTCCGGTCGACTGCCAGTAGGACCTGGCTGATATTTTGGGACTTGAAACTTGGTCAATTTAACTCCAATAAAATCCCATAAATTCTCATAAATTTCACAAAAATAAGTTCTTGTTAGATATTTAAATAACAAATATGTGTGACCAAAAATCAACACATATTACAAACTATTTGAACTATTTTTGTGATATAAAATATTTAGCCTTAAACAAAAACCGTATTTTTCAAAACTTAGATTTTGAAAAGAAAAACCGTTTTCTCTAAAACTTGTATAAATAAAAAAATAAGATATTGAAATATATTTAAAGCATATTGTATATGGATATAATCCAATACACATGTAAATATATATCTATATTTTTGACATGAAATTCAAAACTAGGTTTTGTTAATTACAAAACTCTAAACACATGAATAGGCCATCAAAATAAGTTTTTCCAAATATATGAAGCATATATGTATATAGATGAAATTCAATATACATTAAACGATGTAAACTTGTTTTGATTCTATCTATTCATGAAAACCCTATATATGTATATTCAAAATCCAAAACTGGTTAAATAAAAACCAAACATATTAAACTTGTATTTGTGTGAACTTGAGCAAATCAACACTAATCTATCTTTACACAAGATCTAAACACAACCGAAGTCTTCTTAGAGAACTCCTTCTCTAAGCTGACTCGATCCAAATACGATCCAACAAACTTGACTCCATATGAGTGCTAGATGCCATCTTAACGCTCGAGCTCTTGAATCTACATGAGATAGCTCCAAAACTCCTTTGTTGAAGCTAAACACCTACTAATATCTTGATCAATAACTGAAACTATGTAAACACAAGATCAATAGTAAACTAACATTTATAAGTTAGTCATCATCAAAACTATGGTGAAAGGCTTCTGGGCTAACAATCTCCCCTTTTTTGATGATGACAAAACTTATGAGGTTATATATATGTATCCATTAAGGATAGGCTTCCTAGAAGCTCCCTCTTAATATATGCATAATCAATAAACATATAAAGATATGCAATGAAGCTCAAGACATTAATAAAACAAGATATATGCATAAACACATAATAAAATATACATATATAAACATGAATTCTTCTCCCCCCTTTTGTCATTCATCAACAAAGAGGTGAAGACAACAAACAATAAACATATTTTTAAAAAAATTCATACCAATAAACTCAATCAATTCAAAGAACCAATTGAAAGAAACAATCTTTTTATGAATTGATACCAATAAAAGGACATGATATCAATTGAAAGTAAATACCAAATTTTTAGGTAAACACTATATTCATTTTGCAATAAGCATACCAATTTAAAATTATTGATACCAATATTAAAAATGTAAGCATATACTAAGGCAAAATTTTTCATCATAAAGAGTGGGAGTAAGATACCGATTGAAAAGTAAAACCAATTGAAAGATAAAATAAGAATTTTTCTCCCCCTTTATAAAATACCAATAAAATAATGCATAAGCTTGTATATGATACCAATTGAAAAATAATTGACATTAAGAACTAAATCAAGCTTACTAAGAAATAATTTGTGCTAAAAATGATGACATATATGTTTAAAGCCAAGAAAATATCATATGTATGTATCAGAGCAATATAATGTTACTTTAGATATGATCAATACATATATAGAAAATATAAGTATACAGAATGAATTTTGATACTAATTGAAATCAAATTTTAGTTGACTAAACAAATGTTGGTACTACTAGTAAAAAAAAAAATTTAAGATTCCAATAATAGATTTTGATATCAATAGAATGTGAAATTGGTACCAATTATAAGTACCAATTGAAATGAAGCACGAAATATATTTTGACATAAAAAAATAAATATAAATACCAATTGTAAATTAATACAAAAGCTTGTAAAGATACCAATTAATATTTGAAAATATGTCAAGCTTAGCGTAAACAATTTTGTGCTTTTTAAAAGAAGAGTAAAGATATTACAAAACAAGCACAATCAAGATCATATATATGTATGTATGTAAATGAGAATACCAATTGAAATTTGAAGTATATATATATATATATATATATATATATATATATATATATATATATATATATATATAAGAAAACAAATATGAGTATACAAACATATAAAATATCATAAAGATCATGTGTATAACTCATATTTACCACTCTATTCATGCACATGTTTAAAAGATATTCAATAAGGGTATACAAGGTATGGTCACCCATCCTACCGCCCTTAGATGGTAGGGCTTTTCAAAAATCATGATTTGAAAATATTTTAGTATAGTTTGAAAACTCTACCAATTTAAGAATCAAGAAACTAGTTTAAAATAATATTTAAAAAACTAGTTAAAGATCCTTTAAGACATGAAACCAAATCATATATCCTATGAAAACATGAAAATCACAATTGACACTCAAAGTTTATAAAGCACATATATGCTCATGAAAATAAAGTCATGAGTAAACATCAAATATAGAGTGTAAGAATCATGTAATTAACAAAATCATGGAATTAAGGCATTGAAACTTAGTTGAAATTTCTTTCATCAAAAATAAGAAATCATCAAACTAAATATGCTTCAGGTAAATGTATGTTTTGTTAAAAACTAAAAGTATACATATATATTCCAAACATAAATGAGTCCCAAAAAAATTTGCATGAAAAGCAAGTGACTCTAGGATAGACATGTATATTTAGTAGTTTTAGACAAAATTAACATATATATGAAGATAAACACATTTTTATGAAAATATGTACAAAAATAGGGAAAACAAGTAAAGATGCAAGAATCATCAAAACTAGATTATACAAGTACATCCAATGGGTACAAATGAGCAATAAAGCGCAAACATATGATAAACAAATGTGGCTCATTAGTTGTACAAGTATAAACACAAGTTTTAATAAAATTTCATCTAAACATGCAATCAAAACATGAAGTGCAAATCATAAACAAATATGATCATTAAGGTAAATGTGCGTGCTTTAGAGATAGAATATACACAATAGCTAAATTATAGAGAGAATACAAAAATAATAGTCCATATAAATATGGGTGTATCTCAAATACTGCATATATATTACTCAAGTCTAATTCACATTACATTTAACATAACAAACATAAAAAAAACATGATAACCAATACATGCTAAAAATATTCATATAAAAGCATCTAAATAAGATACGGAGATAGAGATAGCTATCAAAACTAATAGGGCTAATTTCTAGGTCTCCAAACCATGGTGGTCCTCCCACCAATCGTCCTTGAAGGTGATGCATCCAATGTATTATCCATCAAGCTCAAAGCATCCACCATCAAGGCACCAATACCTCTCACGTCATGTGAGAGCCCACACCTACATCAAATACAATAAGGGTGAATTTTGATACTCATACCTTTTTGGGTCCATGGGGTTAGCACCTTTCCTAACCCAAACAAACTTTTTTGCAAAATTTGAATCATGTATTCTATCATAACAAAACTTTGTAAGGTGGCCCGTACGTCCACAATGTGTACAAGTACACATGAGCATACATAGAATCATGTGTGTGAGCATGATGAGCATGTGTATGCCGTGTTTTGTATGCATGCATACGAGGAGCATATTTTTTACGAAACATGAATTCCAATCGTGTGTGATTCATGGCACATTGGCTCAAAGTGGAGCCGAAAAATCTACACTTTTCTTCAACATACATATATCATTTTCAACATTAGAAGAGGATGTGGAGCATGCAATAGAAATACAAGAGGGTGAAGCTATAGTAGCATGACAAACATGAGAATCTAAATCATTTTTTAAAGAAACTTTTTCTAAATAAATGCATGCTAATTCTTTAAAAATTAAAATAATTTTGTTATTTAAAGAATCATTTTCTTTTAACACAAAATCAAGAGACAAGTCATCATTATTCTTCAAACAATATCAAAATCTTTTTTATTTTTCAAAATTTTATTTTCTTTAAAGCAAGGTCAAGTTGGGTTTTCAAGGAGTGTCTTTCACTTGAAATCTCAACCCTCTCTTGTAAAACCATATTAAGTTTTGAAAATAAATTCTTATTTTCTTCTTTTAATTTAAAATTTTTCTTTCTCAAAAGTTTATACTTTTCTAGCAAGTTTTCATAAAATAGAGAAAGTTCTTCATTTAAGGCATCGGCATCCATATTGTCATCACCTGAAGAACTAGCACTATCATCTAGTTGAGTATCCGAATGTACCTCAAGGAAGTCATTCCCTTGGACCATGTAGCAAGTTTCGTCGGACTCATCTCCACTAGATTCTTTCCCACATTGTTTGTCATTTGTAGCTTGCGAGAGGTCAATGTGTTCCACACTGCAAAAGCGGAATCACAATGAGAAATCATAGATAGATAATCTTTACTAAGTGTGTGTCTAAGTGCCACTAAGGCTTGAGTATTGGCCTCTATATGCTTGTCATTATCAAAATAAGATTTCTTCGTATTGGCAAGGTAAACATGCTATCCTAGGGTTTTAAGATATGCACCCATCTTAAATTTTCACATATCGATGTTGGAAACATCATACATGAGAGGGGCAAGAAAATTCATGAGTGTATAGACTATATGTGTGCAAATGCAATACTAGATTAGCAATCCAAGATCTCACTCCTAGGTGGTTAAACCTAATATCAGGAGCGTAGGCTCTGATACCAACTGAAAATACACCTAGAGCGGGGGTGAATAGGTGTAGTAGCTAATCTAATGACAAATGATGCGGAATTAAAACTTAATTGCAACACACTATGTATAACCAAAGAGAGTAGCCAAATTTTCCGTGAAGAGCTCTGGACTATCTCCTCGAAATTCCTCTAAATTAAGAGTTGAGGTGCTATATGAAGCTCTCTTGGTTCAACACAAGTATGAGCACACACAAAGTATATCTAGCAAATGAATATGTGCAATATAAAGCAATGCAGATGTAAGAGAGATAAAGTGAGAGATAGTGGATCAAACGCAAACATTAAGATATGTTTCGAGGTTCGCGCCACTGATCTACATCCCGCCTCACACAGAAGGATTTTCACTACGTCCACATAGGACTTCCCACAAAGGGAACCTCCACGAAGAAATTTGCAATTACAAACTTGGAGTATACAACTCCTCTCTCCAACACAACCACCTCTGTAAGTTCACCTAGAGGGGGGGTGAATAGGTGATGGCTAATCTAATGGTCACTTAATGCCTAATAATGCGGAAGTTAAAATAATTATGACCTAATTAAAACTTTTACACTAAACACCACGTATAACCAAAGAGTGTTGCCGAATTCCCCGTGAAGGGCTCTGGACAAACTCCTCTAGATTCCCCTTTAATGGGTTGAGGTGCCGCGTTGGCTCTCTTGGTTAAATACAAGTGTTAGCAAACAACCCAAGCAAGTATATATCAATTATGCACACAAGTATATCATGCAAGTAAAGATGAACACAATAAAATAATGCAAGATATAAATAAGGGAAAGAGAGAGAAAAGGCAATCGTAAACACAAGGGTATGTTTCGAGGTTCGAGCACACTTGCTCTACATCCCCGCCTTCGACACACGAAGGATTTCCACTATGCAAGATCCCAATGGATCTCTCCTCGGTGCCGCAACACCTACAAGCCCTTGGACTCCCTAGTCCCGTACACACGCAAGCCCTACAAGCTTGCCGAGGCCGCACCTCAAACACGGAGTTCGCACCCGAACTCGAAACAACGCGGACATACACGTCCGCCTCCTCAAAGTACAAGAAAGAACTCTTGGTGATCTAAAACACTTTGATCACCAATAAAAACTCTCACTACAACACTCTTATAAGATGAATAGATCAATGGATGCTCAAGTGTTTGTGTGAGAAAACAAGAAAAGAATCTTTGGCGAAAACTCAAGAAAATCTCTTTTACACTCTTGATAAACTCTCCTTTTAATTGGAAGTATTGGCTCTAATTTTGTGGAGAAAAACCTCTGGAATGAATGGGAAAAACTGGCTCTAAGAGTCTCCAAAATCTTGGCTCAAAACAATGACCAAACCCCCAAATTTATAGGCTAAAAAATTTAGCCGTTGGGGTCTGTCAGGCCTGCCGGTCGACCCGAGCGGTCGACCGCCAACGGTCAGAAATCCGACCGTTGGGGCCACGGTCGACCGCCAGGGTCGACCGAGCCACTGGAGCAGAGAGTCGAACTCTCTGTCGGTCGACCCGTACGGTCGGCCAAAATTTCCAGAGAGCAGAGCTCTCTGGAGCGGTCGACCCGTATGGTCGGCCGTCCTCCAGTGCACAAAGGCGTGCACGTCTGTGCACGTCGGTCGACCGAGCCGGTCGACCGACTTCAGGGTTAGTCGACTATAAAGGTAGCAAGTCGACTAGCTGAAGCCTGAAAACAGATTTTCTGGGATTTAAAACTAAGTCTTTTGGTTCACATAAAATCCCATAAATACATAAAAATTCTACAAAAATAGTTTTACCAATATACTTTGATATACAAACATGCTTGCACAAAATCAAGGCATGTTATAAAATATTTGGACTATTTTTGTAAGTTGGAAATATTTGCTCAAATGAAAAACTGTATTTTTCTAAAACTTGTTTTTCCAAAACAATATTTTTCCAAAATGAAAGTCTTTTCTAAACTGAAAATTCTTTTATGAAAAGACAATTAAATCAAGAGTGTGTGTGTGATATATACTTGAGCAATCCACCAACTATTCTATCCTTTACATTTTTAACTAAAAACAAACTAAAATTTTATACCTAGACACAAGTCTTCATCTTCTTGAAGTCTTCACTTGAAGGCTTCTCATCTTCTTGACTTGGTCCAAGCTTGATCCAAAAGCTCCTTGGATCACACCGTGCTAGCTCCAAATCTTGACATTTTATCCTTTGTTGAGCTATGCACCTACTAAGATCTTGATAATGAATCTGTCACTAATTAAACACAAGATCATTAGTAAACATAACTTCATGAGTTGATCATCATCAAAACTAGGGTGATAGGCCTTTGGGCCAACAACCTCTACAGAAGAGGCAAGACACAAAGTCAAAACTCAATTACCTCTACACAAGAGGAATGGGCACAAAGCCAAACTACAATCACCTCTACACAAGAGGGATAAGACACTAAGCCAAATCACAACCACAATCACCTCTACACAAGAGGGATAACCGCAAACCCAAAGTACAACCACTTCTACACTAGAGCGATAGGCACAAAGCCAAATTTAAGGAAGATTACAACTTGGTGATCACAATAGACCACAAATAACTCTTGTTGATCACAATAGATCACAAATAATTTTTTCCACAAAAACAAGATCCTATAAATTGGATAGAGATGATAGCTCAAGTGTGAGAAAAATAAGGTGTTTGGAAAATAAATCATAAAGAAAAATACTTGAGAAAAATACTAGATTGAGATAAGAATAAAGATCTAAAAACCAATTTCCCGAAGACTCTGTTTTTCTTTAATTTTTTCAACCCTTGAAAATAAAATAAAAATAAATCTTTTTGACACAAAAACTCTTCAAATACTTGCTACTAAACACTTGAATAGATGAGAAGAAAGGCTCTTGAAAATCTTGTTTAAAACAGTCCAAGAGATGACTTATTCATAGTCTCTCAAAAAATTAGCCGTTGGCAGCCAGGAAAGGTCTAGATTGCCCTTCCGGTCGACTGGCCCAACGGTCATATTTCTGACCGTTGGCGCTCCGGTTGACCGCCCGGTCGACCAGGCACAGCCTGTCGATCGACGCCCGGTCAACCGGCAGTACCCGAGAGGAGGGTACTTTCAGTCGGTCGACTGCCTGGTCGACCAGTCTTCTAGGCTGGTCCTGTGCACGTCTTCGTGCACATCGATCGACTGATCCAGTCGACCGCCAGTAGGATCTGGCTGATATTTTGGGACTTGAAACTTGGTCAATTTAACTCCAATAAAATCTCATAAATTCTCATAAATTTCACAAAAATAAGTTCTTGTTTGATATTTGAATAACAAATATGTATGACCAAAACTCAGCACATATTATAAACTATTTGAAGTATTTTTGTGATATAAAATATTTGGCCTTAAACAAAAATCATATTTTTCAAAACTTGAATTTTGAAAAGAAAAATTGTTTTCTCCAAAACTTATATAAATACAAAAACAAGATATTGAAATATATTTTAAGAATATTGTATATGGATAGAATCCAATACACATGTAAAATATATATCTATATTTTTGACATGAAATTCAAAACTAGATTTTGTTAATTACAAAACTCTAAACACATGAATAGGTCATCAAAATAAGTTTTTCCAAATATATAAAGCATATAAGTATATAGATGAAATTCAATATACATTAAGTCATGTAAACTTGTTTTGATTCTATTTATTCATGAAAATCATATATATGTATATTTGAAATCCAAACCAGTTAAACAAAAATCAAACATATAAAACTTGTGTGTGTGAACTTGAGCATATCAACACTAATCTATCTTTACACAAGATCTAAATACAAACTGAAGTTTTCTTGTAGAACTCCTTCTCCAAGCCGACTCGATCCAAATACAATCCAACAAGCTTGACTCCATATGAGTGCTATATGCGATCTTGACGCGCGAGCTCTTGAATTTACATGAGATAGCTTCAAAACTCCTTTATTGAAGTTAAACACTTACTAATATCTTGATCAATAACTGAAACTATTTAAACACAAGATCATTAGTAAACTAACCTTCATAAGTTAGTCATCATCAAAACTAAGGTAAAAGGCCTCTGGGTTAACAAAAAAGATTTTCAAGAAGACTGGAGTCATGTTTGTAAGTTTTAAGATTTTGTTTTAGGATAAAATGTAAAGGATATATTAGTTGTGGATCGCTCAAGCTCATATATACACAAAAAAAAATATTTTATATCTTTTATGATCAATTTTTTGGAAAATATAGTTTTGATTTTTGGATTTTAAAGAAAACATATATTGGTTTCATGAATAGATTGCATCAAAATAAGTTTATATGTGTATTGGATCTTATTCATATATTTTGATGGTTCAAATATTTAGAAAAACTTATTTTGATATTTCTACTTCATGATTTTTAAGTTTTGTATTTATCAAAACTTGTTTTGAGCTTATTGTCAAAAGCAAGTATATTTCATCTTCTATTTGTATTGAATTCTATCCATACACACTATGCTTCAAATGTGTTTTGATATCTTGTTTTATATTTGTACAAGTTTTGAAAAAATTATTTTCATTTAAAAGTTTGTTTTTGAAAAATACAGTTTTCGGTTTAAGCTTTAAATTCTATGTTTCAAAAATAGTTCAAATTATTTGTAATATGTGTTGATTTTTTATCACACATATTTGTACTTCAAAGTATTTACATGAACCTATTTCTTTGAAATTTATGGGATTTAAATAGAATTTTATGAGTTTTTCAAAGTTACATTTTTTAACCCTTAAAGATTTGGGTTTGGGCTGCTGTCGGCTGACCGAACGGTCGACCGAAGCCTGGCTCGGTCGACCGAGCAGTCGACCATTGTGCACAGATCATGCATAGGCCCAAGTACCCTTTAATCAGTCGACCGTATTAAGGAGCGGTAGACGTTCTGGCACTACCCAACTCTCGGGTAGTGGCCGGTCGACCGAGTGGTCGACCAATAGGCCTTTGCCCTCGGTGTGGTCGACTGGGCGGTCGACCGGTAACCCCAAAGGAAATTTTTATGACCGTTGACTGGTCGACCGGCTAGTCCATTGCAAGTCATCTAGTGTGTAACGGCTAGTTTTTGACAGCTTCTATAAAATGGGACTTTCGGCCAGTTTTTGTGTAAGATTTTAAAAAAGTTTTGAAGCTAGATTTTCTTATCTTTCACAGAGTTTTCTCTACAAGTTTTAGAGTTTAAACTTTCATATCAAAAGAGTGTTTTTCAAGAGTGATTCTCTTGAGTTTTCAAAAGCATTTCCTTGAGTTTTCTAACACAAAATCTATCTAGTTTTTTTTCACACAAGATTGAGCTATCCATTGCTTTATCCATCCCGTAGGGATCCTTATATGTGAGAGTATTTGTTTGTGATCAAGAAGTGATCATAAAGTTTTCATCTTTGTATTGAGAAGTTGTAGAGGTTGCGGCCTCGGCAAGCTTGCGGGTTTGCGTGTGTTGTTCTTGCGGGAACAAGTGAGGAACTTGCGGGTTCAAGAGTTCTTGAGGGAGCTCATTGTAGATGTTAGGAATCGTGTGATCTTGCGGGATCGTTATAGTGAAAATCTTTCATAGTGGTGAAGGCGGAAACGTAGAACAAGTGGCTCGAACCTCGAAATAAATCTCCTGTGTTTGTGATTGCTTATCTCTCTCTTTCTCTCTCATTTGTGTAGCTTATTATAATTGTGCTCATCTATTACATATTTGATATTACTTGTGCTTAATGGATTTATATGCTTGGAACTGATTGTGTGCTCACACTTGTATTTAACCAAGAGAGCTATCGTTGCAACTCAATTCTTAATCTAGAGGAATGTTGAGGAGAAGTTCAGAGCGCTTCACGGGTAATTCGGCTTCACTATTTGGCTATACATTGTGTGTTAGCCTAATAGTTTTAGTTTGCATAATTAGTTTTAATTCCGTATTTGTTTGACATTAGATTAGCAAGTTACCTATTCACCCTCCTCTAGGTGACCTACAGAAAGATCTCAATAATCAATCTTAAATAAATTGACTCATTGTAAAAGTCCTTTTAGTTAGTCGTGGGATTCAATCTTAAAAATGAGACACTTTCCCACAAATCTGCCCATAAAGACTAGTCCTAGTCTAAATTAAAGTGCTCCTAAAAGTGGGTTAGACTATCACTTATCAACGGTTGACTTTGGCTCCTAGATTCTTACATACAGGTTACTAAACTCCTTATAAAGAGTTCTAATAACCCTAAAATATTGTGAAAGATCGTGATCTTTGATCTTGAATAAACCAACTGATTGTGAAAATCTCTTTAGTTAGTAATGGGCCACCTCTTGAAAATAATACACTTTCACAATAGAACCAGCCATAAGACCGGTTCCTAGTCTAAATTAAGGTGCCCCTACTAGTGGCCCGGCGATAACTTACTAACTGTTGGATTTAGCTCCTAGATTCTTACTTACAAAATTAATTAATGGGTACTACACACACAAACACACATTTGTACTCCTCAATCAACATGCATTAGAATTTAGTTAAAGACACAATGGCTCATTGATGTAAGAGAAAAACAAAAGCAGCTGGTCAATTTTGAGCTTCAGCTGTCGACAGTCAAATCGAGCTATCGACAACTATTTTCAACTGTTGACAGGCTGCAGTCGACAGGCTTTTATAGAGAGTCAGAGGTGTACAATATTGTCGACAACATCCTTCAGCTGTCGACAGTCTTATTGAGTATCTTTTGATATCTAAGTTAGTTTAGAAATTTTTTTTTGAGTCTAAATTTGGATTTTGATAGATTTTATCTTTTCTTATTTAAATTGTAAATTTAGACTACCTAGATAGATTAAGACACTTTTAATTCTTTTTTGTTTTCTTTTAGAAATAGAGTATAGTTTTCTATTAGGAGTAGTACACTTTGTCAGCCTATATAAAGACCTTCGTATCTTTATTTTGTAAATAATCTTTCATCCAAGTTTTAATCAATAAAATTGAGTTTTTCTCTCAAATTGCTTGTGGATTCGAGTTGCTTATTTTGGTTCATAGATTCGAGTGATAGTATTCATAGATTCGAGTACTTTTCTACTTAAAAGCTCTTCAGAGTTCGTAGGTGCTAAAACAAAATCTAGCCGACGTCATTCGTCTTTCCCGCTTTTTGTGTCAATTGGTATTAGAGCTTCAACAACTTTTCAATGATGGTAGGAGAAGGCGATGAATTGCAAGGATTTTTCACAAGGTAGGGTAATGCTGGAAGGAGAGGTAACACAATCAGAAGGATGTCTATTAATGTTGATGATCGAAGTCTAGCCGATGATACATACCGAAGCGGACATGATCATCAATTGTATCGACCACCACTATACCAACTACCACCATATCATCCACCACCAAAATATCATCTACAATATTCTCAATTTAATTAATTTTCCTATGAAGAGAAATTGTGAAGTCCCATCTATCACTACAATGATGATTATGAAGATGAAGGGATGTACTATGATAGGCAAAAGGTTTGTTAATCCTAGCTCTAGTAGGAGAAGCGGATTTCTGAACCCTGATAGGAGAGACGGGTTTTCTAATTCTATTCCTTATTTTAATGAAAGTCTTGATTTTAAGTCAACATTACTTTGGATCGATAAAATTGGTGAGTTATTTGACATGGAGTATATTTTCATGGAGGACAAAATCGAGTTTGTGACCTAAAAGCTTAATGGAAGGGTAGTGGCATGGTGGAATCAATTTTAAAATATTTGTATGTACTAAGGCAAGCCACCTATAAGAACATGGAGACAAGTGAAAAGACTCTTACAAGCTCGTAGTCTTACTTTGGAGAAAGAAGAGATAGGGAATCAGCCTCGATATTTCACGAGGTCTCATCAGTCAAACAAGACAGTGAAGCAACATCAACAACCACCAGTTGAAGAGCAGTCAACCAAGAGAGATTCATTAAACCTTCAAGCGACTTTCAGCCAAGCACAATCTCTTGATGATACCATAAAGCCTATGCCACCTTTTCCTATTGCGAAAGAAGAGAAGCCAAATTTCTTGCCCTTATGCAATCAAGACGAGTTATTCGTGGAGCCAAAGAATATAAAGCAAGGCACTGCTCTGGAAGAAATTTCTCCAACCATCGAAATTTTCAAGGAGAAAGACCATTCATTGGAAGAGTGCAACATAGTCGCACATGACAATCTTCTGAAAATGTTACCACCCATGAAAGATAATCAGTATTATGGTACGTTTATTCTTCATGGTTTCGACGATCTTTTCCTGCGGCAAAAGAATGTTAAGGATGACAGTTCTAAATTCTTCGAGTTCATATCACCTACTATGCACGTGAGTGCAACACATTTTGCCAGGTATCCCAAATCCCATCTATACTCGTAATTTTAAATATCTTCTTCATGGAAGTAAGCTAATGAATTATGGGAGCATGATGTATGTGCATGGTTGGATGATGGAGGAGCACCAACCAATTGGCATTGATTATCAATACATCCGAGATGATAATTATATTAAAGATTTGATGGCGTAACACTACATGGAGTTTAATAAAGATCGTTTAGGCGGATCAATATTTTGGGATCACACTTTTTTCCAAGCAGAGTTAGCATACAACAACAAGACTCACGGTTTAACAAGATTTTCTCGTACGTTAAAAAGAATAGATTTTGTGGAGAAATCTAATAAAATATACAAGACAACAACTGACAAAAAGTGACAAGAGGAACTCTTTGAGGAAGAAGATATGAAGATAGTGTATTTAGGAAGTGAAAGAATCTCAATTAAAAGAGTCCCTACCATATAGCTATATCTAAATTGAAACCCGGAGACGAGTTCTTTTGAATTGAGAGGGACCGATGTAGGAGTAAAGCCAAGACAGTTGGCCAATTTTGAGCTTCAGCTGTCGACAGCCAAACTGAGCTATCGACAACCATTTTCAACTGTCGACATGCTGCAGTCGACAGGCTTTTATAGAGAGTCAGAGATTTACAATACTATCGACAGTATCCTTCAGTTGTCGATAGTCCTATTGAGTATCTGCTGATATCTGAGTTAGTTTAGAATTTTGTTTTTTTGGTCCAAATTTGGATTCTGATTGATTTAATCTTTTTGTTTTTAAATTGTAAATTTAGATTACCCGATAGATTATGACTCTTATATTTTTTTGGTTTTTTTTAGGATATGATATATTTTCTTAGTAGGAGTAGTACTCTTTCTAAGCCTATATAAAGGCCCTTGTAACTTTATTTTGTGAACAGTCTTTTATCCAAGTTTTAATCAATAAAATTGAGTTTTTCTCTCAAATTGCTCGTGGATTCGAGTTTCTTATTTTGGCTCGTGGATTCGAGTGACAGTATTAGTAGATTCGAGTTCTTCTCTACCTGAAATTTCTTCAGAGTTCATGGGCGCTAGAACGAGATCTAGCCGGCGTCGTTCGTCTTTTCCGTTTCCCGCATCACTCGTAGAGAGATATATATATATATATATATACACCTTGCCTTTTGGCTAAAAATCTACAAATCGAGGTCTCTAAGAGGCAACATCCGATAAGAAGAAGAACCCTGTTAATATCTTGTTCTTCATCTATATAAAATATATAGATATAATCACTACCAAGCTTTCTCTTGGCAAGAGGGAATAGAGGAGGAATATAGGGTATGGGATTCTCATTCTATTATCAAAACCATGTTTGGAAATGAAAACATAAAATAGGATTTGATCTCAAATCTAATTTTAATTCCTTAATTTTCTTGTTTGGTTGGTGAAAAAAAAATTGGAATTGAAAATATCATTACTGAAAAATAGAATTAGACTTATGTTCTCTTATGATTCAACCTCTTTAGTTGGAATTAAAATTTTGGGAATTGACTGATGTAACAACGTGGAGACCACTAATTCAAGTTCCTTTTTCTTTATTCCAGTTTCCAAACAACAAAAAGAATTAAATTTGAGGTGTAATTTCACCCAGTTCTAATTCCACTCTTTTTACTTTCTCATGCCAAACATGCCTATATGTGGTGCTAATTATGATTTACATGTTGTTGCATTAAGGTGTTTGATTGTATATTTACTAATGATACAGGTTAATTAGTGCAGATACTGTTGGAATTGAAGAATATATATATGAATCTTCGAGATGAATTATGGCGAGATCCGTTGATCGAATCAACTGGATGATGGTTGGAGTGTGTTCTCCTTCCATTGGTGATGAACGTGGTATATTCACATGTTCAATTCCGACTTCGAATGAATGAGATATTCAAGTCCAAAGATTGCCTAATTCAAAGCCAAAACGGGACTAAAGGTAGCTAAAAGCATTTAGTCCCACATTGGCCATGGGATGGAAGCCTATGGTGTATAAATAGAGAAAATTGAGAACAAAGGGCGTGCCCTTTGGGTACTTGGAGTTTTCGCGCGCGAAAAGGAGGGAATTATGCTCGCACATGCGCCAGAGCCGGGCACGGGACCGGGACCGGGTTCGGGTTCGGGTTCCCTACCTGGACTGGTTCTTTTTGAATCGGGTCTCAGGGTATGGGCCGAACAGATCCGCTCCACTCCACTACCCAATCCGCTCCAGCCCGCCAACGGGTGTCCGCGCGAACGGATCCGAACCGTTCGCCAACCGCTGTCGGAAAACCGACCGTGCAGTTGGGCGGTTGAACGGTTGCGACGGTTCTGTCCGAACCGTCGCAACTGTTGACTTTTGGCGGACGAGAATACCCTTCCGGAGCGCTATAAATAGCGCTCCAGAGGTTCATTCTCAGACATAGCGAAAAACAGAAAGATCTCTCTCTTTCTCTCTCTAAAGTTCTGAATTAAATTCTGAACTGGGCTTCAGCGTGAAAGCGACTTCCAGCCGGAAGTGGGAATCCGCGACTTCCAGCGTGAAGTGGGAATCCGAAGCGACTTCCTAAAAGGAGATTCTGTCAAATTGTTCTGAAAGAGGAATCAGAAAATTCAACAGATTCTTTTATAAGAATTGTTGTCTGAATCTGGTACTTCTGAAGAAATAATATTCTTCAACCTTCCTTCGTCCTCAACAGTGGGTGCTCCTCCAGAGAGTAAAGGCAAATATTCGTTTGAAATTTGTCCTTGTACCGCTGCTTCAAAGATCCTGTGAAGGTACTGGTTGACTAAGGTTCGACCGTACGGTGATTTGGTAGTGCTATCCAAATACCGTGAAAGAGTGTTGTATCTTGGGAGACCAGCGTCCATTATCCCGTTAGCACCGGTGCGGGGGACGTAATTGTCTTAAGGAGATTCACTTTAAGCGTACCTCACTCTAAATACTGTATAAGTGGATTAAGTCCTTTATATAGGGGATATACTTTACAGTATATCGAGACTGACTTAGATTCAGTCTATTGGTGCTTTAACCAAGGAAGGAAATTGAAAGGTGGTTCTTAAATTAAGGAACGTTCTATTGAACGGAAAACCTCCCACCTGATATTTGCCGACCTAGCCAATTAGATTGTTGATATCTCAGTGATATTGATTAGTTGTCAGATTGATTCTTGTTAAGCAGAATACCCAACATTCTTAAGACAATTATAGTTTCTTACTTCTGTTCTGCTTGAACTTGCAGAAAATGTCTGAGACAAATCAAGATAGCTCCAGCAAGGCAACAAACATACCGCTCCAAGGTTTGATGCCTACTCCACTTCCTAACCCGAAGCCGGAGAAGCCAGGAAAATTTGATGGCACAGAATTCAAGAGGTGGCAACAGAAGATGCTCTTCTACTTGACCACTCTTCATCTGGCCAAATTCCTGCAGGAGGATCCACCAGAACCTGGAACTGATCGGGACTCAGTCCTTGCAGTCGATGCTTGGACACAAGGTGACTTCCTTTGCCAAAATTATGTTCTTAATGGACTGGATGACTCTCTTTATAATGTCTACAGTCCTATCACTACGGCAAAGAAGTTATGGGCCAGTCTTGACAAGAAGTACAAGACTGAAGATGCTGGTACCAAGAAGTTTGTCGTTGGACGATTTCTGGAGTACAAAATGGTGGATAGTAAGACTGTCATCAGTCAGGTGCAAGAGTTCCAACTTATCTTGCACGAAATAGAGGCCAAAGGTATGATTCTTCCTGAAACTTTTCAGATTGCAACAATCGTGGAGAAGCTCCCACCTGCGTGGAGAGACTTTAAGAATTACCTGAAGCACAAGAGAAAGGAGCTAAAGTTGGAGGATCTCATTGTGAGGCTTCGTATAGAGGAGGACAACCACAAGTCCGAGAAAAGGAGCAGCAAGAACTCCTACGAAGCAAAAGCAAATGTGATCGAGGACTCAAAGGGGATAGCGTCTTCTTCCAAAAGCTAGAAGAGGAAGAAGCCTTCCCAGGGGTACAAAGGCAAGGCTCAAGACGGCAGAAACATGCGCTTCAAAGGGACCTGTTACATCTGCAACAAAGAAGGTCATAAAGCAAATGAATGTCGTAGCCGTCTTAAGAAGAATAAGAAGAGCCACCCACAGGAGAACATGACCAACCATGAATCACCAAGTCTTTCAGCTGTGGTGTCAGAAGTAAACCTGACAACCAACAACAAGGATTGGTGGGTAGACACTGGAGCTACCCGGCACATCTGCTCGGAGAAATTGTTATTCTCAGAATATCAAAGGGTAGAGCAAGATGAGCAATTGTTCATGGGTAATTCAACTTCCTCAAAGGTTGAAGGAAAGGGCAAGGTCATCCTGAAGTGGACATCGGGGAAAGAGCTTACTCTTAACGATGTCCTTCATGTTCCAGACATCCGCAAGAATTTGATCTCCGGATCAATACTTAGTAAGAAAGGATTTAGAATTGTATTTGAATCCGACAAATTTGTACTTACTAAGGGAGGGATGTATGTGGGAAAGGGCTATCTTGTTGATGGACTTTTTAAAGCCAATGTTGCAGTGGTTGATAAAAAGTCTTTGTATTTGTACCCAAAGCTAATAAATAAAGGAAATTCTTCTGTTTATTTGCTTGAGTCTCCTAATTTGTGGCATACTAGATTAGGGCATGTAAATTACAAGTCTTTAAAGAACTTGTCTAATCTGGGATATATTCCTAAACTCAACTTGGAAGAAATTCACAAGTGTGAGATTTGTGTTGAGGTCAAGTTGGCGAAAAATTCATTTCACTCAATTGATCGAAATACAGAACCTTTAGGGTTAATTCATAGCGATCTGTGTGACTTGAAGTTTATGCCAACTAGAGGCGGGAAAAAATATTTCATTACTTTTATTGATGACTGTACAAGATACTGTTATGTGTATCTTTTAAACAGTAAGGATGAGGCAATAAATATGTTTACAACATATAAAGCCGAAGTTGAGAATCAACTCAACAAGAAAATCAAGATTCTAAAATCCGATAGAGGCGGAGAATATGAATCAAATGATTTTAGTGAGTTATGTGCTAGTTTTGGTATAATACATCAAACTACAGCACCATACACTCCTCAACAGAATGGAATTGCTGAACGGAAGAACAGAACTTTGAAGGAGATGGTTAATTCCATGCTCGTAAGTTCTGGAGCTCCGCAGAACTTGTGGGGGGAAGCTCTATTAACTGCAAATCATATTCTAAATAGAGTACCCCACAAGAAACTTGGTCTTATACCATTCGAGTCATGGCATGGAAGGACACCTTCCTACCATTACCTCAAAATGTGGGGGTGCCTTGCAAAGGTGCTGGCACCATTACCTAAAAAGACTAAGTTGGGAGAAAAAACTATGGACTGCATATTCATAGGTTATGCCTTGAATAGCAGTGCCTACAGATTTCTGGTTCATAAATCAGAAATACATGATATTCATGTAAACATGATTATCGAATCTCGAGATGCTGTGTTCTTTGAAGACATCTTTCCGTACAAATGGGAAGCAGATAAGACTTCTGGGAAAAGAACACACGAGATAGCGTTCAGGGACAAAAGCCCCGAGGAACCAATTGTTAATGCGGAAATTGAACCAAGAAGAAGTCAGAGATCTAGAATCTCAAAATCTTTTGGTCCAGATTTCATAGCATACGCTATTGAGAGCAAGCCTCAAACATTTAAAGAGGTTATGTCAACCCCAGATGCACAAATGTGAAAAGAAGCTATAAATAGCGAAATAGAATCCATACTAAGTAATCATACTTGAGAATCGGTAAACTTGCCTCCTGGCAGTAAACCAATTGGGTGTAAGTGGATTTTCAAACGAAAATTAAAACTCGATGGATCTATCGATAAGTACAAGGCTAGATTAGTAGCCAAGGGTTATCGGCAAAAAGAAGGACTTGACTACTTCGATACTTATTCACCAGTAACAAGAATAACGTCCATACGGATGTTAATTGCAATTGCAGTATTGCACAACTTAGATATCCATCAAATGGATGTCAAGACTGCATTCTTAAATGGTGAATTAAATAAAGAGATATATATGGAGCAACCTGAAGGATTTATAGTCAAGGGCCAAGAACACAAGGTGTGTAAATTGGTAAAATCCTTATATGGTTTAAAGCAAGCTCAAAACAATGGCATGAGAAATTTGATAGTGTCATGATCAAAGATGGATTCACTATCAATGAATGCGATAAGTGTGTTTACACGAAAACAGTTGGAAACGCATGTATCATTGTTTGTCTTTATGTAGACGACATGTTGATACTTGGGACTAATATTGAAATTATTAAGTCCACTAAAAGAATGTTATCCAACAGTTTTGGCATGAAGGATCTGGGGGTTGCTGATGTAATTCTAGGAATTAAAATTATTAGAACACCAGATGGAATCAGTCTATCTCAATCTCACTATGTGGATAAGATGATAGTAAGATTCAAGGATCATAGGATAAAAGAGAATACAAATCCTTTTCTCCCACATGTCTATCTTCATAAGAATACAGGAACTGGAATACGCCAGTTGGAGTATTCTCAGATTATCGGGAGTCTAATGTATTTGATGAATTGCACTAGACCCGATATTACTTACGCTGTAAACAAGTTGAGTAGATACACTAGCAATCCTAGTGATCTACATTGGACCGCTCTACTACGAGTATTGAGTTACGTATCACATACCAAGGAATATGCCTTGAGATATGGACAGTATCCACCTGTACTGGAAGGATACAGTGATGCTAATTGGATTGCAGATTCTGAGGAATCAAAATCAACTAGCGGATACGTATTTACTCTAGCAGGAGCAGCGGTATCATGAAAATCTTCTAAGCAAACATGTATTGCCCGTTCCACTATGGAATCGAAATTCATAGCCTTAGATAAGGCTGGAGAAGAAGCAGAATGGCTTCGACAATTCTTAGAAGATATACCATTGTGACAAAAGCCAGTGCCCGCTATATGTATACACTGCGATAATCAAGCAGCTATATCTAGGGCACAAAATGTTATATACAACGGTAAGTTTAGACATATTCATCGTAGACATAATACCGTGAAGCAGTTGCTCTCAAATGAAATTATCTCTATTGACTTTGTATCGTCAAAGGATAATTTAGCGGATCCGCTTACTAAAGGTTTAAGTGGAGAGCGTATAAACTGCGCATCGAGGGGAATGGGTTTAAAAGCCTAACCTTACCGAGTCAGCTTAATGGAAACCTCATTTAGCGACTGGAGATCCCACGGACTAAAGTTCAAGAGGAAAAACTAGTTATGATTGACTCAGCAAGTAAGCACTTGGGAGCTTGACTCCAATCCATTCCTATGGTGCACATAAGTGCTTTTCTACAAGTGGGATAAGGATAAGCTTAACGCTTTTAATGATGCATATATCTTGTTTCTAAACAAGTGGAGTAGAGTAGACTACTCTTAATAGGTCCATCACCTATGTGAGTATAGAGTTGGGTCGGCTCTTTGGGAATTTCTATGGAGGCTGTTATTCCCTAAAGATACTCTCTGAAACTAAGAATGTCCAGGGCCAAAACGGACACAACCGAGAACCAAAGTTGATTTGGAAAGTCACTGTGTGAAGCTTGTTGACTTGGCTTACACTAACGGCTAACAGTTCAAGACCTAGTTCACTGATTAGCCAGTAAGTCCGATAAAGCTTTCGCTATGGAAGGTTCAAGACCTAGTTCACCTATCCTTATGCAGTTTCTTTTCTCAAGTACCTTTCACAATAGAGTCAGTCTCTTTGTGTGTCATTTCCTTGAATTCTCCATTCATTGTGGGGGATTGTTGGAATTGAAGAATATATATATGAATCTTCGAGATGAATTATGGCGAGATCCGTTGATCGAATCAACTGGATGATGGTTGGAGTGTGTTCTCCTTCCATTGGTGATGAACGTGGTATATTCACATGTTCAATTCCGACTTCGAATGAATGAGATATTCAAGTCCAAAGATTGCCTAATTCAAAGCCAAAACGGGACTAAAGGTAGCTAAAAGCATTTAGTCCCACATTGGCCATGGGATAGAAGCCTATGGTGTATAAATAGAGAAAATTGAGAACAAAGGGCGTGTCCTTTGGGTACTTGGAGTTTTTCGCGCGCGAAAAGGAGGGAATTATGCTCGCACATGCGTGCGTGCGCGCGCGCGAGCCGCCGCTGGCGGCGGCGGCCGGTCGGCCGGCGCGGGCGCGGGACCGGGACCGGGACCGGGACCGGGTTCGGGTTCCCTACCTGGACTGGTTCTTTTTGAATCGGGTCTCAGGGTATGGGCGAACAGATCCGCTCCACTCCACTACCCAATCCGCTCCAGCCCGCCAACGGATCCGAACCGTTCGCCAACCGCTGTCGGAAAACCGACCGTGCGGTTGGGCGGTTGAATGGTTGCGACGGTTCTATCCGAACCGTCGCAACTGTTGACTTTTGGCGGACGAGAATACTCTTCCGGAGCGCTATAAATAGCGCTCCAGAGGTTCATTCTCAGACACACCGAAAAACAGAAAGATCTCTCTCTTTCTCTCTCTAAAGTTCTGAATTAAGTTCTGAACTGGGCTTCAGCGTGAAAGCAACTTCCAGCCTGAAGTGGGAATCCGCGACTTCCAGCGTGAAGTGGGAATCCGAAGCGACTTCCTAAAAGGAGATTCTGCCAAATTGTTCTGAAAGAGGAATCAGAAAATTCAACAGATTCTTTTATAAGAATTGTTGTCTGAATCTGGTACTTCTGAAGAAATAATATTCTTCAACCTTCCTTCGTCCTCAACAGTAGGTGCTCCTCCAGAGAGTAAAGGCAAATATTCGTTTGAAATTTGTCCTTATACCGCTGCATCAAAGATCCTGTGAAGGTACTGGTTGACTAAGGTTCGACCGTACGGTGATTTGGTAGTGCTATCCAAATACCGTGAAAGAGTGTTGTATCTTGGGAGACCAGCGTCCATTATCCCGTTAGCACCGGTGCGGGGGACGTAATTGTCTTAAGGAGATTCGCTTTAAGCGTACCTCACTCTAAATACTGTATAAGTGGATTAAGTCCTTTATACAGGGGATATACTTTACAGTATATCGAGACTGACTTAGATTCAGTCTAATTGGTGCTTTAACCAAGGAAGGAAATTGAAAGGTGGTTCTTAAATTAAGAAACGTTCTATTGAACGGAAAACCTCCCACCTGATATTTGCCGACCTGGCCATTAGATTGTTGATATCTCAGTGATCTTGATTAGTTGTCAGATTGATTCTTGTTAAGCAGAATACCCAACAGATACAGGTGCCCAAGATTAATTCAACATTAATCCCATTTTAAATATTTAGCATGCGTCCAACACTCCCCTTGTCCTCATCAAAGTTCAATGGTTTTTGGCCCTAAGCATGCACATGGAACCCTGCAGGATGATAGATCACGAGCACAAACCTCTTAATTGCTCAAAGTTATTAACTAATTAGGAGTTTTAATCTGGTTTCTATAGGCTAATCACCACGTGCTCAAGATATTAATAGATATTTCCTCCTCTTTTATGGTGCAAGCATGTCACTCCTGTAGCAATTAAACAAGAGGAAGTATCCAAAACTTTACTCAATTAATATTCTATCATCTAAAAGATGTGCAGGCCAATCTAGAACAGAGGAATCCCATCTACAACTGAATCCTCTTTGATGACAAATGCAAGAGAACAATCCTGTTGCAAAACAGTTAGATATAAGGATATTGGAGGCTAGTGCCAGGATTCTTCAGAACTTGAACACACACTCTCTCTCTCTCTCTCTCTCTCTCTCTCTCTCTCATTGAATTTGTTCTGAGTTAGCCTTGCACATTTTTTGACAGGTTATGCATGCATATGATCTGTCAATAGCTTTGTTTCTTTTGCAGTCTATAACTGTGAGTTCTCTTTTTTGTGGTCGTACTTCCACCCTGACAGGAAATTCACATGAGTTCCATTGTTTTGGGGTGGGTTTCAATAAAACTGTGGGTTGGTTTTGGTAATCGATTGCGATTTCCTTCTGGTTTTTGTTTAATTTAAGCCTAGGGAGTAAGAACCCAATTAACTTAATAGGGCAAAAAGTGTTAGAAGCACCGAAATTGATATGCTTTGATACTAATTGCTGTTCTCGAGATCGATATTGCGGAAAGTGACACTATGACAATACTTGTCAAAAGAAAACTATTATAGAGCAAACTAGCAAATACCAAGACAAAAAAAGAAATAGTAATAACAAGAAAATTTAACGTGATTCGGCCCAAACTTCGCGTACGTCTACGGGGAGAGAACTTAAGAGAATTTTATTAATAAACTTGATACGAGAGATCTAACCTTCTCTTTTATTCCTACAAAAGTATTCATCTTCTCTTTAAATAACACAAGATTAGAAAAGTATACATTCTCTCTATTTACTGTCACCTTCCTCTCTTTTTTTTCTTGGTTTCCTCTGATCTTCTTCAAGATTTTCACACACAACCTATTGGGTTACAATCTTTATTTATAGGACTTTACAATGCAAATCCTATTCTAACTCTAAAATGATCTTGTCCGTCAGATCCTTGAAGAATCTTGATCTATTATATTAGGAGTTAATCTCCTAGATCTAAAAGAATTTTAGACTCTTTAAACTTTAAAAACAAATCTTCATTGAATAGAATTTGAATCCTATTCGAACTCTAGCAGAAAAGAAAACTCGCATTGCCTCTGAATTTAGAAACTGCTAGTGGTAAAAAAACGTCCGTGTACCTAGCGAGAAACCATGCTAGGAGTAATATAGTATAATTGTATATAAGTAGAATGAGCTCATTAATAACTCATGTCACAAAGTGACATGCACTATGTAAAATAAACATCACCATACTTTGTACATAGGTACGAGTACTCAAGATATACTTTCTCAGTTTTCACCATCAATTTTTCACATATTAGCCCCGTGTCTTGTCACTTTTTGCAATCAAAATTTATTAAAGAACATGAATATCCTTACTTGAACCAAGTACCTGAAAGTACACCTAGAGAGGAGTGAATAAGTGTAGTGCTAATCTAATGCGAAATTTAAAACTTTTACACTAACATGAATGATATCCAAAGAGTGAAGCTGAGTTCCCGGTGAAGGGCTGTAGAACTTTTCCTCAAGATTCCTCTTTTATAAGAGTTGAGGTGCTTCAATAGCTCTCTTGAATCAATCCAAGTGTATGCACAATAATAATATCAAGCATGTATAGATGAATAATAATAATAATGTGAGATATAAAGAGAGTAGAGTAGAGAAAGATTGTCAAACGCAAACACAAACACAAGGATATATTTTGAAGTTTGAGCACCAAACTCCACATTCCCGCGTTCACGCGTGAAGGATTTTCACTATCTCCACTTAGGACTCCACAAAGAATACAAACAACCTCTACACAAGAGGTGGGCATAAAGCCAATACACAAAACAATCACCTCTACATAAGAGGGAAGGCACAAAGCCAAAGTACAAAGCAAAAGAGTGGTTACAACACTTGGTGATTACATAAATCACATATAACACCTCTCACAATACAAGATCATAGAGGATAAATTTTACAATGAATAGCTCAATCATGTGAGAAAATAAAGATTTTTGAAAATGAAGCTCTTTAGAAAACAATTGAGAAAACTCCTTTGAAGATAGAAGATAGAAGCTCAAAACTTGTAATCCGAAAAACTTGTTTTCTTCGATTTTTTTCAAAATTTTGAAACAATATAAAGATGTAGATTTTAAGCTCAGAACTTGTAATCCGAAAAACTTGTTTTCTTTGATTTTTTTCAAAACTTTGAAACAATATAAAGATGTAGATTTTAAGCTCAGAACTTGTAATCCGAAAAACTTGTTTTCTTCGATTTTTTCAAAATTTTGAAACAATATAAATATATAGATTTTAAGCCCGAAAACTTATTGAAAACTCTTTAAAAGTAGGCAATAAAGCTCTTGAAAACTGGCAAAAATTATCTTAACAATCTTAGGAAAAAAACTCTCCCAAAAATTCATATTTTTAGGCTAAATAAAAACTAGCCGTTATGGGTCAAACCATGCTAGAAATAGCCGATCGGTCGATCGAGTGGTCGATCACCAACAGTCATATTTTTGACCGTTGGGGTTTGCGATCGACCAAGCGGTCGATCGAGAAAATCTGAGAGCTCTACAGTATTGATCGATCGACCGATCGGTCAGCCGAACTCTGCTGCGGTCGACCGATCGGTCGATCGAGATCAGCTCTCTTGGGCTCGTGCATGACTGTGCATGTCACTCGATCGTGCGGTCGGCCGGTAGAGTAAATGAGCTCTGCGGTCGACCGGCTCAGCCCAAAAACCATATTCATGAACCATTTAAACATATTTTTATATTCATTTTAAAACCCAATAAATCTTAATAAATTCTATAAAAACAAGTTCATATAAAAATAATAAAGTATAAATATGCGTGATCAAAAATCAACACATATTACAAACTTGTGAACTTATTTTTGAGATAGAGAAATTCACTCTTGAAACAAAATCGTACTTTTCCAAAAGCGAAACCTGTAAAATGGAAATTTTGTTTTTTCAAAACTCATTTAGACAAAAAAAAAATAAGTTGCCCAAACATATTTGAAGCTCAAAAGTGTATGGATACTCCAATACACAAACAAAATGATATGAGTTTATTTTTGACAAATAGAAATCATTTTCTAAAATAATAAACTATATATTGAATATCAAGTTTCTCCAAAACTTGTATAAACACAAAAATAAGTATTTCAAACTCATTTGAAGTATAATGTGTATGGACAAAGTTCAAAGCACATATAAACTAATATGAACTTTTTTTTTTGATGAAATATGTTTTATAAACCAAAACACAAAACGTAAACATGTTAAACCAAAACCAATATATTAAACTTTGAGTGTGTATGAGCTTGAGAAATCAAAACTAATATATTTTATATACAAGATCTAAACTCACAAACTCGGACTCAAGTCTTCGTGAAGATCGTCTTTTTCATGCAGACTTGATAAACTTAATTCTATCGAGCTAGATTCCATCTTGAGTACTTGATGCAATCTTTAAGTTTGAGCTCTTGAAACTTCATGTGTTAGCTTGAAGAAGCTAAACACCAACCAAGATCTTGATTGAGTATTTAAAACTTACTAAACACAAGATCATTAGTACTATAACTATTAATGATCATCAAAAGTAGAGTGATAAGCATTGGGCCAACAGTACCAAGAACAACCATGCCACCATGTCCTTGTCAAGCCTATATAATCACCATGTACCAACTTCTCAAGTAATTCCAAGTACATGTCTTGCTAAGTGTTTATCCATGCCATTTAACTTTTGTATTCATGTTCATATTCATGTTCATGTATTCATGTGTTCATTTTCAAGATATTCATCTTGTGGTTCATGTATTGCGACGCCCCGATCCTTCGGATACGTGGACGCTATGGTGACGTACAGACGCAGGTGGAAATACCCTCACATACGTACTCTAAGCCTCAGTATAGGGATTAAACACAATACACATAATAGTTCTAGTATGAAATAAGTACAAGAATACCTGTAGAAAGAGGGTTAGTGATCATGATAAATATAGAAATATGGATAAATAAGGAAGTAAAGACTAAATAATAAAGATATCTATAAATGATATCGATGACGAGTCTCCTATGTGAATCTAGTGAAATATCTAACAATACGATATCACATATCACCAACCTGGCACGCAAACTCAGGGTCGACAGAAAGCGACCTGGTGAGTGATAAAATGAAGGAAGCAGTAATATGTATTATAATAGTACAATCACGATAATATATAATATATGATTAAATATCAGCGATATAATATAACTATAATAACAATTGGTATAGATATACAAGAGTCAGATTGAACATGTGACTACAGTGGTATTACCACAACATTACCCAATATAATAACATTAATGTCAGTTAACAAGTCCGGGCTGTGTCACCAACTACATCTATTTACAATGAATCGTGATGAAGATGAACATGTAAATATAAAGTACATGAAGTAATCTTATTACAGTAACAGTGTGTCTACTCAGTATACATGAAATAGATATT
Organism: Agave tequilana; assembly: GCA_038442645.1. Classification (NCBI taxonomy): domain Eukaryota; kingdom Viridiplantae; phylum Streptophyta; class Magnoliopsida; order Asparagales; family Asparagaceae; genus Agave; species Agave tequilana. Next base: position 85,327 of record JAVJIF010030650.1, read on the forward strand.
ATCTGAAATACAGAATATCCGGGTACGCGAATAGTGTGTTTGCGGTAAATATAGAAAAAGCAACATATACATGTAACAAAATAATGGATAACACATCAGGAAATATATAATAAATATAACCACATAATAATATACATGAGTCAGTACACAATATACATGTGACATAATGGTGGATAAGATATCAGAAAATGTCACTAGTATAAGTAAAACAATAATATACATGTATCTTTATACAATAATAACAATTAGTACAGCTTAGTATTTTAATCAATCTCTTCCAGTGTCTCATACCACTGACAGTTCATACCGGAGCCCACACTCCGACCGAACCCATCCGAACATGGCATACGGGTACCAAGATCCGAACTAGAGAGTGACCAAATAGCTAGCGTTCCTGACTTCACTATTGTTCATATTATTTTATTATGTTAATTGAAAATCTAATGGTTAAGGAGTTCTAATCGGGTGGGTGTATCCCGTGCATACTCAGGATCACGGCCATAAACAGACCTCTGGCATGCTGAGGCCAGGGCCCTCCGCTAAGAGGAATACAGGAAATAGGAAATAACAGACGGTAGCCAACACTACCATGTCTCCTGCAGTGGGACTAACAATGGATCCAGACATCCACCCGATAAGATATAGTCAACCGTCAAGTCTGCCCCAATCCGTGTTGTATTTATTATATTTAGTCTTCATTGTATATTAGGAATAAGAACAATGCAAGATACATGTAATAAGATAACAGGACATGAGCTCTGTTGATAGCATGAAATAAGATAATGGGAAACAGGAGATGTGGGATTCTAGAGGTGGCCCCCGTGGCTTGGATCCACGTGGCAGTTAGTTTCACACATCGCATATCAACAACTTACATGTCCAGTAACAAGAATATCAATATCAGTAAAAGTAAACAATCATGTAACGGGAATACAGGAATATTCATGTAGCAATAATTCATGTAATATAAATAGTGATCCATGCAACAGGAATACAGAGACAATTAATTTATGTATACCGGTGGACCCATGTAACAGTGATGTATGAACATGATATAACTGAGTGTAACATGATATAACTGTGTGTAACATGATATAACTGTGTGTAGAGTATCCATGTAGCGATGATACAAATATATGAAATCACGATATCCGGTGAAATAGTGTATCCGTGTATCAGTGTTACATTAACATGAAATAATTGTGTCAGTGTAATAAAGCATCTGCATAACGGCGAAAAATGAGCACGTGAAATAACATATCAAGTGTAACAATCATTTTAATAATTATTAATTGAGTATTTTAGATTGTCTTTATCATTTCCAATAATCGTTAGTTATCAATATATCGAACTAATCCATCTGTAGTTTATTTTAAACCAAGAAATAAAATAAATTATTATTTTATCAATTATATTCAAATAACTATCATGCATATTCTAATTACAGTGATTTATTCATAATTATATTTTCTTAAATGATATTTATAATGAGTTACTGATAATGAATATTTATTAAATAAAGCAATCAATCAACTTCATTAAACATGATAAAATATAATTTATAATATAAAAAACTCACATATCTATCACAGGAATGTAGATCGTCTTTTTACGATCGCAACGACTCTAGAATCGTCTAAATTTGGAGTCCGGATGCTTTAGATATCGCCCGAATGCTAGAAACCATATAAAGAGGTTAAATATGTAATTTATATAATCTAAGATGAAATAATTTATTTAACAAGGGTTTTTATGTAAAACTTACCTTATTAGGTTTAGAAGTGGGTTAGGACCGCTTATTGGGTCGGGTTTAGATCCAACTCCCATACCCGCTTGAATTAAATGGATATTGGATAAGTGGGCTAATGGGTTATAGGTGAACGGGTTATCAGGTTTGGATTTATGATGAGAGAGAGAGAGAGAGAGAGAGAGAGAGAGACGAGAAAGAAAGAGAGGAGAGGGCACGAGGCAGCAGCCAGGCCTAGCCTGGCCGCCTTGCTGGTGGTCGCCCAGGCTGCCAGCGACGCTCAGGCTGCCGGCGGTGGTCGGGGCCACGCACAGGGGGAAGGGGGGAGAGAGAGAGAGTGAGGGGAGGAGAGAAGAACAAAAGAAAAGAAGAAGAATAAAAGAAGAAGAAGAAAAGGAGAACGAGATAAAGAGGGAGAGGGGTGGCGGCTAGGCGTGAGGGAGAGGGGTCGCGACCAGGCTACGCCTGGCCTTGCCGGCACAGGCCTCGCCTTGCCGGCGGCAGCTTTGCCTTACCGGTAGCAGTGCACAAAAAGAGAGAGAGAGAGAGAGTGAGTGAGACGAAGAGTGAGAGAGGGTTGTAAGAGAGGGTAATTAGATAAAGAGAGATAGAATTTTATATGAGAAAGAGAGAAGAAAAAGAGAAGGCAGTGGAGAGAGGGAGTGTGTAGGGGCATTGGCTTGGGGGGAAAGGAAAATAAATGATTGGTGGGGGAAAATATTAAGGAAGAAAGATGAGTAGATAAAATATATTATTATATTATTGTTTAATTAGGTTAAATTTTTACCAGTTTCGAACGGTTCCCAAAAATTACATAAAATAGAAAATATTATGCTGAGGAGTAATATGAAATTAGATTTAAGAAATTTTATTTAGTTTGCAAATTAAAAATCCTGAAATCAACCGATGATACTGGCGACACCAGTTTGGCCCGATTTTTGATAAATTCAGAAAAATCTCCAAAAATACCCAAAAGTAGAAAACATAATTTTAAAGAATAATTTAAAAACAGATTCTTGAAATTCAGCCCCCTTTGTAAATTAAAAATCGTAGAGCCGATTATCAGTATCCGTCGAAGTTAATCGGCCAGATAGGGGTAAGATCAGTGGGAGGTATCAGTGCCTAAGCAATGGGCCTAATTATGCTAAATCACCAACCTTCAGGGTTTCGCCCCTCAATCCCCAAACTTAAACACCGATTTGGTAAGAGTCAAATTCAAATCAACCTCCCCCTTAGGTCAGTCTCTTTTATGAGTCCGAGATGTCCCTAGGGCCAACGTCTACTCAGTTTTAGTTAGGCTGGTTAGTAAGTGAGGAGATGGTTTGTAGGTTAAGGGAGGGTCATGACTTCCCCACCTTATCTTGTTTATAGGACAAGCCCTTAAGATTGATTGTGCAAAGTGTGAAAGATATAGAAAAGTAACCTTCACAAGTAAATATCACCCAAGAATGTTTCCTAAACTATATGCTATGTATACGTACCTTTTGCTCCAGCACTCTTCAACAATAATGTAAAATATAAACGAATTAGACACATGCCCAAATGAAAGTGTAAACCATTTTTAGCAATTAACAAACATTATTTTACTGTTGAGGTTAGAAAATATGTACAGTGAGACAAACAAGAAAATAAATTGCTACAGAATTTTAGCTTTACAATTCAGCCAACCTGCAAAAATACAGATTAGTAGTTCACTCAGATTGTCACTAGAATGTAGCAAATCTGAGGGCTTCTGGGCTCTGCTTTCTAGGGGAGAGTTCAGGGCTACTTATATGTCTACTATAGCAAAATTTTTCTTGTTAAACCTGTATACCAAGAATAAGAAGAAAGTTAACCAAAAATAAATCTAAAAAGAGAATAACTACCGTCTCTCCCCGGCAACGGCACCAAAATTTGAATAAGGTTTTACCTGCACACAAAAATACAGAATTACAGAACTTAGAATAAAGAGTGCAAGTACTCAATACTACCGCAATAGCAAATGGCTATGCGGGTTGTGATCCACAAGGAGGAACTAGCGATGGAAGTTTTTTTAGCAAGTTCTCTTTTAAGTTACAAAGAATGGTTAAAGATCTTCTTTTAGTTCTTTAAAATAAAAGAGAAAATAGGTTAAAGTTAGGTTAGGAAGAAAGTGGTAGATTGAAAAGGTGGAGAAAATGAAAAATGGATATATACAAAGAAATTGAAAAGAGTGAAAAAGAGTTGGCAGATGTGGTGTTGGTGATTAAACTAAAAGTTAAACGAAAAGAAAGAAAAACCTAAAAGAAATACTTACCTCCTCTGATTGATGACTTACCTGAAACTCTTACATGTTTTACTTTACTTCGGAGGCGATCAACGCATAACCCATAAGATCGAGCTCAGTCCCCATTCGCATTACATCATCAAGACAAACAAGAATGAAATGATTCGGAATCTTGAGTAGGAGAATATCTTCATGAAATATCGGTGGCACTCACACAAACATGGCTATATTGATGCTTCTAGGTTCACTTGGACATTCATCAAAACAAAAAGAGGAAAAGTAGAAATAGAAGAACATATAAACAAGAAAAGCATAAAGATGTTACCTTTGATTACTTATAGAAACGATGAAAGAAAGGAAGAGGTTACATCGGTGTCACTCTCAACATAAGTCTCTCTTTCTTACTTACATGAATCTCAGTCTAACCTATGCTTATAAAGAAATAAATATTACATGAAATAAAAGTAAAAACCTACACTAAAAAGAATGAAAAACTGGTCTAAAATCTCTCTCTGCATAGTCGCTCTCTATGGTATCTGAAAAACCCAGTATTTATGGCAAAACCCAACGGGGAGAAGCGTATGAAGATAGGGGGAGCAAACGCTCCCCCAACTTCCTCAACAAAGCCGCGAAAACGTGGCCAAAGCCGCATTTCCGCGGCTTGCGTGTGGCCACCCAAGCCCAGTGGTCACACCTGAGGCGACACAGCTCCTCGTTTGGTGATATTTCCTTATCTGGTTCTGGATTTTCTGTTTCAGCTCCTGAATTTGATGAAACGGCCTTTGATCTTTGGCTTTAACTAATTGATTTTGGAATATTTGTTTTAACTGATTTTTAACTTCTCTGATTTGTCATGATCTGTCCTGATTTTCTGATTTCAAATTAATTCTGAATTAAATCAGAATTTTGATGGGCTTTTGGGTCGTTTCTCTTTCCTTTCCTTTAGCAATGAGCCTACATATAAATTAGACAATAATTAGGATTAAAAGTAGAGTTTATTATAAATAAGTATGAGAATGTGATACTGAATGTGCAATATCAGCAACCGATCATTACTTATCCTCATGTGTCTTCAAGAATAAGGATTGGAGTAGGCATGCATATGATCTAATCTGGTTATCTAACACTAGATGTAATAGTGGTGATATTTTAGCAAGCTATGAGAAAAGATCTATCTACACATGCTAGAAAATTAAATAAAGCTAAATCAATTGCATGATGTAAAGAAAGCGAGTAAACAAATTAAAGACAAAAGAGAGATGAGAAGAAATGTAGAACCTCTTTATTGAACTGTCACGATCCAATTACAAAGCTTGTCTTCCTCGTACAAATTCTCTTTCTCAAAATATAACTAAAATTACATGAAAATTTGGAAAACTAACTAAAACAAAACCCTAAATATGATCTCTGCTGGGAGGTCCTCTTCTCTCTGCCTCTACATGGGTATTTATAGGAGATATGAGTAGTAGACTCCCTGTAAAACTCATCCACCAAATCACCACAACCAACTCCACCAAAAAGTCGTGTTTTCGCAGCTTTTCAGGGGAAAATGCGGCTAAGATGGGAGATACATGGTGTATTTTTGCGCGTGGCTTCATCTCGTCCGTCCATCTGGAGATATATCCTCAAAATCTTCGTTTGATTTCTAAAATTTAAAATAATCTTGTTTCCTAGATAACTTTGGAAATAAGTTATCTATTAATTTGAATTTAAACTTGAATTCTCCTCCTTCATCTTTGACTTGGAGCTCAAGCAACTTGATTTAAATTGATTCTCTCTTTTATCTCTAAATTAGGATAGGATTATCTCTAAACTAGCTGGACTTGATGGGCTTTCGGCTTCTCTTAAACTTTTGGGCTTCTTTTGTGCTTTTTTCTTTTCTCCTTTTAATTATGAAGGCATGCACATTACTAAACAATAAAATAATTACATAATAATTTTTATAAAACAATAAATATGAAAATGTGACTAAAAATATGCACTTTTGAAACAATTACACTCCCACACCTATCTTTTACTCGTCTTCGAGTTAGACAAAAAATAATCTAATCTAACTCACTCACTTGCATAGAAATCACGGTTGCACTTAGCATGTGCAATAATCCATTAAACCTCTAGGTTACCCCTAGAGGATGAGTATTGTCTCATGAGGGTTTTCAGTGAATTACACCCACAAAATTCATAAAGAAAGAAAAATAAAATGATATTATTTTTGAAAACTCAATTTTGAGTTTGAGAAAATATTTGAAATATTTTTGTAAAAATCAAGTAATCTATAAGTCTTAAGATCACCAAATTAGTCATTCCTATACTTAGTCTCTATTTAAAAATTTGTAATCAATCTAGATAAGGATTAAAACTAAAATTTTCACTTAGTTTATTATTTTATCCTAAGTCATATATACCTTTGTGAACGTGAATTTTTCACTTAGTTTATTATTTTACCCTAGATTCATATGCACCTTTGTGATCGTGGATTATTTTATCCTAAGTCATATACAACTGTTTTCCTCTTTTTTTTTGAAAGAACTTCAAAGTATTACCACTTCGTTGCCCTTTAAGCACTTTTTAATATATATAACTCATCTAATTTTCTTTTGTGTAAATATCAATGCTTCTTGAGGCTCTAATACCTAACTAATTAATTATTAGATGTGTTAATATGTATATTATATGTATATATATTTTTTTCCTAAACTTATCAATTACCTTTCACGAAATACTAAGGCTTCCTTAGGCCAAGCACCTAACTAATCAATAATTAGATTTGTTTATTTTATATATATATATATATATATATATATATATATATATATATATATATATATATATATATATATATATCAAGGCACAATAGTCTTTGTTTTGAATCCTAAGTGTGTAAGTGTAAAACGTATGCATTTTTCATCAAAATAAAAATCAAGACTAACTTAGTTTTTCAATTTTTCTTCCTTAACCTAAAAATAAATAAATAATCTTATTTTGTCCAAGTATTAAGAAATCCTAATTATGACTTTTCTATTCCTTAAAATTAACTTAATTACTTACAAAAATAAATCAGAATATTATTTTCTTTTTCAAAAATTAACTTAATACCTACCTATGTGAGTATATTAGTAAACCGTCCCCCACACCTATCTCATGCATTGTCCTCAATCCATGAATGAAATGCATATATGCTGAAAAAGAAGAAAGGAAGAAAACATATTATCTCAAGGTGGTGGTTCTGGTGGTGGTCGGATTTGGCCAAGCGTTGTTACCCAATCAAGATAATGTGGTGGTTCATGGAACCCACCTTTATGACCTGTTTCCTATTTAAAGTGTTACCACCCCTAAATTGAATAAAATCATGCATGATCCTATCATGAAAATTATCTCAGTTATATGACCAATCTTGGAATATTATCTCAGAGTCATGGTTTCTACCTCGGTCCAACAATAGAATGTGACTTGATGGAATGGTTGACTTGGGCTCAAGAATGAAAAGTTCGTGAACCAATACTAACTCGGGAAAATCAAGTTTAGGTTCGAGAGTCAGTTTTGGTTCAATAATTAGTTTCAAATCAAAGAATTTAAATTCACATTCATTTTCCATCAATGAAATATGGCTATCCAAAATAGGTGATTCAATTTCAAGATCTATAGGCACGAGAATCAAAGTTAGCTCAAAAAATGGGTCAAAATTGGGTAAAGATACCGAGTCCACATAGATTCAAAGTTTGGAGCTAAATCACAAAGTTAAGGATCGGGGTCACATTCACATTCAAGTTCAATCTCATTGAATGGAAACTTGATAATTTGTCAAAAATTTGAGATTGGTCAAGTTCAAGTTGGTGTGATGAATTGAATCTTGGTTAAGGTCTCCAAGACACCATGATTCAAGGTTCGTATCAAGATGGCTAGGGCAATCAGTAATTGTCAAAAATGTGTTAGATAGAGTTTTCTCCTTTCTATCTTTCACTATATTGATTAAATGATTTATTTGTGCTTCTAGCTTATTGATAGATTGGGTAAAATTATTTTCAGATTGAATCAGGTTTTCTATACTCATTTCTAAGTAAGTAGGTTATTCTTCTTATTGTGGGACGTGGAACATGGAGTAGGGATCTCGGATTTGGAATTTTTGAAATACTTAAGTCTGTAGAGATTTGAAATTGACGTGCGGACTCAAGAAATGCTTCAAAACTCTTTTCTAAAGCTGATTTTTTTTCTAGGTTGATCTTGAAAAGGAGTATATAAAGTTGGATGTTGGTAAGATTGTTGACAATTTGGCTTCGGGGTGTTGTATCCCCATCGACTCGGTGAAGAGTATAGATGATTATTCAATTTTTTTCCATAAACTTGAGATTGGGGCATACGTTGATCCGGATAAGGCCAACCCGACATACTTGGTTGGTAAAATTATTGTTGGGTAAAGTTATGCCATGCTGGGTTGGTGTAATCTGGGTTGAAAGAGGTTAGAGCAAAATATGGATTATTATTAAAATTAGAAAAATTATTGTTATAATTCATATTACTCAAGAAATATCAAAACAAATAAATAAACAAACAAAAGAAAACACAAAAAAATTCTAACCTAAGTTAGGGTAGACCTTACACCTAGACGACTCCTAACTGGTTAGACTATTCACGAGGTATATTGCAAACTCTACCCACAAGCTAATCGGCCATGTAGGTAGTAAGATTGGTGGGAGGCATCCGTCAATACGGTCCTAATTAAGCCAAACCACCAACCTTCAAGGTTTCGCCTCTCAATCCCCTATCTTAGTTACCGATTTGGTAAGAGTTAAATTCTAACAACTTCCTCCTTAGGTCAATCTCTTAATGAGTTCAAGATGTCCTTAGGGCCAACGTCTACTTATTTTTAAATTAGGATTGGATTAGTGAGTGCAGAGATGACTAGTGGGCTAAGGGAGGGTAATGACTTCCCCATCTTATCTTGTTTAAGGATTTGCCCTTAAGTCAATTTAGTGCAAAAATGTGCAAGAAATAGATAAGGATCACTCAAAGCAATTAAATCACCACAAGTATTTCCTGATCTAGATGTTATGCAGACTTACTTCATCTCCAGCTCTCTTCAGTAATAATTAAAATTTTAAAAGAAATAGACATGTACCTAAATGCAAGTCTATTCGTTTTTTAAATTTCAATCAATAGGTTAATGTTATTATTTAGACAAAGTGTGTTGTTACAAATATGAAAGAAAACTGAAAATAGCAGAGACAGAGAATTACCATTCAGAAGCACCTGCAGAAGACTTAGCAAGTGGGTCAACCACTTTGCCACAGAAACGCGGCATGGACTGCGTATGCGTGGCTTTGTGGTTGTCTCCTGTACTCTGCTTTCTTGAGTAGAAGCACAGGCACGCAAGCACTGCTCTGCACCCTTTAATTTCTTGAAATCTGTTCTTACACACACAAACAGAGAAGAATCTTTTAGAAAGCAAACTGTGCAGTTCCCTCCCCGGTAATGGCAACAAAATTTGATTGTGAGAAAAACAGAGATAGAGTTAAGGGTTAGAAGGATGTTATCTGGATGGATGCGTGTCTCTGTCTTTCACAATATATCTGCATTAGCAAGGGCTAAAACGGGTCGATCCTCAGAGAGAGATGCGATGAAAACTTTTCGGTACTATTATCTTTTTATTATCTTCTCTGTTTAAAGAACTTAGAAAAGAAGGGATGAATTATATGTGGAGAAAGAATTAATCTAAAAGAAAGGTTCACAGCTTACTAATAATCAACACCATAACATGCTAATGCCCAATAAATAATGACTTCACTTCAAATCCTAAACATGATATTCTACCACAAAATCAAGTAAAAGATATAAGATAGAAACTAGGTTATGATTTGAAATAACACTAATCAAGATTTAACGTTACAACATCAAGATTATCCATCAAGTATAAAGTAAGAAAAATTATTAGAAAGTGCAAGCAAATCTGATCCATTACCCTATTTGAGATAACACTAATTAAAGTTTAATATTAAAATATCAAGATCTTCATCAAGCATAGATTAAGAAAACAATTAAAAAATATTAGAAAATATTTAACCTAGTTCCTTATCCTCATGTATCTTCAAGAATAAGGATTGGAGTAAGCATGCATATGATCTAATCTGATTATCTACTAAACACTAGATGTAATGGTGATGATGTTTTAGCAAGCTATGAGAAATATCTATCTACACATGCTTGAAAATTAAACAAAGCTAAATCAATTACATGAAGTAAAGAAAGCGAGTAAATAAATTAAAAGCAAAACAGAGATGAAAAGAAATGTAGAACCTCTTTATTGAACTGTCACGATCCAATTATAAAGCTCGTCCTTCTCGTACAAATTCTCTTTCTCAAAATAAAACTAAAATTACATGGAAATTCGAAAAACTAACTAAAACTAAATCCTAAATATGATCTCTGCTGCTAGATCCTCTTCCCTCTACCTCTGCATGAGTATTTATAGAAGATATGAGTAATAGACTCCCTGTAGAACTCACCTATCAAACCGCTACGCCCAACGCCACCAGAAAGTCGCGTTTCCGGGGCTTTTCAGGGGGAAATGCGGCATAGATAGGGAGACACATGGTGTATTTTTGCAGTGGCTTCATCTCATCCGTCTATCTGGAGATATTTTCTCAGAATCTTTTTTGATCTTCAGAATTTAAATTATCTTATTTTCTAGATAACTTAGGAAATAAGTTATCTATAAACCGAATTTAAACTTGAATTCTCCACCTTTATCTTTGACTTGGAGTTCAAGCAACTTGATTTAACTTGATTGTCTATTTTATCTCTGAATTAGGATAGGATTATCTCTGAATTATCTGGGATTTATGGGCTCTTGGGCTTCTCTTAGACTTTTGGGCTTCTTTTGGTTTCTTTTCTTTTTTCTTTTTAATTATGAAAGCATGCACATTGTTAAACAATAAAATAATTAAATAGTAATGTTTTATAAAAAATAAACACGAAAATGTGACTAAAAATATGCTTTTTGATGAACAATCATGCGGGTGGAAGTGACTTCCACAGTGTATCGACTTGTTTGAGTAATCGAGTCTGGATACGAGTCGTTTCGTCTTTTTTAAGAGCATCCGTCTCACGGAGCCGAATCATATCAGTTTGTTGATCCTCCATCTGCCTTTTCAGGTTAAAAAGCATATGGTGGAGTTGCTCGTTAGTGTACTGAAGCTCGGATTCATCATTGAGCGCCCTCCGCGGTATTGCAAAGGATCAGTGGAAGTCCTCATCATCATGGTATGGACGTCGGATAAGTTGGTCTGACGATCACAGGCTCGATGGCTTCGATAGCTTTCCTCTTTCCTTTTGGAGTGATGGGGACAGTAGCTTTAGCCCGGGTGACATTCTTTCTTGACGGAGCCATATCGATAGTGGGAGGTTATTTTGAGAAAGAGTTAGAGTTTTAAAAAGAGAAGAGATCCTGAGTATGGATTCAGAGATCTTAATGAAAGCACCAAATACAATGGATAATTTCCTACAAAATTAACCCACGCACCAAAATTATAGAGAATGGTAAAGCAAATCTCAAAACACAGAGATCTATGTGAAAAACCCAAAAGGGAAAAGTCACACAGAGAGAGAGAGAGAGATTATTCCACTATAATAATAGTGATTACAATGGTGTCTCTCCAGTGTGCTAGGGTTTCTCAGTTTAGTCATCCTCGTCTACGTTAGATGGGGTCTACTATTTATACAGGTAGTCTCTCCTAGATAAAGCTGCAGAGTCCAGCTCTATTTAAACATTTAATCGCTTATCTCAGAGGCAGTTAGAGCTGAACATCCTCATTTGAATTGGTTGAGAGAGTGTTCAATTTTAACTAATAGTCTTTGTCTAGCTGTCTTTGTCTAGCTGTTGATGTGGTTGATATGTTGCCAAGGGATAACTACCGAGTTTAAATGGATATTTGATTTAGAGATAGAGATTCTCATACCTGATTCTCTCTTTCTTCTAGCTCGGAGTTTGAATTGAACGATGACTCCAAATCAGAGGTTTGAAAACGGCTATGTATTGCACACATGTTTGATGCTGCTGGATGAAAATGTGGCATGATCTTGAGAGAGAGGGGGGTCAAAAACTGGCCACTACAATAATCAGGGCAAATTTCTAATCACTTTTATATTTAATTAAATAGGTGTTAGTTACTCACCTGATTTCAATTATTGCTAACTAAGTTCCTTCCTAGATTTCCGTATTTGCTTCAATCTCTATTGTGATTTAAATAATTTCTTCTTTAGTAATAATAATAAGCACATATTCCACACGATTACTACAAAATTTTCAAGTAATTTCTTGTGATAAATATGTAAACAGTGACTATTAAATTCTTACACAATTTCTTTAGTCATTTTAATATCATACAATTTAACATTATGGAGGGTATAATTTTGCTCACTTGTTTTTGGTAATATCCCTAATAGATCTACTTGTTCGTGCTATGAACAACAACCCAGATTAATTGCGAAGTTAGACTAAATATTCATTGAAATTCCTTGTCCGATGTAATCCAAATTTCAGTCTAAACTTCAGCCTTGCGGCCCAACTAAGCCAGGACCTCCCCAAACTGAAATCAATAAGTTTATGGGAAATCATGTTCCTTCTTGCATCCATATATGATGGATGAAGAAAAGGAACTGGTATATCGAGTTACTATCTTATGTTGTTTTGTTGAACTACTAATATCAAGAATTAGATAAATTTATTGGTGCATATCCATCTCCTTACTGAAGAATTATAATTTCTCTTCCAATTATTTTGATTTATATAATTTAGAAATCTTTTTCATTACGAGTTAATTGATTATGAGAATTATAGATAACATAATTGATCGTTTTACAACATGGCAGAGAAAAGGTGAATTTTATTTAAGATATTTATGTTAAAGATTAAATTCTCCCGGTGTCCATCACCCCTGCAAACTTTCAACCTAGGAGTATTTCATGGGTTAGTGCTATCTTATATCCTTTCATGTTTTTTTCAGCATGGGAGACTAAAGAGCTATCTCTATTCATCTGACTCTTAGACCAAATTGAACATAAATTGAGATCATATCCAATATGATTAAAATCGATCTCACGAAGTAATGTATATGATAATATGGCTCAATCAAGAGGGGATTTCACAAAGGGTCTGATCCAATCAAGTCTTATACTGTAACCGTATACAAGTATCCCGGTTTAAATTCCAATTTACTTATTCAAGCCTTGTCCCACTGTTTCACTAAAATCCCCCCATTGAAGCTATGGTACAAACGTTGATTAACTTACATAAACAAACATATATCAATTACTTTCAATTACCCATGATTAAATAATATAATCCAAGCTTGTTTGATGATAATATATATATATATATATATATATATATTATATATATATATATATATATATATATATATATATATATATATATTCAGAGCTAAGGGTCACTGATACCAAAATTAGACCAATCAAAAGTAATTTATACATCAACACTAACGTCTCTAAAAAAACTTGAACAATCAAGAGTATAATTTCATTAACTAATCAAGAATTAATTATGATAAAATTAATTTAAATAAATTCTATCACAAAAGAATCAGTTCCCTCATCTTTTATGTTTATATTCTCTTAGTTCTTAAATTTTCCTTGCTAAAAATCATCTGAATCAATCAATATTGAGATTTTTAATAAAATCATAACCATAGAGATAGCCACTTGAGAAATCCCTATAATTGATTATTAAACAAATCAAAATTAAATCTTGATAGCAAAACTTTAGGATCATGAGAAATTTACCCATTACATTTCAAAGTACACATTCCATGGCTCCAATATTAACAGAAATTCAAAGAACTACTTGATTGAATTTATGAGATTTTTCAGTGAAAGGGATTTAAAGAAATGTGAAATTAAAAGGAGACTCCCTCACCATAGAATTTCTCCTCTTCGAAGTCATTGCATCTCCTCTTTGTCGACGATGCCATGACTGGCCATCACCAGAGAAAGGAGAGGAGTTAATTAGAAAGAGGAATCAAGAGAGAGAAAGCGAGGATTCTTCTAGGGTTTTGATCAACTTACCAAGAGAGGGAAGAGAGTGTGTGGGAGTAAACGAGCAAGGGGTTGTTGTCCCTCCCTCCTTTCAGGTTGTCAGCGACAGCCTCCTCATGTCTCCACGCGCTGCCAGTCACCACGTACTGCCCAGATCTAGGGAGGGAAAGTAGGATAGGAGGAGAGAGAAACTGAGAGGGAGGGAGAGAAAGAATTGAGAGAAAGGGAGAAAGAAATTAGGAGAGAGAGATCAGATTTAGAGGGAAGGGGCTATCGATCTCCATCAGGAGAGGGGGAGAGAGATATTGGGATGAGGATTTTATTTTATTTTATTTTATTTTATTTTATTAAAATATTCCTAAATCTTGTATACTTACCACATCACCCATTCTCAATTCCAATAAAATCATCACCATCCACTTCACTTTTTCAATTCTAAGATCTTATCTCCATCATTCATTTAAAGAAACTAAATAAACTTTATTTTTCACTTATTTGATGTATTATTATTTGATTTTTATTTTCTTATGAAATACCATTATACACATATACACATCCACCACATCCATGTATCCATGTATACATACACAAATCCATATACTTGTTTTCATAATTATCCAACATCATTTCACTTCCAATTTTCTCCACAAAAAAATTTATAAAAATCCATAATCATACAAAATTAATTTAATCACCACCTCTGATAATCATTATAATCTCTTTAGAAAAGAATTAAAATATTAAATCAGAATTTTAATAACCAGGGTGTTACAAGGTGAATAGGTGATGGCTAACACTGATGACAAATATGACAAATACTGGGGAATTAAAAACTAGCTAACACAATATGTAAAGCAATAAGTAAGTATTAGCACAAGCAAGTAAAAAGAATTGAGTTGAAAAAAAATTCAAACGCAAATATCAAAATATATTTCGAGGTTCGAGCCACTTACTCTACGTCCCCGCCTTCATCGTAATGAAGAATTTCACTAGACTTGACTCTCTTACATGCAACGTCTGATCTCACAAGATCCAGAGTAACAACTCAAACCTGCAAGCTCAACTGAGGCCGCAACCTCAACAACCTTTAACAATACAATGGAATAGTGATCTTTTTAAACTCAAATGCTCAACAATACAAATCACATAATCTTGGAGTAGAGAATGGAAGCTCAAAGTGTTGGTGAGAAAGCTTATATTGGATTTGAAGTGTAACTCAAAGAAAAGAGAAGATTTGAAATTGTTGGCTCTAAACTTGAAAACTATTTTTCTTTCGATAAAACTTTTCAAAACTATTAAGAAATGATCAAGAATGATTTTCAAAAACTTAATGAGGTTTTCTACAGTATCCCTATTTATGGAGGACCAAAATAGACTAGAAAAGGCAAATACCCATTTAGAGATAAAGCAGAAAAATTCAAATCAGAATCTAGCCATTTGAGGTAAAGACAAGGTTAATCTTATTGTTGGTCGACCGATCTGTCGACCAACCAACAGCTAGAAAAATAGCCATTGCGGACTTCGATCGATCGCTCAGTCGACCGAGCTTAAACAGAGAGCTCTACATCTCAGTCGGTCGACTGGTAGATCGATCGGTCGGTCGGCAGATGTCAACAAACAGAGAGCACTGCAAATATTGTGATCGACCAGTCAGGTGACCGACATACATAACTTGAGACATGCACAAGCTAGTGCATATACGGTCGACCACGTGGTCAACTGGCAGAGCAAAAATAACAAGCTCTGCAGGCCATCGACCGGTCGGTCGACCGAGGCAACCCTATTTTCAAAATATCTTGTATATAAAAGCCATTTTAAAATTCTTTTAACTATACTTTGTTAAAACTTACCAAAATAAGTTTATATAAATTCTTTTAACTATACTTTGTTAAAACTTACCAACGATTAACTAACATATAAACTCTTGAAATATCATTTTGCAAAAACAAAGTCCTTTTGAAATAAATATTTTTTAGATCATTTTTCTCAAAATGAATTTTTATGCAAACGAAATTCAAGAGTAAAAACTCTTTTGATCTTTTGCAATAAATATTGAAATCACTTTTGTGTGTGTATACCAATAAGCCTTCAAAACTCTAAGTAAGAACTTGACAAAACTAAATCTTACACATAAAAAATCTAAACTTGAGATGCTTCAACGCATCCAAACTTGATTCTGGGAGCTTGTCTCCATCTTGAGCATATGGTACGTTCCTTGCACTTGAGCTCTTGAACAACTTGTATTAGCTTCGAAAATTTGACTTTGAGTCTTTCGGTTGAAGCTAAATATATATACCGTGATCATGATAAATATGTAACTTAAATATGTTTAAGATCATTAGTATAATAACTACATGAGTTAATCATCATCAAAACTAGAGAGATGGATTATTGGGTCAATAATCTCCCCCCTTTGATGATGATAAAACTCATGGAGTTATTCAAAACAATAATGGTGAGAGCTTCTTATAAAGCTCCCCCTGAAAAATATGCATTTAGATGTATTCATTCAATCCATTTGCAATATATAAATATATGTCAATTAATGATCTAAGATGCATACAAGATACATAAGCAATGTAAGAATAGTATGCATAAACAGACCTCCATCCATTCAAACCTCCAACCACCAAAACATATAAACATAATAGAGGATGTAAACACATAGGAAGCTATGCATACAAAAATTAAAATAAAAATTACTCGTACCATAAATCTACATATACTATAAATCCAACAAAGTCATGTCAAAGCATAAGAAGTCATCAAAGTTATACAAGCAATTGTTTTTGAAACACAAATATATAAAGTAAACAAAAGCAAATATCCTAAGATTTCCCAAGGCATTAAAAACTCCAATATATTTCTCCTTTTGACAGCATCAAAAAGGTGGGATCACTCATGTTCCTCGATGAAGTCCAAGACACGTACAAAGAGAGGATTGTCTGGTGGATCAATGACCGAATGATAAACATATGTCAGCTCCGAGGGTGCAATCCATGGATCGAAATCTAATTTTAAGAGCAATCACGAGGAGAAGTTCAAAGCCCTTCACCGGGTATACGGCTTCATTTCTTGATACTTAAGATAATCTAAAGTACTAATTTTACTATTGAATAGTTTAATTTTTAGTTGTTGCTAGTTGTGTTTTATATTTTCGCTTTATTTTTTGTATCACCTATTCACCACCCCCTTAGGTGATTTTCAGATCCTACTTATGTGACCTGACTTTTTGTGACTATTGTGAAGACATAACTTTTCAACAGCCTGAAAGAAAAGATTAGTTGTAGTGTCATATTCTTAACTACTGTTAAGGAGATTCGGGTACCCTAAAGGTGATAAATGAGAATGAAAAAAATCAAGTAAGGGTGTTTGAAATCTATGAACGCATGTTTGAGCTCCAACAGGGAGATAGAGTTGTACCTGAGTTTTATGGAGATGATTGAGGTTAAAAACTGCACACAAAAAATACAGAATTTCAAAACTTAAGATTGAAATGTTCAAGATACTTAATACTACCGCTATAGCAAGTGGCTATGCGGGTCATGATCCACAAGGAGGGACTAGCGATGGAAGTTTTTTTTGCAAGTTCTCTTTAAGCGACAAAAAATGGTTAAAGTTCTTCTTTTAGTTCTTGAAAAGAAAAAGAAAAATAAGTTACAGTTAAGTTAAGAAGAAAGTGGTAGATTTAGAAGGTGGAGAAAATAGAAAATAGATTTATATAAATAAATTAAAAAGAGTGATAAAAGAGTTGGGAGATTGCACTTGGTATCTAAACTAAAGGATTAAAAGAAAAGAAAGAAAACCTAAAAGAAATACTTACCTCCTCTGACCAAATACTTACCTTGAATCTGTGGCGACGATGTTACCTTAAAATGGAGGCAATCAACGCATAGCCCATAAGAGTTGAATCCCGTCTCTTCCACATTACATCATCAAGACGATACAAGTATGAAATAATACAGACTGAGACTAAAATCCATCGTCATGAGCTATCGGTGGCACTCGCAAAAGTAAAGCTCTTTCGATGCTATAAAACTCACGTGGATTGCACTTGGTACCAAAAGAAGAGAAGTAGAAAAGAAGAAGAAGAACACAAAAACAAAGAAGAACATAAAAAAATGTAACTTTAGATTCAATGTGGTAACAATAAAAGAAAAGAAGAACAACTTACACCAGTGTCACTCTCAGTACAAGCTTCACTCTCATTCTCCTATGAAACTCTGATCTCCTCTGAATTACATAAATGAAAACTGAAAATTACATGAAAAGAAAAATAAAAACCTACACTAAAAAGAATGAAAAACTGGCCTAAGATTCTATCTTTGCTTGATCTCTTCCTATTGTCTCTGAAAGCCCAGTATTTATAAGTAAAAACCAAACAGAGGAGAGCGTACAGGGATAGAGGGAGAAAATGCTCCCCCAACAGCTTTAACAAAGCCACGGAAATGCGGCTTTCATGGCCTGGGTGTGGCCAGGTGGCCATACCCGGAGGGTGGCACTCCCTGGTTTCGCCATATGGTTTTATGTCTCGCTGAATTTGCAGTTTTGGGTCCTGAATTTGACGAAACCTCCTTTGATCTTCGGCTTTAACAAATTGATCTGTAAAGATCTTATTTTTAACCGCTTGTTCAATTGGTTTTATTTTCTCTGATTTGCCCTCATCTTTGATTTGAATTAATTCTAAATTAAATTAAAATTTTGATGGGCTTTTGGGCTCGTTTCTCTTCCCTCTCCTTTAGTAATGGGCCTGCATATAAATTAGACAATAAATAGGATTAAAAATATTTAATATATAATAAATATAAGAATGTGACAATAAATATGCAATATCAGCGACCGATCACACCCTCATACCTATCTTTTTTTCGCCCTCGAGCAAAATAACAAAACTAAACCAAAGATTATTAAACCACTTTCGCAGGTCACGTGATTGCATTGAGCATTTGCAACAGGCCGTTAAATCTCTAGGTTTCCCCTAGAGGACGAGTTTTGTCTCGTGAGGGTTTTCAGTGGATTACACCCACAAAATCCATAAAGAAAGAGAAATAAAGTATTACTATTTTGAAAACACATTTTGAAAGAGAAAAATATTTGAAGTATTATTGTAAGAATTAAGTAATCTATAAGTTATAGGAAAGCCGAACTTTTCATTTTTAAGCTTAGTCTTTATTCAAAAAACTTGTTATCAATCAAGACATGGAGTTAAACTGTATTTCTCATCTACTCTATTATTTTACCCTAAGTTATATGCACCTTTGTGACCGTGAAATTTTAACTTGGGATTCTTTAACTCTAACTCTTATGTCTTATTGTGTGTGTGTGTATGTGTGTGTGTGTATTAGGTGATATTATTCCTTAGTTTTATTAGGCTTTCTAATCTGCCCATTTAACGAGCCTTTAATCGGTGACTCCCAAACCAAACGGCCTTAGGGAATCGGGTAAGAAAACACCCCAAGAACTTAAGAACTCAAGCAAATAAGGAAACAAAACTAAGGATTTTATTATATGAATCGCTTTTAGGCGTGAATACTTATGCTTTATGAGGCACAAATACCCAGCTTAATCAGAGATTTTTTATATATTTTTTCTTTTTTTTAATAAGCAATAAGAATCTTTTCTTTTGAACCCTAAGTGTGTAAGTGTATAAAGCATGCATATATCATCAAGGTAAAAATCAAGACTAAATTACTTTTCAAATTTTCTTCCTAACCTTGAAAATCAAATAAATAATCTTATTTTGACCAAGTATAAGAAATCCTAATTATGATTCTCCTATTCCTTAAAATTGACTTAATTTCTTACAAAAAATATGTCAAAATATTGTTTCTATTTTCAAAAAGTTTTTTTAAGTAAAGAAAATGTTAATAATTTTTTAATAATAAAAGAAAAACCTAAGTTATGTTAGAACCCTCCCCCACACCTATCATGCATTGTCCTCAATGTATGACTTAATGCATAGATGCATGAAAAAGAAGAAAAGGAAGGAAAATATTACCTTATGGTGGTAATTCCGGTTGTAGTCTGATTGGGTCAAGCGTTGCTACCCAATCAAGATAATGTGGTGGTTCATGGAACCTACTTTTATTGACTTCTTTTCTATTTACATATCTACAATCCTCAATATGAATAGGATCATGAAAGATCCTATTTCCCTTTACATGACCAGTCTTGAAAAATCATCAAGGAGTCATCATGGTCTACACCTTTGTCCAACAAAAGAATGTGACTTGGTGAAATAGTTGACTTGGGCTCAAGAATGATAGGTTCAGGAACCAATACTAACTCAGAAAAACTAACTTTGTGTTCGAGAGTCAGTTTTGGTTCAAGAGTTGAGTCCAAATCCAAGAATTGAAATTCACATTCTTCTCCCATCAATAGAATGTGATTATCCAAAATTGATGATTCAATTTCTAGACTTATGGGTACGGGAATAAATGTTGGCTCGGGAATTTGGTCCAAATTGGGTAAGAATACCGGAGTCAACATAGATTCAAAGATGGAAATTTAATCACAAAGTTAGGGATCAGATTCACATTCATAATCAAGTTCAATCTCATTGAAATGAAAAGTTGTCAATTCGTCAATGGGTTGATATTGGTCAAGTTTAAGGTTTTGTGGTGAAATTGAATCTTGGTCAAAGTCTTCAAGATACCATGATTCTTAGTTTTTATCAATATGGCTAGAAGTGTCAGGAATAGTCAAAGATTGGGTGGGGACAGTTTCCTTATTTCTACGCATATTTTCCAATCTATTAAGTCTTGCTTCTATCATATCAAGTGGATCACTTTGGAATTAAATCATGAATTCCATACTCTTTTCTAAGTCAGTATGTTCTTCTTGAAAAAATGAGTAAGGATCTGTTATTTGTAAATTTGATGGGATTTTGAGTCTTCTAGAACTTGAATTCGTCGCTCAAGCTCTTCTAAGCCTTCCATTCTCTTTTCTCAGTCTCTAGTGGTTGCTCAAGAGAAGGAGTATATGAAGCTGAGTGTTGGTAAGGTGGTTGACAATATGACTCGGGGAGTTGTATCCCCATTGGCTCTATGAAGAGTAGTTATAATTATTCTAGTCTTGTTCATAGTATTGGGCTGGGACATGTATTGGTTCGGATAAAACCAATCTGGCACACTAGGTTGGTTAAAGTTATGATATGCCGGGTTGGTAATATCCGAAAAAAGTTCAGGGTGTAACATAGATTACCATTGAAATTGAAAATTTATTGTTATAAGCCATATCACACAAGAAACATCAAAAACAAACAAAGAAAAATAAACAAATAAACAAACAAATAAAAGAAAAAAATCTAACCTAAATTAGTGTAGATCTTAGACCTAGACGACTCCTAACTGGTTATACTATCCACGGGGGTATATTGCAGAATCTGATCACAAGTTAATCGGTCAGGTAGGGGCAAGATCAGTGAGAGGTATCCGTGCCTAAGCAACAGGCCTAATTATGCCAAGCCACCAATCTTCGAGGTTTCGCCCCTCAATCCCCAACCTTAGACACCGATTTGGCAAGAGTCAACTTCTAACAACTTTCCCCTTAGGTCAGTCTCCTATTTGAGTCCTAGTTGTCCCTAGGGCCAACGTCTACTCAGTTTTAGTTAGTCTTGGATTAGTGAGTGAGGAGATTATTTGTGGGCTAAGGGAGGGTAATGACTTCCCCACCTTATCTTATTTATAGGACAAGCCCTTAATTCAGTTTAGTGCAGTGTACAAGTATATAGAAAAAGTAACACTCAAGCAATATTTCATACAAAAATGAACCTTATATTAAATGCTATGCACACATACCTTGGCTCTAGCACTCTTCAATAGTAGATAGGAAAAGTAACAAAATAGACACGTGCCTAAATGCAAAGTCTAAACCGTTTTTAGCAATCAATATTTTACTGTTGAATTAGAAATGTATGTACAGTGAGTCAAATAAGGAAATAAATAGCTACAGATATTTAAACTTTGTAATTCAGCCAAACTGTAAAAAATACAGGATAGTAATTCACTCAGATTACCACTGGAATGTAGCAAATTTAAGGGCTTCTGCGCTCTGCTTTCTTGAGTAGAATCCAGAGCCACTTATATATCCACTGCAGCAAAATTTTCTTTGATATCTATCACTGCACACCAAGAATAAAGAAGAAAGTTAACCAAAAATATAAATTTAAAAAGAGAATTACTTACCGTCCCTCCTTGATAACGGCGCCAAAATTTTGATTGAAGTTAAAACCTGCACATAAAAAATGCAGAATTTCAGAACTTAAGATTGAAATGTGCAAGGTACTCAATATTACCGCTACAGTAAGTAGCTATGCGGGTTGTGATCCACAAGGAGGGACTAACGATGGAAACTTTTTTTGCAAGTTCTCTTTTAATTTACAAAAAATGGTTAAAGTTCTTATTTTAGTTCTTGAAAAGAAAAAAAATAAGTTACAGTTAAGTTAAGAAGAAAGTGATAGATTGAGAAGGTGGAGAAAATGAAAAATAGATTTATACAAAGAAATTAAAAAGAGTGATAAAAGAGTTGGGAGATTGCAATTGGTACCTAAACTAAAGGATTAAAAGAAAAGAAAGAAAACCTAAAAGAAATACTTACCTCCTATGGCCAAATACTTACCTTGAATCTGTGGCGACGATGTTACCTTGAAGTGGAGGCAAGCAACGCATAGCCCATAAGAGTTGATTCTCGTCGCTTTCACAGTAAATCATCAAGACGATACAAGTATGAAATGATACAGACTGAGGCTAAAATCCATCGTCATGAGCTATCGGTGGCACACGCAAAATTAAGGCTCTTTTGATGCTATAAGACTCACGTGGATTGCACTTGGTACCAAAAGAAGAGAAGTAGAAAAGAAGAAGAAGAACACAAAAATAGAGAAGAACATAAAAAATATAACTTTAGATTTAATGTGATAACAATAAAAGAAGAGAAGAACAACTTACACCGGTGTCACTCTCAGCACAAGCTTCACTCTCAGTTTCCTATGAAACTCTGATCTCCTCTAAATTACATGAATGAAAACTGAAAATTACATGAAAAGAAAAATAAAAACCTACACTCAAAAGAATGAAAATTGGCCTAAGAATCTATCTCTGTTTGATCGCTCCCTGTAGTCTCTGAAAACCCAGTATTTATAGGTAAAAACCAAACGGGAAAAGCGTACGGAGATAGAGGGAGCAAACGCTCCCACAACTTTAACAAAGCCGCGGAGCCGCATTTCCGTGGCCTGGGTGTGGCCAGGTGGCCATACCCGGGGGTCGTACTCCCTGGTTTCGCGATATGGTTTTATCTCTCGCTGGATTTGCAGTTTTGGGTCCTAAATTTGACGAAACCTCCTTTGATCTTTGGTTTTAATAAATTAATCTATAAAGATCTTATTTTAACCACTTGTTCAACAGCTTGTTTCTTCTCTAATTTGCCCTGATTTGTCCTGATCTTTGATTTGAATTAATTATGAATTAAATCAGAATTTTGATTGGCTTTGGGCTCGTTTCTCTTCCCTCTCCTTTAGTAATGGGCCTGCATATAAATTAGACAATAAATAGGATTAAAAATAGAGTTTATTATATAATAAATATAAGAATGTGACAATAAATATGCAGTATCAGCGACCGATCAGGAGAACTCAAGAGTTTGATCGATGAGTTAGAGATGCATCAGCCTGCTGTTATTGATACTACGATACTGAGGGGATATCGTTAGGATCTCACAGTGTCAAATTTTTTATCTGACTTGAGTCCCTCACTACATTCAAAGTACGGGGTCAGATATTAGGAAGAGATAGTATTCCCACTTTAAATGTCACTTTCTCCAGTGGTATATGCATTTCTATTGGAGCTAATATGTCACATATACCATCTATTGAGCAGTATATCATGGTCTACGGACGTGACATGGGTCTTGGTCATGGTCGCGATCATGATTTTGGTGGAGGACATGGCTCATTTGGAGGTGATTGTAGTTCCTATACTGGTAGACAGATTATTGGCGATAAGGAGCCTAAGCAATGTAAGCATTGCGGGAGAAACAATCATATCTCTGAGAAGTGCTGGAAGAAATTTGATCGCCCTGAATGGGCATAGCTGGTTGATGCTGATACTCCTGCCACTGGTGATACTGCTCATGTTCATGCTTTTTTAGTCCCTCACGCTGATTCTTCTGGCTCTCCCACTATTGTTTTCTCACAGGAGGAGTATGATAGACTATGTCAGTTGGAGTTCTCTCAAAACAGTCATTAAGCGGCTTATGCATCCTCTCAAGTATGAGTGCCTATATCGTCACTTCTCAAAAGCCTTGAATACTGGATTCAAGAGTCTCATCCCACATGACATGTATTAAACAAAAATTTATTTTGTTAAACCTTTCAAATAATTTTCTTTTGTTAATATCTTGATGGTACTCAATCATCTGTATTAGGCAATGAGGTAGTTCATGTTACTCCATTCTTAACTCTCACTGATGTACTATATGTTCTAAAATTTCCTGTTAGCCTATTATTCATTAGTTAGTTTATAAAACATAATAAGTACAAAATAATCTTTTTTTCCTTCCCCCTATATTTTTCAGATCCTGTCGACTGGGAGTAGAATTAGTTCGGGGCATGAGAGAGGAGGTATATACTGTTTTGAATGACACAGTATCCCCTATTTGCTTCATTGTAAGTCAGCCTGTCTGGGTCATTCTTTCATGCAAAGTTTCGATCTGTAGTTCCTGCTGAGTCTTTTATTTTCACTTTAGATTGTGAGTCTTGTGAACTGGGCAAATATCATTGTGCTACTTATCAGAGTCGTGCCAATAATCACAGTAGTACTGCATTTGAGTTAGTCCATTCAGATATTTGGGGTCCTAGTTTTGTGCTTTAGTTAAAGGTGTTATATATTTTCTCTTTTTTGTTGATGAATTCTCTCACATGACTTGACTTTACATGCTTAAAGAGAGATATGAAGTTTGTGGTGTTAGTGAACTTCTCTTTAATGAAATAAAAAATCAGTTTTATGATTTTATTCATGTACTACGCACTGATAATGCATTAGAATATGTGAAAAATGATGTGTCTTCTTTTTTGTTCTAAAAATGGGATTATTCACAAACCTCTTATTCTCACGCTCCCTGGCAGAATGACATTGTGGAAAGCAAACATAGATATATCTTAGATGTTGTTAGAACCATAATAATACATATTGCATGTTCTAAAATATTTGTGGTCTGATGCTATATTAAGTGACTGTCATATGATTAATAAGCTGCCTTCCTCTGTTCTTAATGGTAAAGTTTCATTTTCATATATTTATCCTAACAAAGATGTCTTTTTCATTACTTCTCGTGTTTTTGGTTGTACGTGTTTTGTTTAAAACTTGTCTCTTGTTTTGGATAAACTATCTCCTTGATCCATCAAACGTGTCTTCGTTGGATATTCTAGAACTCAGAAAGAATATCGTGCTACGATCCTTCCAACAAAAAGCATTTTGTGTCACAGATGTTATGTTCCTTGAGCCAATTACATACTTCTCTTCACAAGGTCTAGTCACTATATTGGAGTCTATCCCTCTTCTACCATCTGTCTCGTTACCTGCACCTACTCCTATTCTTGATGTCTCGTCGCCAGTGGCAGTAGCGGACACTACAAGGCCACCTGCACTATGCCTCTAAAGAATTTTTAGATTCATCTACACTCATCAACAAAAGATATATTTGTCTTTGAACCAGTTCCGACCGATTTCTCCTCTTCAGTGAAAGGTTCACCTCACCATCAGTACCTCCCTCTAATCTTAATGTTCATATTGCCCTCCATAAAGGTAAACAATCTTGTATTGATCATCCTATTTCTTACTCGTTTCCTATGATCGTCTTAATCCCTCCTTTTACAAGTTTGCCATGTGCTTTTCTTCTGTGTCTATATCTAGGTCATATGAGGAGGCTATATTGGTACCTGCTTTAAAGCAGGTAATGGATGCACGCAATTTAAGCGTTTTTCATAAACCGTGTTTGGTGCGATTTTTCTTGAAAATCATTATGATTATGTAGACCTCCTACCGACATGATTAGAGCGAATACTTTTCTTACCGATCAAAACCAATGAATAACTCATCGTGACTGGGGCTTGTCATCTCATTTCTAACATAAATGATTGATTTGATTCCAGCAGAGTATTTTGAATTTTTAAATTTGAAATAATTCATAATATAAGGGAGGCAACAACACTATTAGATATTTGTTTGCAATGATTGGCAGTGATTAAGACCCAATTTTCCCTTTTTTAAAAATGGGGAAAGAAAGAGAAACAAGGAGGAATTTTCTTTTTATGGAGAAAAAGACCAATTTTCCTGATAATGGGCAGAGAGATACTGAACCAGAGACGTCCAGGTCAGATTGTACGGCAGTGGGGGCCACTTCAGGTGGAAGACTTACAAGGGAATCTAACACTTTAATTATTTTTCTAAAATGTTAAGAGGCTGCTGGGTCCCACCCTTGAAAATTGAAGGTAATATCTCGGGCTGTATTTCTGTTTTGTTTTTTTTTTTTTCCTTTATTTTATTGCTTTACAAAGATGAGGCCTGAAACTCAATAAACAAAAGCTCCCACTATTTATATGAATAAGAGAAGTTGATGCTGTGTCTCTCGAATTGATATCGGTACCGATGAAAGACTCTTTATTCAGGCTCTTCGTGAAGGAGACATTACCTCGGAGGAGATCGAGGGGCATTAGGTTCCTCGAGTTCGTAACGCTGTTGCTCTCCACTGTAATTTTCTGTTTTTTTTTTTCCCTTCCTTCTTGCCTGTTGGGCTCTGCTAGAAAAAAAAAAATTATGAATATAAACAATTTTGTTCCTCATCTTACCATCATTTTTCATTGCTAAACTAGTATTTGGCAAATATGGGAATTGTCCCAAGGGCTTTTGTTGTACTTTAATGCTCTTTGTGGGGAAAAAAAAAATTATTATCATTATTTTGATTCATACTCACGATCTTAATCTTATTGTGTTGGGTGAGTATCGATGGGTTCGGTTTAGTTTTTACTTATTTTTACAAAATCAAACCGATCTGATTAGACTTAGGAACCGAACCGAATGAAACAGACTCGGTTCGGTTCGGTTTGTCAGTTTTTTCGGTTAGGCCCATATATTTCAATCATTTCTTGTATTTTTTAATCACCATTATATTATCACTCTCTAATATCTTAATCTTAAATATTCAATACCCAAATTAGAAACAAAAAAAAAAAGATCCTAACCTCAATATGAATTGAAAATTTCATGTTTTAAAATTTCACACTACATTTGAGCTCCTATTATCAAAACTCACATTATTATTACTAACTTCTAATGACAAGAATGCAAAAAAAGAACTATACTAATATAAATATTATTCTCAATTGTGATGATGAACTTAACATAACTTTCACAATAAAAATGGTATTATTAGAAGTAATGAGATAAGATTCTACCAGTTTTATTATAAACTATATGATTCAGTAACTGAATTTGGATATGGTGATATATGAGGCGAGAGATTCGGTTCGGTTCGGTTCAGTTGGCTCGAGTTTCTGAACTCAAAACTAAAACCCGACCGAATTAGAGCGGTTCGGCTCGGGTTCAGATCCGAGTTTCGATCAGTTATAACCGAACTCTGATCAACCCTAGTTTTAGCGAAATTAATCCTTTCAACTTTTTAAAATGCTGAGTACTCTTAGATATTCGTTGGTGAGTTGGAGTCTCGCATCCAATTGAACGCAAGAGAGATGAGATCGTAGTCTTAAAATACGTTTAGACCCGCAGGCAGAATGGAAGTACACTTCTTTGATAAGTCTTGATTGGCCCATTGTCACAACAAATTAGGTGAATGTGCGGAGATGAAATTCCCCCCCTCCCCAAATTAACTCAATCACAGGATTTATCCGCGATCTCCGAGGAGCAAACTTGAGGCTTGATCGAGACCACGTTGGAGAAGAATAAATGTTCGTATTGTGGAATTCGAACCGATGACTCGTGAGAGAGCTTGTATTCTAGCCGATTCAGGCCAACCGGCTAAACCAACCGTGGGCACCAAGATGAAATTGTTGTTGGTTTGTCATTAGCGTGCATAAGCATGTTTGATCTAGTTAACTGACCAGAAATTTGTCGTTTGGTGCGTTTTGAGGATGCATGTGGAGATTTGATCTAATTGTGAAAAGATTGTGTAAAGTGGCTAACAACGTCCGGTGACTCAAGTATTTAAGTAAATTCCATGGGGAGTGAGAGTACTAGGTTTCAAGAAAAGACCACATTATTATCAAATTTAAAATTTATTTATTAAACCCCTCATTTATCCTGTTTTCCCAACGACGTTTTAATAAGTTGGTCTCTGCATTTGGCTTGAAAGACGACATGAAGATAAGAAGTATACATTGTAAGCTCATAATCTAATAGTTTAACTTTTTGAATTAAAAATGATTTACTGACATTTCTAAACGCTAGTGACGGGAACATTTAGTGCTTTATTTAGCTTATTTGAGTTAATTTAGTAGTTATTTAATTTTAGCTTATTTTAGCTTTCTTTTAGTCCCATATTGGTTGTGGTTGTGATGTAGGCTTATAAAAGGCCAAGAGTACTATTATTTTCTCGGTTGATTATTAATGATGAAAATTTCTTGTTTGATTAATTGTTAACCAGTGTGCTTTTGAGAGAGAGTCCCGATAATTTTCTTGGTTTTCAAAACTTAAGTTGAAATTTTTGAGTCTTCGTCCTTAATTATCCATTTTTTTGTAGTTCGTCCTCTGTTGTCACGCCCCGCTTCCCAAAATACGTAAAAACGGAATCACGATGAGAGTCGGCGACGAATTTACGTGAGGAGAATACCCTATGTATACACATTAAGCTTAAAGTAATCCGAACAAGTAATAAAAATCTACTAAAATGAATCATGATCACTTCAATATCACATATAAACATCTACACATGATAACATATGAATAAGGAATGGAATAATAACTGATAGCAAAGTATAGATGATCAGGGAAACTACAGAATCAATAGAAATGAAAAGAAAGACAATAATACCAGAGTGGATAGAGGAAAACTCCAGCTCCTCGCAACATATCCAATCTCAATCGAACACCTGAACAATAACATGAAACATCCAGTACCTGGACGTGCAAATTCAGGATCGTCAGGAAGCGACCTAATGAGTGTGTAAGAAAAAGAAAGGTGCTTGTGATATATAAACAGTGTGTACATAATGATAAACAGTACTGGAATACGACAGATATAATATATGAAATATGAATAGAGAGCAATAAAGTCAGTCAATACAGAAATCAAATGTCAAATCAGGTCAGGTGTCTATCACAGTCTATATATATATCATGTGAGAAGAATAAGTCATGTTATGCTCCAGTGTACAATCAGGTGTCTATTATAACATGTATATATCTATGTTCAGTTTATAATATCAATATAATATTTAAGTTTGTTATCTATTATGTCGGTGAACACCAATTGCCACCTGTAATAGACACATCACATACTACGCCTATCACACATGTCAATCAAAATCCTATGTTATTGAAATCAGTAGAAGAGACATTGTCCATACTTTAGGTGGGTTCCGTACATACCCGGAACCACGGCCCAATCACCTGGCGCTGAACCAGGTCCTACAGTTAGGCAGTCAATAACAATAACAATATGAACAATACGGGATGTCAGTTATCCCCCAGAACCCTGCAGTGGAACCGTATCTCGGCTGCGCAACCTGTATCCTTGGTCCACCCAAAATACAGACGCTGTCTCCTCCGTCATTTTTCGAATCCCGGTGTAAGTTGTCTATTATATTATTATTTAGAATAATCAATATCCATGTTATTTTTGATTACTGGTACGATACAGTGATAGTAACAAGATCAATGATGTAACAATAATAATGTAGACAATATTACCGTGTAAATGATAGGACAATGGAACAGTACATGTATTACGGTCTGACAATATTTTTCCAGTAACTTTCAATAACATGAATACAATAACAAGCCCGGATTCTGCTCAATAGATAGTCTCATCTAGAACTGATCAATATCTCATCCATCTGCACTAAGATACAATAGTAACTGATCCATCAACCAATAGTCCCAATACAATCATCATGAACATCAAGTATCAATCCATGTCAAAGTATCTGACATGATAAACCATCATCTCAATAAATCAATAACCAACTATCTCATTCCTGTCGGTTTACTCTAATCTTTTATATTATCAGTATATCCATCGTCTAATTATCAGTATATTAGAGTCTCGCATAAACAGTCAGCTATGTCTAGTCATATCCTCACCATCAAATAATAGTAAGGTTATCGATCAAGATCATCACACGTTCTCACTTCTATTCAAGGTCAATCACAATATCCAACATAAAGAATATACATCTCAGGTCAACTCCAAATCGAACTAAGTCCATGCATAGTTCCAAGCATCAAGGTAGATTCAGTTTTCTAGTAAAATAGCATCATATTCTATCAGTCCTCAATATCTAAAAAGATTCCTATCTAAATAATCACCAAACAATTGCCTTATAATACTTTACATGAAATGTACCACTCATCTACAAACATGAAATAGGCTAATTACTAGGTCCAGTCAAGTCACGTCAAAGATATATCACAAATAATTCTGAATCCGAAATGGTAAACAATCTATAATGAAATGATAGGACAAGAAAATCTCAGTAACAGGTTATTGAATCTACTATATATACATGTGTTCTATTAATTCATATTAATCCAGTCTACACTCCTTCTTAACTCTAAGTTAATTTCTACTCTAATAAGAGTCCAATAATAAACCCAAGTATCAACAGATCTAATAAATCAAATAATGTTACCCATCGATAAAGTGAGTCACCACATCTCAATGCTAAGATACTAACTCTGCACACACACACACACATATCAACAATATATCAATTTCATTCTCCATCACCAGATCCAGTCTCACCTTAATATTAGTCCACTGATCCAGTCTATCAATGAAGCAATCTCATTAATAATTTCTTAACTTTATAATTAAATTCTCATCTGATTATTACTAATAAGGAGGATCAAGACTAATACTCATTTGCCTAGAATAATGGAATGAATCGACAATATTGTTGGTAACAGAGTAACGATATATCAATAAAACAATATCAGAGTATCACAATGTAACAATAGTGACCGGCAGGAACAGAACAATGCAGAATAATACATACATGCACATGAAACATTAAGATAAAACGTTAATATTGAAATAGACCAATAAACAAACACTCACTTGAAATGATGCGATTTTGGATCTGAATCGCCTTCTGGTCTCCACTGCACGAACCAGTACGAATCTTCAGAACATCCCGTGGGTCAGTTTTCGAATCACTAGTGCATCGGGTCATCTGCGAACACGAATCTGAGTCTCCTGCAACGGGTCCGGATCTCACCAAACATGTTCAAATGCTGCAACACGCAACCCAACCCATGAACTCACACGAACATACACTCGTATACATACACACACATGTACACCCATATACATAATATACACGTACATACATATTATATACACATATCCAAATACACATTCACAGGACACACATACACTCACGCACACACACAACAACACACTTACTAACCCATGCACACACTAACACATACATAATCATACAAATAATTAAACACATGCACATATATTAATACGCACACTACTTTATACACCATGCATTAATTTATACTTAGGAATATAAAGAGAAGAGAAAAAGAGAGTTACAAAGGGGAGGAACTCACGACCGGCCATGGAGAGTTCGACAGTGGAGGAGGTAGAGGCCGCGGAGGATGTCGGGGTGTCGCGAGCTGCCGTCGGGGTCTCGCTGGAGAAGAAAGAGGAGGTCGCGTGGTGGGTTGGGGCTGCCAGCGAAGGAAGGAGGAAGAAATTATGTTAAAGTTTTGGTTTAAGATTAGACGTTTTTATTGGAGATGTTAATTGGTTCTGATTATATAATTAGGATTAGGATAATTTAAGATTAGATGGTTAGGATTAGAAAATAATGAGGATTAGGTTAGTTAGAATTTTTATTTAATTAAGATAACTATATGATTTAGTAGTTAGGATTACGAGGATTGGGTAGTTAAGATTTGTATTTGATGGATAGGATTAGATAGGATTAAATATAGGGAGAGAGGTATAGGGTTAGTGATTAGGTAGTTAAGATATAGGATTACATATTTAGAATTTAGGATTTAGTTAATAGGATAAGAATTAGAATAGATTTAAGATTATCTAGAATTATATTTTGAAATAGAATTATGATTTTGAAAATAGGATTTGGATTTGGGGTAAATTAGGATTAGATATGATTTTTTTTTAGGCTCTGAATTTGAGATAAAATTAAAATTAAATATTCGGTAATAGGTTTTGGTTTGAATTTTGGCTCAAATAAAAGAAAATTAGAAGGAATAGAAATGGACTCATGGCATGCACCAAGAAAAATAAAAGAAAGACAAGAAATGGATATGGGCTAATGGGTAAAGGTAAAGCATAAGGAATGGATAATTGGTTTGGATTGGGTTTAGGATAAAAAATAAGAAAATAAAAGAAAAAGGAAGAGAAAAATAGGGAATAAGAAGTGAGCTTGTTAAAGAATAATACACAAAATAAATATTAATAATATTAATAATATGAATAATAACAATAATACATAAATATATTTAACAATAACAATAATAATTACCAATAGTAATAACCATAATAATAATACATAATAAAAATAATAATTAACACAAAATACATGCAATAAAAAAATACTATTATTCATTATTAATCTTGTATTTCAAAAATAGAAGTATTATATCTATCAACTAGTGTAGTGGCTCGTCCTCCGCGTGTGGCCACTCGATAAGCCTGTGGGTTTTGCTCTCCACCGGACGCCGGTTCGAAACCCATGAGAAAGACATTGAGTAAAGCCACGAATTTAACCTATTACATGTGAAAGGGGTCTGTATGTGGTGTACAGAGATTAAAGCCCGCTAAGATAACCGGGCGTTAACAATATATATATATATATATATATATATATATATATATATATATATATATATATATATATATATATATATATATATATATATATATATATATATATATATATATATATATATATATAGGGTAATCTTCGGTTGCGAAACTTTCGCACAGAGGCCTGTGCGAAAGTCTTTGGGAGCCGTCGATTTCATCTCTGGAGATTGCGCGGGGATGTCAACCAGATGTGGGGCCCACCATTGTTAATATTGCTTCAGATCCATTGAGATCTGGGTCTCGCGTCCCTATCCATCTGAGGTATCGCGTCTCTCTCTCTCTCGGCATCCCATTTCCTCGCCTGAACCCTCGCCGCCGGTAAGCTCGCCCCCTCTCTCTCGGCATCCCTGTTCTCCTTCTTCAACGCCGCCTCCACCGCTATCTTTTCGAAGTTCTCGGCTCCTTTTTCTCTCTCGATCTCTCTCCAGAGACCTCTCGTTCTCCCCAGAGAACCACATCCCATTCTCGGCACTTTGGACCCAGATCTCGCCGCCGGCCTCTGGATCCTCTCTCTGCGAACTTTGCACCACCGCCGGCCTCTGGATCCTCTCTCTGGCAACCTTGCATCACCGCCTTTAGCCGCCGGCCTCTGGATCCTCTCTCTGGCAACCTTGCATCACCGCCTTTCGCCGCCGGCCTCTGGATCCTCTCTCCGGCAACCTGACATCACCGCCTTTCGCCGCCGGCCTCTGCATCCTCTCTCTGGCAACCTTGCATCACCCCCTGTCGCCGCCGGCCTCTGGATCCTCTCTCTGGCAACCTTGCATCACCGCCGGCCTCTGGATCCTCTCTCCGGCAACCTGACATCACCGCCTTTCGCCGCCGGCCTCTGGATCCTCTCTCTGGCAACCTTGCATCACCGCCTGTCGCCGCCGGCCTCTGGATCCTCTCTCTGGCAACCTTGCCGAGAGTGAAGAAACCCTAACAGTAAGTATTTTGCAAATTAAAAATTTAGGATCATTTGCTGCGTTTTCTTCGGTCATTATTCTTTGTGAAGATCAAATCCTTTTGCTTCTAATTCATAAGGCTTATTGTTATTGAGATACTGATGAATATACAAAAAAGTGCAGAATATACAAAAAAATGAATTGAACTTTAATTTGCTCTTATAATGTACAGAATAAGTTGTAGGCAGTGTAATTGAAAATGTGCAGGATAATTGAAATATTATAAGTTGTAGGCAGTGTAAATGAAATCTTATTGAAATGTGCAGAATATACAAAAAAAATGAATTGAGCTTTAATTTGCTCTTATAATTTTTTTGTAAATTGAGCTATTTCTTATTCCAGTAAATATTATTCTCAGTTTAATCTCTTTCATTGTTGATTGCCTGTTACAGAATGGAAAGTGAAGGTGGATGTGCTCATGTGGTTGATCATATTATGACTGGGATGGATGATTTGGTTGTGCCAAACGTTGATGAACACTTAAAACCCCAAATTGGAATGGTTTTCAACACCCTCGATGAAGTGGAATTATTTTATAAGAAATATGGTAAAGCTGGAGGTTTTGATGTTCGTTCTAGCACAACAAATTTTCATAATGGAAAGTTAATCAGTAAAACTTTTGTTTGTTCAAAAGAAGGAGAAACAAAAGGGATGTCATCTGAAACCCAACGATGTGGTACAAGTAGAACATCTTGCAAGGCCTTAATCCGAGTGAAAATGGACCAAGAACAAAAAGTATGGAAAATCCATAAATTTGTGGAAAATCATAACCACAATTTTATTACACCAAGTCGAAGTCATTTATTGCGGGGAAACCGCAATGTATCAAATGCGAAGAAAACATTGATGAAGCAGTTTAGAGAAGTAAACATACCAACAAATAAGCAAATGGCTTTCATGGAAAATACTAGTGGAAGTTTCAGTCGAATTGGATGTACTGAGACTGATCTTAGAAATCATGAAAGAGACTTGAGAGAGGAGAGAAGAGGTCATGATGCACAAATGATGATAGATTACTTCCAATGGCAACAAGAGAGAAATCCGTCATTTTATTATGTGTTCGAAGTGGACGATGAAAGCCGACTAACTCATTGTTTATGGGTGGATAGTATTGCAAGGGTGAATTATGAATACTTTGGAGAAGTAGTTTCTTTTGATGCAACACATAATACAAATCAATATGGCTTAATCTTTGTACCTTTTATTGGTATAAATCATCATTGGCAATCGATTTTTCTAGGATGTGGTTTCATACCGAATGAAGGGGCAAAGTCTTTTATTTGGTTGTTTGAAAAATGGTTGGAAGTAATGGGGCGTCCTCCTTCTGGTATGGTTACGGACCAAGATCTTGGGATATGCACCGCAATTAAAAGTGGTTTTCCTCATATTCGCCATAGATTTTGCATTTGGCATATTTTGGGCAAACTTCCGGCTAGACTCGGTGTATGGGCCTTTAGAGAAGAATTTGTTAATCCTTTTAAAGAAAATATTTGGGGGGCCGATAATTCTCAAGAGTTTGAAGCACAATGGGATACAATTGTTAAAAAATTTGGTTTGGAAAATAATGAATGGTTGATGGAGATTTATAATATTCGTAAGAAATGGGCTCATGTATATCATAAACAACACTTTTGGGCCAGGATGTCGAGTAGTCAAAGGAGCGAAGGGATGAATGCATTGTTAAAAATGCACGTATCAAAAAAAAATTCACTACATGATTTTGTCATTATTTTTGAAAGAGCTTTAACGAGGCAAAGAGAAGAAGAGCTTATAGAAGACCATCAATCACTAGAGAAAAAACCGAAATTGAAGACAATGTGGCCAATGGAGAAGCAAATGAGTCAAATCTACACGAGGTGCATATTTTACATCTTTCAAGTGGAACTTGAACATAGTTTAATGTATAATATTGTATTGGCAAAAGATGATGAAAATGTCACTTATTACCAAGTGAATTATTGTGGCGTAGAGGAGAATAGGAAACATGTGAAGTATTGCAAGTCAGAAAAAATGGCAAGTTGTTCGTGTTTCATGTTTGAATTCAAGGGCATCCCTTGTAGACATCTTTTAGCATATCTTCGACATACTAATCATGTTGAATTGCCAAAGCAATATATTTTAACAAGATGGAAACGAGATGTCAAACGAAGAGGAGTTGTTTTTAGGGATGGGAATATTGTTGGAGATGAAAAAAACAAAAATTTTGCTTCTCGTTTTAGTGAATTAACTTCTCTAGCAAATGAAGTTGTTGATGAGGGACTATTCTCTAATGATGCATATAAATATGCGCGTAACAACCTACACGCAACTATAAGAGAGCTACGAAGTATGAAGTTCAAAGACAGTGAGGAGAATGGAGAAGATATGCAAAATAAGGAGAAGGCAAAGGAGTTATTTGAAGTTAATGTGCATGATCCTAATCAGGCTAAAACAAAGGGGCGACCTCGGGGAGGAAGGTGGAAACCAATGAGAGAGATGAGAAAAGTTCGGGCTCGAAAATGTAACTTGTGTGGCATGCGAGGACAAAATCATGACAGTAGAAATTGCCCTCTTAAGCTAACAAGGTAATATATTATTTGTTGGATTTATATTTTTTTTGGAATGCATTTTTTTAACTAATATTTGATTTCCTTATGCTTGCTCAGCGACCCTAAAGCACAGATGTGCTCGACAGGTGATGCGTCTTCATCTTTGGAGGAATATTCGGATGAAGGTAATTGTTTGTATATATAATAATATTTGATTGTATTTGATATTTATATGCTTAGTCTGACTCTAATTTTTATGTGCTTTTGTAATAGCAGACGATGTTGACGTCATTACACAAAGTTGAAATTCAGTTGAATCAATTTGTGGTGATGAAAGAAATGAGGTGGAGATGAAGGATATATGGTGGAGAGGGATGAAAGAAATGAGGTGAGCGATGTCAAGAGGGACTTTTGGGAGTCTCTGTATGTTTCCTGGAGTGGAGATGAAGGATATATGGTGGCCTCTTCTTGCTAATGATATTTGATTGTATTTTCCAGAAAAGACTTTGGCCTCTGTTGTAGTTGAATCAGTTTGTATGTTAAGTTGAATCATTTTGCATTTGAAAAATTTTGGATTTGTATACTGTCTGAAAAGTTTGTATGTGAAACATTTTGGATTTGTAGTTCTACCAAAACTGACATTATTTCAGGCTCCTCCTGTCGGTTATGGTCTCTTTTAATTTAAATATTGGGCAAGATGAGGTTAGCGCTTTAAACATGCAATTTATTTCTGGGACAAGGTGATCTGTTATGAGTATCTGGTCTATCTGTTCCTTGTTTACCTGTTATGAGTATCTGGTCTATCTGATCTTCCAAACATTACCAATATAGAACGCCAAGTATTAATTTGTCTGGTATGGTCACACCTGAATCCTTTCTGTTCCTCTGACAGCCTTGAGATGCAGGCTTCTCTTGATGCATATCCTGCTGCAGTTCATGAGTTCCGCATTCCTCCCAGAGCACTTCTTGGTTTGCATTCATATTGTCCTGTCCATTTTGATGTTTTCCATGCGGTGCTTGTTGATTTAAGTATACACATTGCCCTTTTGAAAGCTGGTAGCTCACTTTCACAGAAGGTACCAAGGTTTGTGACAGCTTCAGTTTCTAAGGTGGATGCATGCTTGCAAGAAATGTTTACATATACTTACATTTCATTTAGTTGCCATCGTCTAAAATTTCAGCATGTCTCACATGGTGGAAAATGTAGCTGGAAAGCATTATGAAGGGCCCAATCAAGTAAGCATGTTCTGTAATCTTCTGATTCTAAGATATGTTTATAGATTCTTGTATAATTATATTGTAACGCATGTTTTGAGTGGATCTGAAATAAATCTACATTGAGAAGATCATTTTGAACTGCCTGTCAATTCCATCTCTCTTTGGCTATTGGATTCAGATGTGTCAAGCAGTACCTCCTATTCACAGATTCAAAGTGATGTCACCTGAGGACATAAGACTCGCAACTGTATAAAGAACAAAGCACCACTTATATGAAGATAGCATCAGAATGAACAATGTAAAGGTCATTTTAACAACTGATAAGTGTTACAGATATTGTGGCTGGTAGCATAGTTTCTATGCAAACAACTTATACCACTTTTAAGTCCAGATGTTAAAGCCTACGCAGACAGGGCTTAGGCTGATATGATATTTTGAAACCCCAGCAACAGAATTTGGGGAGCAATGTCAATGGTCCAAACATTAAACTGGAAGTGAATGCATTGTTCTTCATTGGACAGAGTAATAATACACGACATGAAATATACAAGCGGAACGAATCACATTGCCAGAAAAATATGATGCAACAGAATGACAAATTCAAAACATACATATTAAGGATAGATGACAATATCCCTCAAGTAAACAAAAATACGAGACTCAAAGTCAAAGACTACTGCATAATATTTTAGCCCAATTACAAAATGTTACATCAACCGCACACAACTACAAAATGAATTAAAAACCATTCAATTCATTGATTTCCAAACACACATAAAGAGAACAATGAGCACAATCCATACCACCGTCGCTATAATAAAGCCAGTAGTAAAAGCTTTCTTGTATAACTGCTTAGACCGGAGCTCACGTAGTTCGTTGTTATTCTCCATAATTAGCTGTCCCTGCTCTTGCAACTGGCCATAAAGGTCAGTAAGACTAGCTTGATCCATATAATTTTCATCAACATCTCCCCAAATGAAAAAGTCACACCCGTGAGGAAAGTCGGGACAGTTGAAGTATGGACGTCCAGGGTTGTTGTGAGAGACTGAAATCTTTTCATGAGTCAACAACCAACATTTGCATCTCGGCCCGACACGACCTAGGCGTGAGGCATTGTGGCTTAAACGGGATCTTGAGGAGTACAAACTATTGCTATTTGCACATGAGTTGCTACCTTTGCCAACTTTACTAGTAGCACCTCTGGATTGGGCCATCTTCTGAGGTAAAGAAGAAAATATAACTGCACAAGGAGAACATTAGCGTCTAACATACAACAAAAAGAAGGAACATATTGCATTGGAAGAAGAGGAGAAGCAAACATTTTGCCTTAGTTATGCACAAGAGCAAACAATGTAGGGCTCAGTAAAGTCATCATTGCCCATGACCTCTACGTGAGGGGTTGCTCTACAGCAGAGCATCCAACCCTCTTAAAAAAACTCACATTAATTTTTCCATATATTAAACTCGTAAAGTCATCATTTATGCACATTTCATTGCCCTCATATTACCCAAAATAATATCAGAAGGAGAACATTAGCCTCTAACAACAAATAGAAGAACATATTGCAATGAAAAAAGAGTACTTGCAAACATTTTGAAATGGTTATGCGCAAGGAGCAAACGATGTAGGGCTCAGTAAAGTCATCATTGCCCATGGCCTCTACGTGAGGGGTTGCTCTACAGCAGAGCATCCAAGCCTCTAAAAAAAACCCACATTAATTTTCCCATATATTAAACTCGTAAAGTCATCAGTTATGCACATTTCATTGCCCTCATATTACCCAAAATAATATCAGAAGGAGAACATTAGCATCTAACAACAAATAGAAGAACATATTGCAATGAAAAAAAGAGTACTTGCAAACATTTTGAAATGGTTATGCGCAAGGAGCAAACGATGTAGGGCTCAGTAAAGTCATCATTGCCCATGGCCTCTACGTGAGGGGTTGCTCTACAGCAGAGCATCCAAGCCTCTAAAAAAACCCACATTAATTTTCCCATATATTAAACTCGTAAAGTCATCAGTTATGCACATTTCATTGCCTTCATATTACCCAAAATAATATCAGAAGGAGAACATTAGCCTCTAACAACAAATAGAAGAACATATTGCAATGAAAAAAAGAGTACTTGCAAACATTTTGAAATGGTTATGAGAGCAAACAATGTAGGGTCAGTAAAGTCATCATTTCCAACGATCTCTATGAGGGGTTGCTCTATTGCGGAGCATCCAATCCTCTTAAAACACCCTAATATTCTGTTTGCCCACGTATTAGCTTGTAAATTTATCATGATCTCAATAACAACAAGCCTTATGAATTAGAAGCAAAATCGTTGGGAGCCGTCGGTTTAATCCCAACAGAGGATCCCAAAGAAAATCCCAAAGAAAATCCCAACACTGAGGCTTGAAACAGATCCATTAAGAATTCAAACTGAGGTTCCATATTTTTCTTCATATACCAGAATATGAACCAGTCTGATCATCTTGCAAGTGTGAACTCACATTCAGTATAGTTTGTTCCCAAAACTCAAGCAAGAACGATATCAAGACTGCACCAGTATACGTAATTAATATTAACATAGACCCAAAGAAAATCCCAACAGGGCCCTGTCTGAATGTTTCGCAACCGAAGATTACTCTATATATATATTCCGAGAGACCGATCGAGAGAGAGATCGAGAGAGAGCATCCAGAGCATCCAAGCAAAAGGATTTGATCTTCACAAAGAATAATGACCGAAGAAAACGCAGCAAATGATCCTAAATTTTTAATTTGCAAAATACTTACTGTTAGGGTTTCTTCACTCTCGGCAAGGTTGCCGGAGAGAGGATCCAGAGGCCGGCGGCTAAAGGCGGTGATGCAAGGTTGCCAGAGAGAGGATCCAGAGGCCGGCGGTGATGCAAGGTTCGCAGAGAGAGGATCCAGAGGCCGGCGGCGAGATCTGGGTCCAAAGTGCCGAGAACGGGATGTGGTTCTCTGGGGAGAACGAGAGGTCTCTGGAGAGAGATCGAGAGAGAAAAAGGAGCCGAGAACTTCGAAAAGATAGCGGTGGAGGCGGCGTTGAAGGAGAACAGGGATGCCGAGAGAGAGGGGGCGAGCTTACCGGCGGCGAGGGTTCAGGCGAGGAAATGGGATGCCGAGAGAGAGAGAGACGCGATACCTCAGATGGATAGGGACGCGAGACCCAAATCTCAATGGATCTGAAGCAATATTAACAATGGTGGGCCCCACATCTGGTTGACATCCCCGCGCAATCTCCAGAGATGAAATCGACGGCTCCCAAAGACTTTCGCACAGGCCTCTGTGCGAAAGTTTCGCAACCGAAGATTACCCTATATATATATATATATATATATATATATATATATATATATATATATATATATATATATTAGTCTAGTGGCTAGTCTAGAGGAAATATTTTGGGATATCACAAGACAAGGATAAATTGATAACCAAATATTATCTTCTCAAATTGTGGTTTTTTTTTTTTTTTTTTTTTTTTTTTTGACTAGTTTGTTCATTTGTCAAGGGCCCAAGTGCTAGTCCCGTGACCACTGGAGCTACTGGAAATCAGCTGGCAACAGCCTCAACTTTGTACCTCCCCACTGTATGACGTGGATCTAGTAATTGGAACGTACTAGTTAACACTGAGCATGCATGATGATGAGAATAAAGTTCTTTTTATCTCCTCATAATTAATAATAATGCAAATAAAGTTAATAGGTGAAATATCACCAAACTACCATAAAGTCCA
Organism: Agave tequilana; assembly: GCA_038442645.1. Lineage (NCBI taxonomy): Eukaryota > Viridiplantae > Streptophyta > Magnoliopsida > Asparagales > Asparagaceae > Agave > Agave tequilana. Next base: position 126,897 of record JAVJIF010030650.1, read on the forward strand.
AAAACTTGTGAAAAGATTAAAGAAATTTTCAGTGTGTGTGTGTGATCCAAGGAAGATCATGGTGAGGATCTTTTTTGTCAGTGTTGAAGTGAAATCCCTTTCAGCATGCAACAAACAGAATCAATTGAAGTGGGGACAATATTTTCCGGCTAGCCTAGATCCACACATAAGCTAGAGAGATCAATAAGTTTTTGGTCTAATTGCTACCTGCAATCACTCTTTCGTTCAAGGAACTTTGTGGATGCCATTTCTCTCTCTTTTTTAGTGTTGTACACTCAACAGTCTGCGCATTTTGGCTAGCTGGCTGCTAACAGTGACAGTTTCTCCTCTAAAGTTTCACATCTTTGCTTGTTATATGAGTATACCTATCATTGACCATCAAAAACTAGATAAGAATGTAGAAAATTATGTGAATGGTTATATTCCTTCAGACCATTGTTACATGTGGACCCAAATTTTTTGACCACATCAATCACAATAATTAAGATTATATTCATTAGAATCACATATATCTGACGTGATAACTGTCACTTTACTCATTAGCCTGTCAAGACGCAAAAGGAAAAAAGAAAAAAGAACAATTTAGGTCATGAACAGTCAAAAAAGGTTAATCAAAAAAAAACACTTTTGACCTAAAACCGTAAGATATTAGGATTTTTATCCTAATTTTTTTATTTAGATCAATCACTCTTTCTATTCCGTTTTTATTAGATTACATTTGCACTTGAGTATCTCAACTGTGTTCGTTACGAGTAACACTTCTTACTCGACTCAATTAATCCACTAATTTTAGGTCAGTTTAACTAGTGCTCTGAAATAAATTTTAAAAAAAAAAAACCTTCACTCCCACTTTAATTAATAAAGTCATGTTTATTACGAGTTCTAGCCAATCCATGAGTGCACTAGAGCAAACTGTGGCCTAGATGAAGCCTATTGTAATGGGGTCCCAGCCTTATCCAAGCATGTTTAGCTCATTTCCCTTGTTAAACAATCCATCCCTTCTCCATGAAAAGTTTGGACACTATTCCCTTTCTGATTCTATGCACCTTTCATTGCTAATGTTTTTTTTCCGCATTCCATTGGGCTCTCATAGAGAGTGTTTTATGTAATCTCTTTGTCAGTATTGGCATCTTTTAAATCCCGCAATACAGGCTTGACTCATCTCTCTCTAAGAATTAATGAATTCACATAACAAAGTATCTCTCATTTCCAGCTCGAATAGATTTTTCTTTTGGATTTCCTAATGAATGTTTTTGTGTTGCCTTGAACGGTGCACTAATTTTTTGAATCTCGTACCGATAAGGATAATAACCGTCAGAACAATATTTTCTTTCAGATCCTTCAACCAATCAATACGACATAAAAAAGCTAAGATGGGTCATGAGAGACTCCTAGTTAAAACAGACTATAACCTTTGTTCTATTAATATTGTTAGGAAATATAGAGAATAGTTTTTGTAAATGTCCTTGACACATGAAGTGCTACTATGACAAGTGAAACAAAAAAACTTTCTTTTGGTAAAAAGAAAAACCTTCTCTTCCTATGATGAAATCCAAATTGGGATGTGTTTGTACATATATATATAGACGTCCATCCAAAAGGATTTGAGGCCGAGTCGCACTCAAATACCAACATCCGACATTCGAATACAAGATTCACTCCGTTGAAATTGATCTATATTATTTCAAGTATTTATAAACAAAAAATCAAGTGTTTTGAATACTTTTTGCCTATGCATCAAGTAGGAAAAAAACGGACGGCGTAAATAGTGAGTTAGTTAGCTTAATGGTGTAGAACATTGAAACCTAAACAAATTGATTTGTAGGGGGTTTTAAATGTTTATATCATAATCAAATGGCCGGATCGAGAATTTGTATGTTTAAAGACATAGCTCAAACCAACTCACTACTTTCGGCCATCCATTTTATGCCGCTTGATGGATGGGCAAAAAATATTCGAATGTCGGAGGGTTGTATATGTGTGTGTGTGTGTGTGTGTCTATATATATATATATATATATATATATATATATATATATATATATATATATATATATATATATATATATATATATATATATATGAGAAAAATGTATATCAGCCCGCGGGCTGAGAGTACTATCTCAGCCTGCGGTGACGTGGCTCAATTTGTCACCTCACTGACTTGCGGCCCGCTTTTAGGTAGAAGTTAAATTACCAAATACCCCTTATGATAACTTTTCCTTATTGTTTACTATTATTTTTCCCCCCTTTTATTTTTGTCGCTCTTTATAGGATATAAATTACTTTTCGCCCTATTTCTTTACCTCTTTTTTGAAAGATCTAGTTTCTCCTTTTCAGCCTGCGATAAAAATTTTTTTGAAAATATAAAATCTTTTCAGATCAATTTTTTCAGCCTGCGATAAAATTCTACTTTATAGTTTAATTTTTTTTGTATATAATGTAGTCAGAATCTTTGGTCGCATTGTACATTTAAACTGCGACCTTAGTCAAAGTCTTTGGTCGCAGTGTACATGGTTAAATGCGACCAAGGTCGCAGTGTTGTTATTGATAAAGATGGCCAGCAACTGCAATCTAGGGTTGCATTACATAGACTGTGACTTTGGTCGCAGTACGTTAAGTAATTAATTTTTTTGTATATAATGTAGTCAGAGTCTTTGGTCGCATTGTACATTTAAACTGCGACCTTAGTCAAAGTCTTTGGTTGCAGTGTACATGGTTAAATGCGACCAAGGTCGCAGTGTTGTTATTGATAAAGATGGCCAGCAACTGCAATCTAGGGTTGCATTACATGGACTGCGACTTTGGTCGCAGTACGTTAAGTAAGTGTTGTTTTATTAAGTGTTGTTTTTGGATTAAGTCATTTTTTGAATCTAAATGAAAAATGAAAAGTTGTCTGTTGTCTGATGCGACTTGGAGTCAGTCCGTGAGACGCGACCTGTCATAAAGATTTTATGAGATCTTTTAACGTCAAGTCTATGTTGACGAACCCCGCACCATTCGTTGTTTCCCGAAGCGGTTGTCCACGCGTCGGCTCTTCATTGGGTTTAGGCGTTAATGTCTTTTAATGCCAAACCGGCGCTGGCGGTTGGAGACCATTAATGCCGACGATTCTGATTAATGAACCATTAATTATGGTTATTATGGGCTGCCTATAAATAGGGCTCACCCTCTCCCTTTAACAGCCCATAATTAGACTGTTTTCTTTCGAGAGCAATTGCTCTGAGAATTTCCGCCTTCTTCAGAGTCTCTAACAGGGGCCTGCCTCCATGGATGAAGATGACCCTATGGACGAACTTGATCGATATTCGTCCACAAGGGAAGAAGTTATAGACCTCATCGTCCACAAGGGAAGAAGTCATGGTCCTCGTCGTTCACAAGGAAAGAAGTCATGATCCCTGACGAGGACTTAAGCCTCACCGAGATCTGGTCTGACTTGATGCACCAGTCAAGCTTGCTGATAACGGATGGTCAGAGTGGGTATGGCGGCGGGGGATGTGGTGGATATAGTGGTGGGTAGCATACCTTGTGAGGTCTCACTCTCCTCTCTTACCCCAGAAGTGACATCGAGGAAACTCCATGCTCACTGGATAACCTTCTGGTGAAGAGATGTTCATCAACGAAAGATCGTATCCCGGCACTTTGGAGGGTCAGTTGGAATCGGAGGATTCTGCTGCCACCAGACCTCAAGAAGAAGATTGCTCTTAGTCAACAAGGGCTCTTCTTGGCTCTTTTGATGTTTAGTCTTCTTGGCTACTTTGATGTTTAGTCTTCTTTGTAACACTCAATCTTATTGTATAACAGAGCGTTTTGTATCATTTTCACATGCCTGGAGATAAATGTCTGGACATAAATAAAAGACCTCAATAACACCACTGCTCTTAGTCAACAGGGAATTTTTTTGATGTTTAGTCTTCTTTGTACTGCTATATTGTAACACTCAATCTTTTTGTATAAGAGATCGTTTTGTATCATTTGCACATGCCTGGAGATAAATGCCTGGACATAAATAAAAAGCATATTTGTTTTTTTTAATAAACTACGAACTTGGTCGCAGCCATGCATTGCAAACAAACAACTATGACCATAGATGACACTGCGACCAAGGTCTCATAAGATACATTGCAAACAGTAACTACTGCGACCAGGGTCGACACTGTGACCAAAGACTGCGACTAAGCAACTGCTGCGGTGACGTGTCACCTCGTCGCAGTGTTGTTGTTGATTAAGACTAAAGACCAGCAATAGCGACCAAGATTGCAGATTATTTTTTTAAGACTGCGGCCATCAACTGCGACCAATGTCGCAGTGTTGTTGTTGATTATTTATAAAGACCACCAACTGCGACCAAGGTCGCAGTGATGTTGTTGATTAAGAGTAAAGACCAGCAACTGCGACCAAGGTAGCAGTGTTGTTGTTGATTAAGACTAAAGTCCAGCAACTGCGACCAAGGTCGCAGTGTATTTATTAAGTCTGCGTCCAACAACTGCAACCAATGTCGCAACCTTTCATTTAAAAATTTATAAGGGTGAAGTAATATAATTATTAACTGCGTCCATGGTCGCAGTATATTCGTTTAGCGTAAAATATTTAAAATGAAGGTTTGTAACAATTGTACAGCATTTTCAACCAAGACATAGTAGTAAAAAATGTAATTCACACAATTAACTTTAGAAAACAGATTTATATATATTTAAAAAAAAACAAAATACAATTTTTTTAAACTTCTAATCCTCGTCATCACCATCGTAATGAGAAAGAAGTTTGCGACTTTGGTCGCAGTACTGAAGGAGGTCGCATTGCTATACGATAGCATGTTTCCTCCGGTATTCTTTATTCTGTATTAAGTATGCGACCATGGAATATTTTTTTACTTTTCAATGCTAGAAGTCGCCGTCGTCATATAAAAGGGGTATTTTTGTCAATTTGTTTCACGATTGTTTAGGCGGGATTTTTTTGATTTTTTTGGCGCCCACACTCTGCGACCGATGTGTGGCATATATTCAGCCACGTCCCGCAGGCTGAGAAACTCTCTCAGCCTGCAGGCTGAGGTACAGTAAGCCCAATATATATATATATATATATATATATATAATATATATATAGAGAGAGAGAGAGAGAGAGAAATGTATATCAGCCTGCGGGCTGAGAGAACTCTCTCAGCCTGCGGTGACGTGGCTCAATTTGTCACCTCACTGACTTGCGGCCCGCTTATAGGAAGAAGTTAAATTACCAAATACCCCTTATGAATAGCTACTCTTTCGGTAACTTTCCTTATTGTTTATTATTATTTTCTCACAAGACAATTTTTTGACCGCTAGTTGTCAGATTTAGAAAAATAAAAAAATTTAGACCAATGATTATTTAAAAATTATAAGAGAATAAAATAATTTTTAAAACACTGCCACCAAGGTCGCAGTCATCTACAATACAAATGTAAAAAAACTGCGACCCGAGACGACACAGCGACCAAGGTCGCAGTCATCTACAATACAAATGTAAAAAACTGTGACCCGATTCGACACTGCGACCAAGGTCGCAGTCATCTACAGTGTACACTGCAAACATAACAAACTGCGACTAGGGGAATTAAAAAACAGATGACGTTAAATACACTGCGACCATGGTTGTATGACACTACAACGAATATATGAAACAACTGCGACCCGGGACGACACAGCGACACAGCGACCAAGGTCGCAGTCATCTACAATACAAATGTAAAAAACTGCGACCCGGTTCGACACTGCGACCAAGGTCGCAGTCATCTACAGTGTACACTGCAAACATAACAAACTGCGACTAGGGGAATTAAAAAATAGAAGACGTTAAATACACTGCGACCATGGTCGTATGACACTACAACGAATATTGAAACAACTGCGACCCGGGACGACACAGCGACCAAGGTCGCAGTCATGTACAATACAAATGTAAAAAAATTGCGACCGGTTCGACACTGCGACCAGGTCTGTAAATTTATAATTTTTAAACAAATTTTTTTAAACAAAATGATTAGGTGAAATTTTAGATCTGTAAATTTTTTGAAAGGACACGTTTTTACATAAGGTAAAAAGTTGTGAGTGAGGGTATTTTCAGAAAATACAATGTTTTCATGACTGACATTAAATTAGGCGGGATTTTTGAAGTTTTTGTCTGCCAAAATTTATGACAGATTTGTGGCTCTGATGTTGCCACGTCCTGCCGGCTGAGAAACTCTCTCAGCCTGCAGGCTGAGGTACAGTAACCCCATATATATATATATATATATATATATATATGGGTAAAGTGTACCTAGTAGGTCTCCTTAGATTACAATCTAAGGAGGAGGCTTAAAATCCCAACATTTCAAAAAAAATTTACAATCCGACCGCACATTATCATTTTCATGTTCTAAGATGTACATATATAAAAATCAAATGATTTGAATTTCATTTTCTTATTGATCTAATCGTTCCATTTTGTTCTACTTTTAAAAAACCGTTAATATTTGAACCCAAAGAAAATAGAGTAAACGAACACAAAATCACTTGATTTTTTATATGTATACATCTTAAAACATGAAGTTGATAATGTGCGGTCGGATCGTGAAATTGTTTTTGGGATGTTGGAGTATTAAGCCTTCTCCTTAGATTGTAATCTAAGGAGACCTACTAGGAGCACTTTACTCATATATATATATCCAAGAAACTTACCCACCTAGACTTGTACATTTTGATATTGGGCATTCCTAAAATTTAGGATCCTTATGAGTTATGTTTGGAAGTTGATAGAGATGCGTAATTACTGAGGAGCTGGGGAAGAAAACAAATGGTACAGTTTCCCCCCGCCACTACAGCTAAGCATCTACCAATCACAAAAAGCTTCTCATTTTTTTAAATATCTCCCAGTAAAAACAGGCCATGTACCTTTAGATCCCCACACCACCTCTTATCTTATTATAAATACCTCATCTAATCTCATCTCTCTCTCATTTCTTTCTACTTTCTCTTCACTTTCCATCGTCCCTTTTCTTCTGTGAAATATGGAAGTAGTTTTGTTAAAGGAGATCTCAGGCATGGGTTCAGTATACAATTAGGGTTTCATATAGGGTTTTACTCTTATTCTTTGGTATTAGTCCAAAAAATCATCTTTGGTATGAATATTTGTGTGTTTTTAGAATCTCCTTTTGGGTTGCGAAATCGCCAAACATCTCTTTCTTTTGACAAGAAATTCTATCTGGTTTTCTATTTTTCTTTTTGTTAATATAAACTTCGTTTCCCTTGGATTCTCGACGCTCTTTGCTGTATAAAGCTCAGATGCCGGGGAAATCCTTCGGTGGCCTTGCGCCCCACTGCTGGTCCGCGACAGCAAACCCCTTGTGCTCATAAGTGGAGAGTGAGCAGCCGTGCATGGAGATGGAGATGGATCTCAGGGTTTCTTTTTCTTTTGCTTTTCTATTTCAATGATTTTACTTTTGATCCTAGAGATGTACTCTTTGTGGTTTGTCATTTTGTTATATTTGTAAGTTATGATGTTTGTTTTATCTTTCATCTTTTCTGTGTTCCATATTACAATAGATATCTACATATTCTCTTGTTGGAATCATCTTCTTTGAAGAAGGAACGGAGATAGTCTTCAATATTATGGAGTTTCAAATGTATTACAAAGATTTTGGGATGAGAATCCATGACATTTTTATCTTTTTATCCTTTTATCCCATCTTGCTTATTTCCCTTTTCTCTGCTTTCTTTCTTGAATTTTCTTTTTCCCTTTTAGTCTTAGGGATGATCTTTGGTGAAGGTAGAGCAATTCCAGTCGGTGTTTGCGGGTGTAGCACCATCAAGATTCACAAAGATTAGATCACCCCAAGAAATCATCGCATGAGAATCTTGATGATGCTGCATCAGCAATAAGCGACTATCTACTGCAGATCGAAGTTTCTTGGCTTCTCTAATGTCTCCTGTAAGGTAATTGAGCATGCCCCATATTCTTCTTACTCTACATTAATGGCTTACTCATTTGAGCTTGTTACTTCTCATTACACATTGTTTTTCTTAGGATCAAGAATGGTGATTGCTGAAAGACATTATGATCCCATGACACATTACTTATTGTGAGTATTAATTTTTGGATAATAAAACACCCGCAAGGACTAAGTTTTCTTACTAGGAAAATCTAGCATTTGTTCCAGTTAATTTGATTTGATTCATCTATGAGTTCAATATAATGAACTAATTTTGTGTCAAGATTTCATTCTTTCTTCAGGCTATGGATTTACTTTACCAATAAGAGAAATTACAGAGGCGGAGTGAGAGATATCGCCGTTTAGATGTAATCTAATGATGCATGATCATTAGGTGTTCCATAATATCATTGCAAGTCAGTATCCTAACTTATAATACTTTTATTTCTTTGATCTTATCATGTCAAATTTTGTCATAGTTATCTTGCATTGATTATGTCTGCTGTAACCTTAATACTTTGGTGTATATGATTATGCAATATGAAATTCGTTAACAAGTAAATGTTACTAATCAAGTGCCATCTGCAGCATCAGATTTATTTGCATACATAGATCATAACTTATGTATTATACTTATTAATTAACATCTTTAGCATGAATCTCAAGTTAATCAGGACTAATTTATCAATGATATTAGGCTAAATGGATTATAAAGATGTAATGCGCTAATTGAACAAGTATTGGTTTTGGATTACGAGGTAATTAATTTCCCATAATCTTCTTTAAATTTTGAGAATAACTGTTTCCGATAAGAGTTAGCAAGCACACAACCACCATGTTCTTCTTGATTATCATTCAAGGATACATATTCAGGAAGACAATTTTTTTTTTAAAAGGGAAAGAAATAAAGCAATGAAAACTGAACTCCATAATCCATGTATTATTATTGCTTTGCTGGAAAATGTGTTAGCAGAGGCAGTACTTGGTCACAATCTCCCAGTCATCTCTCCCCTTCTGGCTAAAGATGTAACCTCTCTTTCACACTTACAGTGAGCACATGAATTTTGAGGACCACAATATTGCAAGATCTTCCCTTCTCCTCCCTACAAAAACACACGCGCACGCGCACTCCCCTTCAGATTTCCTTGAGACTCTCTCTCTTGACAACAAAAGGCCCACCGACTCACATCACTTGAAAGATATTTCTATAAGACTGTTGATTACTATTTTGACTTCATAATGTAATTACAAGAGAGTTCCACATAAGTTATGATCATTCACAATATATTTATTTTCTTCGGTATGTACTTCGGAGTTCTTGATTATAAATTGTAATCGATTGGTTAAATATCTGGTTTTAAGACAGCAAAGAACATACCTATTTATTTGATTTTCCTTTGTAATATCGAAGCGAGCATAATATTAATCATTGTTGATTTATTTTTCCTTTTGAGGAAAAAATGTTGAGCTATTTATCTGACTATTAAAGTAAGCAGTGATCTATAGTTGGAGAGGATAAATCATCTAGGTCTCTCCCATACAGCCTTTGTTCTTTTCCCCTTCTTAAATCAACTCTACCTTCTAGCATTTTGACATCATGACACATCTTTTTTTTCTTTTCTGTTTTTTTTTTTTTTTTTTTTTGGGAATCACACTTCTTTATTCATTTGTGCAGCCAATTTAAATTTAAATAGTTTGCGCATCTATATTTACTCCAATCTAATCAATCATATGAGAACAACTTAGGGCTGTAGTAGTCTCAACCTACTGCACGATGCCTGTTCAAATTTGAGGCAAGACAGACTTGATCGGATATGACTCAATCACTTGCCTATTTACACTTTTTTTTAGAAATATTAGTGGAAACAAATAATTTGCAAAGAGAAATAATATCAGAAAGAGAGAACTAAGAAAGAAAACTGGATTAATTACAATATATAAATTTTGAATGAGAAAAAGAATATTTAAAGGTTTTATTTTTAACTGATTGCCATATCTCTCACACACGTATACACCCTCTCTTTCATACATGCAGTACTTCAAATTTGTCTGAGTTAAAAGAGATTGCGTTATCTAGCTCACACCTCAGTTTGGTATATTACTTTTCTTTTTCCTGCAATTAGTGTATGTCTTGTATTATTGATATTGCTAATTGTGAGTTTTCTTTTAGCAATATGCATGATGATTCAGCAAACCCAAGTTCTTTTCTTTATTTACAAAAGAATATTGATCGATTATTTTACAAAGTTAGATGTATTGAGATCTTCCTACAATCTGTTGAATTAATTGATTATCGTTATGAAATAAATATTCAAATCCATCCATTGTCTAAGTACTTGAGCAAAATCAAATTGGTCAGAGAACAAGGCAAAAATGCCATATCATTCTCTTAATCTCAGGCATAAACATAAGTGTTGATCTCTTCAATCTTCTCTTCTTTTTTTTTTTCTCTTTCCCTAGTCTGCATGTAGTGCAGACTTTGATTCGTGTGCGCGATCTGGCCCCAGTTATGTGATAATGGAGTCAGTAATATGCTTCTTCCAACATAAATTTTCTCTGTTGATTTGTCTGTCGGGTACGGCAATGTCCCACTCACAGATAATCATATGGGTCATAAATTGTTAGAATCTCCCCAAAGCCTTCAAATCTCTCTAGTTTAGTTCATTGCTAGTACTCTGATGTATCCCTTCGCTCATACTGTATTTGTTTAAATCCTTCAGTTCCTTGCTTAGAAATTTTTCTGCTAGTCCTTGAATAATGAACAGTGAACCTATACACATATATATCTCTCTGAGGTCTCAGCCACATGTAGCCTTACGTGAGACTGCAGTACAAGAGGTCTCATGATATCAGTGACTTGGTACTGATCTTCTTTTTGTTTCATTTCTTTCCTTTTCTTGGTTTTCTCATTTGGGTGAGTATATTTGTTTCAATTTTCACAGGAAATTAAACCTGATTAATTTCCTCACTGAATGGTACTAGATTTTGGGGGGAGAGACAGAGAGAGAGAGGTGCATGCACTGCATTGCACTGCACACAATATCCAAGAGATTTTTCAGAGAGAGACATGCAATCTGGAAGAGAGATTGATCGTGTCAGGAGGACCTGACCTAATAGCCCCACTAACATTGGTGGACCACCCATTTGGGTGTTCCTTCTGCAAGTTTTATTAATCGGCCCGTTTGTTGGCCATTTTTTGGGTGAAAGAAATCTGATATGAGATGTTACGTAAATGAAATCTACGCTGAGTATTTGTTTGTCCATGATTGAAAAACACAATGATGATAATGAGGATCACAAAATTCTTAAGTGGTCCCTCACTGTCATGCTTACAGAAACACGAGCTAGAGCTCAGATTTGCGCTGGGCTGCACCATAGTTCTTAAGTGGTCCCTCTCATGTACACCATCTCTCTCTCTCTCTCTCTCTCTCTCTCTCTCTCTCAACGAGAGTTAGTTCAAGAGTTATTTTAACTCACCAACTCTTGTCATGCCGGTTCAAATTAGCGAGAATTAGAGTGTAATGAAGATTTTGGAGTTACCTCATCAAAATCACCTCAAAAACCAATCAAAACTATTTAAGTCCAGAGTTACTAATTTCATTAAAAACTTGAAAGTATTTCCTCTCATCTTTTCTCTATCTCGAATCTTAATTGTTGGATATTCTAGCACCAGGGCGCCACATTGCGCCCAGGTTGGGCAAGTGCCCAACCTGAATTTTTGATTTTGAACCTGAATTTTTGATTTTGAATGGGACATTAATAGTTCTTGTCTCATTGAGTGCCCAGGTTTGACATGTGCCCACCATTGAGTGCTCAATTTGGATTTTTGAGCTGACTCCGCCCTTGTCTAGCACTAGTGAAACAACTAGCACAAACTTAATCCTTATTTGTTACTATGTCTCTCAGAAATCATAATTCTAACTCTCAACTATTGTTGCCAAAAGTAAAGCCGAGTCTTCATTTCATTACAATCATTCATACAGCTATGATCCAAAGGGTGTGTTTGGTTGCAAGGAAGTGGGCAGAAGTAAGGAAATGGGGAAGTATAATTGCCCACTTCCCTATCTATCCAAACACCAGAAAAGGAAAATAAGAAAACCCCTTTTTCTTTTCTTTTTTCTCTTTTACACAATCATTTTCTCACTTTCAGAGTGCTACAGTTAATTTTGTGGTCATGTAAATCTCATTTGCAATAAGTTTAACACAAAACAGTTAATTTTATGATCATGTAAATCTCACTTGCATTCTAATTGCAGTCTATTTTTTATTTTTCTTAATTAATTTTTATTTTAATATTATTTTGCAGTCAACTTTGTGGTCAACTTTTTCACTTCCACTTTCACATTATCATTCAAACACCGAAAAAACATAACATTTTTCAAACCACACTTCCCAACAGCATCCAAACACCGAAAAACTTACTAACCAATTCCTAATGTCAAAGAAAACTCACTTCCTCACTTCTTCACCTCCTCACTTTCCGGTCCAAAGTGGCAAAAAAAAAAACCCGCGTGGTTTGCCAAACGGGATTCTGACCCGAATAATAATGTTATTGTCGAGTCCAGTAACATACAATCCACCCCCCCAAAGAAACAATGTATCTGCCCTCCCGATTTTTTTGATGGAACAGGATGCCGTCTTTGATTACGACCGATGTCTTGAGTTGATAGTTTGTCGACTCGAAAATCCAAGTTCTCCAATTCAGTAGTTTTCTTATTGTCACTCGAACAGTAACTTTACTTTTGTTTACTGGATGACGTATTGCTCTCGTTTTTCTCGTTTGCTCGTTTCATTAATTTTTTTATCTTTTGGACGTGTATGTTTTTGAGAAAATAGAGGAAAATTTATGAGTAGGATTTTTTTTTTCATTTTTATCATTTGTTTCAACGGTAAAAGCATAACTGCATCTGTCTCATTTTTCACTTTTATATTCTCATTTTCTCACTTGCACAGGGCGCTACAGTAAATTTTTTAAATATTTGATATTAAAATTTTAATATTTAATATTGTTATTAATATGATTTAAAGTAATTTAATTTTAATTATTTTTATAAAATATTTTAATGATTAATAATTTATTTATGATTTAATTTTAATTATTTATAATTTTAAATATTTTTAAATATTAAAAATTTAATAATAAAATATAATATCGGGATGAGGTCTTCAATTTTTAATAATTTTATTTTTTAGTATTATTTAATAATTTAATTTTTATTATTAGTTTAATACTTTAATATTATATAATTTTTATTATTAGTGTAATATTTTAATTACTCTTAAATATTTAATTGACAAATTTTTTATACATTTTATTTAATTTAATATATTGATTTTATTTAAATAACAAATAGATAATTTTGTGGTCAATATTTTCACTCACTTTCACATTACTAACAAAACACCGTAAAACATAATATATTTTTTCACTTATACTTTCACATTAAAATCAAATATTATGTACAAATTTTAATTTCTCAATTACACTTTCATATTCTTTATTTTCTTTTGTCACTTTAATATTTTTCTTAACAAAAATCAGTGAAACAGAGTTCATTTCAGTCAAATTAATGCTTTTATGGGATTTGAGTACCATCAATTGTACAAATATAAATACTTACTTCTTTGAGAGATTTGATCAGTGTGCGTGCGTGTGTGCGTGTGTGTGTGCGTGATGAGGTGGTGTCAGGTGTGTCATTGTCCCAGGTGTCGGCCACCAAAAGCTTCAATTAGTTGAAGGCTGCCAAGAGCCATGCATATATGGTACGATCTTTGCTGACCCTTGTCATCAAATCGCTCACTCCACTCCATTGTGAGGATTTGGATCTCATAACGCTCTCTGTGCCAAAAGATCTCTCTCAGTCTTTTTGTCTCTCTGCAGGATCTGTTTATCTCGGTCACAGAAAATTAAAAAAAAAATAATGAGCCTCTGATAAGTTCTATGGGAATTTCAAATTATCAGGCTAATCAGTATCAAAATTCTCAATATTTTTCGCTCGTTTTGCAAAAAAATTATTTAAAGAGAATTTTGTGAGCCAATATGCACTTATTCACTTATTCACGGCCTCATCTCTTTTTTTTTTCTATTTTTTGTCTCTTTCATTTTGTGATCTAAACCTGAATTGAAAAAAGACGAGCAGACTCCTATAGTTGCAGGCTTTTTTAGCTAAGAACTCGCAACCAAACAGGCCCTAATTTATGTGGTTAAAAGGGTGGATGCATTCGTTTGGTTATCCCCAATTGATTATGATAATTGTGTGCCTGCTACTAATTGTGATCTGATTGCTACTTGATCCGTGTAGATTCTGTTGTTAGATATGCCCTTGGTCGTAGTGGTACATTTTTATGGGACCATTTCAGCAGGCAAAACTGTTCGTCGTACTATTCTTGTGGTGTTATTTTTCTGTAGAGGTTGAAATCGTGCAGATAAAATATCTTTCCTTGTGTATCCAAGAGACTAATAATAGTCTCATAATTCATAAATCAAGTGCTTGATTAGTCGGAGAGCCCATCCTCTTAAATACAATGTAGGACGAGGCAACTGTTTTGAGGACCGAGTGCTTGACTGAGCATTGGCCATGTATGTTAACCCTCATCAAAATTAACATTATGTTAATAATAGGTCTTTGATGAATAGGACACAATTTGAATTGCAGGTACAATCACTAATACCTGCCAAATTAAATCAAAAGAGGCTATAATTAAAAAAAACTTGGTATTTAGAGGTTTGTATTGGTAAGAGTAATAGGGAACTAAACCCCTCTCATCTGGATAATATATAGATATTTGTCTTTGAGGTCTAACTTCAGTGCTAAAGAGTTCAGAATAGAATTGATTATGAAAAGTCTTAAATTCGAATTCAGACTGTGGGTTTTATTAAACCAAGTGTGTGTACACTTTGATCCTTTGAAAGGATTTGAGCATGAATCATTTCCACTCAATTTTAATACTACGATATTCAAATACAAAATTCACTCTGTTAAATTTGATCTGCATTATTTAAAGTAATTAAAAATTAAAAATTATTTGTTTTGAATAGTTTTTTTCTTATTTATCAAGTAGGCGTAAAATGAAAGGCCGAAATAGTGAGCTGTTTAGTTTTACGGTGTAGAATATTTGAAACCAAATAAAATGGTGTGTGAGGGTTTTTTAATGTTTAGATCATAATCAAATGGTCGGATCGACAATTTGTATGTCTAAAATCATAGATCTAAGTATTTACTATTTTCGGCATCCATTTTGTGCTTACTTGATGCATTAAGAAGAAAACTACAAAACACTTGATTTTTAATTTTTAGTTACTTTAAATAATGTAGATTAACTTCAACGAAGTGGATCTTGTATTTGAATGTCATAGCATTGAATTTGAGTAGGAAGTATTCATGCTCAAATCCTTCCGGAAGTACCCAACTCTCTCTCTCAACACACGCATATATATTCGAACGGGAGATTGTTGCTTGGAATCTTCCATCTCTGATGATAAACTTAACAAATATACATACCTACATGTTAATTTAAGTTGAGATGTTTAACTTACTGATGTGTGTGTGTATGTGTGTGTCTATACATACATATATGTATGTATGTATGTATGTATGTATCTCTATGTATGTATGGAGTAGTGATCTGATGAGAAAGCTACCTTATGTGAGAAGATGAGAAAGGAACATAGGAACCGTCAGATTAGTTTCTGGGTTGTTGAGATTAAATTTGGAGAAAATAAAAATAAAACCCAAAAACTAATTTAATCAACTAAAAACTAATTTAACCAACTCAAAAACTAATCTCAACAACCCAAAAGATAATCCGACGGCTCCTGTGATCCTTCTCATCTAAGCTAACTTTCTCACTGGATCGCTACTATGTATGTATGTATGTATGTGTGTATATGTATATGTATGTATGTATGTATATGTATGTATGTATATATGGGTAGAGTTACAATACACATAGATGTAACTAAGTTAAGTTACACACACTATTATTCACCACACAAAAAATATTTTTTAAACACTTTGTGGGGACCACTCACATTAATTTTTGTTTGTATCTCAACAAGCAAAATTTTTGTGTGGTGGAAAAAAGTGTGTGTAACGTAACTTAGTTACTCCTAGGTGTATTGTAACCTCACCCTAGAGAGAGAGAGACTTGTGTAGTTCCGGAAGGATTTGAGCCCAAAACCTTCCCATCAAATACCAACATCCGACATTCAAATACAAGCTCCACTCTGTTGAAGTTGATCTATATTATTTCAAGTAATTAAAAATAAAAAATCAAGTGTTTTGAATACTTTTTGTGTAACACTTGTCTTAATAAGCATCTTTTTCCTAACATTTTAATGCTTTAGGGAGGTGATTGGGAGTAAGGATTCATGCTAGATACTATACATGATACTATGTCTATTAGTATGTATACACATATGTATGTATGTATAAGAAATGAATACAACCTCATGCTTGTTGACTTTACCACCATACCCCTCACCATGCTTGTGGGTACTAGAACCTCATAGAGGGGGGAGGCATGGAGCCTTACTTATAGGGTAAGGTGTAGGAGTAGAGTGATGGGGTTAGGGTGGACACTTGTCATGTTTTTATGGAAGAGATTGGGCTATAAATAAAATGGTGTGTGAGGGTTTTTTAATGTTTAGATCATAATCAAATGGTCGGATCGACAATTTGTATGTCTAAAATCATAGATCTAAGTATTTACTATTTTCGGCATCCATTTTGTGCTTACTTGATGCATTAAGAAGAAAACTACAAAACACTTGATTTTTAATTTTTAGTTACTTTAAATAATGTAGATTAACTTCAACGAAGTGGATCTTGTATTTGAATGTCATAGCATTGAATTTGAGTAGGAAGTATTCATGCTCAAATCCTTCCG
Organism: Agave tequilana; assembly: GCA_038442645.1. Classification (NCBI taxonomy): domain Eukaryota; kingdom Viridiplantae; phylum Streptophyta; class Magnoliopsida; order Asparagales; family Asparagaceae; genus Agave; species Agave tequilana. The sequence continues at coordinate 143,730 of JAVJIF010030650.1, forward strand.
GAAGTACCCAACTCTCTCTCTCAACACACGCATATATATTCGAACGGGAGATTGTTGCTTGGAATCTTCCATCTCTGATGATAAACTTAACAAATATACATACCTACATGTTAATTTAAGTTGAGATGTTTAACTTACTGATGTGTGTGTGTATGTGTGTGTCTATACATACATATATGTATGTATGTATGTATGTATGTATCTCTATGTATGTATGGAGTAGTGATCTGATGAGAAAGCTACCTTATGTGAGAAGATGAGAAAGGAACATAGGAACCGTCAGATTAGTTTCTGGGTTGTTGAGATTAAATTTGGAGAAAATAAAAATAAAACCCAAAAACTAATTTAATCAACTAAAAACTAATTTAACCAACTCAAAAACTAATCTCAACAACCCAAAAGATAATCCGACGGCTCCTGTGATCCTTCTCATCTAAGCTAACTTTCTCACTGGATCGCTACTATGTATGTATGTGTGTATATGTATATGTATGTATGTATGTATATGTATGTATGTATATATGGGTAGAGTTACAATACACATAGATGTAACTAAGTTAAGTTACACACACTATTATTCACCACACAAAAAATATTTTTTAAACACTTTGTGGGGACCACTCACATTAATTTCTGTTTGTATCTCAACAAGCAAAATTTTTGTGTGGTGGAAAAAAGTGTGTGTAACGTAACTTAGTTACTCCTAGGTGTATTGTAACCTCACCCTAGAGAGAGAGAGACTTGTGTAGTTCCGGAAGGATTTGAGCCCAAAACCTTCCCATCAAATACCAACATCCGACATTCAAATACAAGCTCCACTCTGTTGAAGTTGATCTATATTATTTCAAGTAATTAAAAATAAAAAATCAAGTGTTTTGAATACTTTTTGTGTAACACTTGTCTTAATAAGCATCTTTTTCCTAACATTTTAATGCTTTAGGGAGGTGATTGGGAGTAAGGATTCATGCTAGATACTATACATGATACTATGTCTATTAGTATGTATACACATATGTATGTATGTATAAGAAATGAATACAACCTCATGCTTGTTGACTTTACCACCATACCCCTCACCATGCTTGTGGGTACTAGAACCTCATAGAGGGGGGAGGCATGGAGCCTTACTTATAGGGTAAGGTGTAGGAGTAGAGTGATGGGGTTAGGGTGGACACTTGTCATGTTTTTATGGAAGAGATTGGGCTATAAATAGAAGGGGGATGAAGAGAACAATCTCATTTGGCAATACCCTCTCTCTCTCTCTCTCTTCATCCTAACTCCACAAAACTTCTCTCTCCCCCCCTTTTGCTACAGCAAAGCAGTAGCAGTAACAACAGCAAAAAAGCAGCAGCAGCAGCAAAAACAGCAGCTGCAGCCCTCTCTTTTTCCCCCATCTCTTCTTCATAAACACACTCCTTCTCCCTCTCATTCTCCCACAAACTCCCCTTACTTCCATATACAAGAAAAAGGCTCCATTTTCATGTTTTAACTCCTCCAAAAGCCCAATAGAACGAGCTAAAGCGGTGATCTAACCTCACCATAAACAAAGGATTTCTTGAAGACAAGGGTGATCTAGAACAACAAGTTAGGGGGAGTGTTATTGGTTGAACGGTAAGCAAAACTTTAAGAACTCTACCCCTCTTATGCTCTTTTAGCTATGAACTAATTATGGCATTATTATGGCCTTGTAGACTCCATCTAGCGAGAGATCAAGCTTGATAAGGAGTTAACCGCTTCAAAGGGTGAGTAGAACATCCGGACCCTAGTAATATAGTAGGTAGAGTAAAGCTTGAAAATAAAAGAAAAATTCTAAGTAATAAATGAACATGAAATTGAAGGATAAATTCATGTGTATAAATTATAGATTTTTATGTATACATAATCTTATGGCAATCATGTAGAAGTTAAGCTCATGTGTGTTTAACATGATAGTTACCACATGCTTCTAGAGAAAGAGTTCTATAAATAAATATGATACTCGATACCATGCATATATTTATGGCTATGCATATTTTATGATGTCATGATATGTTGATTATCTTATAAAAACTTACATATTGATAATTTCACTAGTAGTTACTCATACAAGTTAATGAATTCCATGATATTGGCATGTTTTAAGTAGAGATTATGAAGTTTGTATGTTGTCGTTACTCTATGTGTCTTTGCATGTTGTTATTACATGAAGAACGTGATTATTGTATTTTAGAGGAAGGGACCGGTTGAACCGGAGGTGATCGAAGGGGAGATTATACGGTAATGTATAGAAGGAAGAGACCGGGTTGAACCGGTGGTGATGGAAGGGGGAAATTATTGCGTGAATGACGTATAGGAGGAAGGGACCGGGTTGAACCGAAGGAGACCGAAGGGGGAGCCCAGTGTTATGTTCAATAAGTATGTTGATGTGGCTAAGATAGAAATTCCATGTTGAAATCATATATAAATCTTAAAATTTGAATCTGGAATAATTGACTTACACAGACAAGTTTCAGTAGACTAGTCGACTAACCCTTGGGGGTAAGTCGACTATAGATGAGATAAATTGGTAGACAAGCCCCTGGGAAACAATATTAGTCGACTATATATAGACTGTAGTCGACTATCCTCAGTTACAGAAAACAAACAGAGAGTGAACAACTTCTTTTAAACATAATGTAGTCGACTACAGTTGACTATAAGTCGACTAGTATCTAGTATAGTCGACTACACCAGAAAGGGTAGTCGACTAGAATTGGTTATAAGTGACAAACAGAGAGCAACATACCTTTTGACCCATATCTAGTCGACGATAGAGGATGTATAAGTCGACTAGTACATAAAGTAGTCGACTATATAGGTTAGGGTAGTCGACTACATAAGTCACTGGCAGCCAACAGAGAAGCAAATACTTTTTGGATCAAACCCAGTCGACTATAGCTTCAATATTAGTCGACTAATAAGTGGTATTAGTCGACTATAGGATGACCTAGTCGACTAACAGGCCCTGTTACTGTGTTTTGGTCGGGACGTCAGCTAATACCTAAAAATTTACACAAATGGTATAAAAACACAATTGCCAACCTGATGATAAAGTCCAAATAGACCTACTTAACGGGCATGCATAAATATTGTTTTACTCACTGAGCTGTCAAGCTCACTCTGTTTTTATTACCACCTTCAGGTTTGGACAAAGACAAGGGACCCGCTTAATGGCAATATATGCGGGATAGGCGTCAACGAAGACATTTCACCCTTTTTGTTTCTGCTTTTGATATGTATATGGTTGTAGAAAACTATGCATAACTTTTATTTGGATGTTTGCTATGAACTTGTAAATATTGTAGTGCTTGGTGCTAGACTCTAACCTTGTATTACATTTTGGATAGTAATATATTAGACTGCGTTTTCTAACGAGTTGTCAGACCAAATGTGTTGGAAATGTTAATTCATGTTAAGATCATACATGCTATCTTAGTGGAGTTTGATGTATAGTATAGAGCATTCTGATGTTAGTAGAATGGAAGTATTGTATCTTGATGGATCCCATACTTGGATAATCTGTGATGATTAAAAGAAATGTGAATTTTTGACTGGGACCGTTACATTTTGCCTATCCATCAAGCGGCGCAAAATGGACGGCCGAAAGCAGTGTGTTAGTTAGATCTATATTTTTAGATATACAAATTCTCGATCTGATCATTTGATCATGATCTAAACATTTAAAAACTCTTATAAGCCAATTTTTGTTAGGTTTCAAACGTTATACACCGTTAAACTAACCAACTCACTAATTAGGCTGTCCGTTTTTTTTACTTGATGCATGGCTAAAAGTATTTAAAATACTTGATCTTTAGTTTATAGATACTTGAAATGATATAGATCAACTTCAAGGAAATGGATCTTGTATTCGGATGATGTATGGCTGTATTTGAGCGGGAAGAATTCGGGCTCGAATCCTTTCGGAACTACACAAGTCTATCTATCTCTCTACATATAGAGAGAGAATTCATTCTGGAAGGATTTGAGGCCGAATTCTTCCATACCCTACAATGTCCGAATTCAAAATCCATTCCGTTGAAGTTGATCTACATTATATGAAAAAATCAAAAATAAAAAATCATGTATTTTGAATGTTTGCCCTTCCAGACATACAATTCTCTATCATCATGATCTAAACTCTAAAAAAACTCTCACATATAAATTTTGGTAAGATTTCAAATATTCTACACTGTTAAATTAACCAACTCACTATATCGGTCGTCCATTTTGTGCCTAATTGATGAATGGGCAAAAAGTATTCAAAATACATGATTTTTTGTTTTTTGTTACTTGAAATAATGTGGTCAACTTCGACAAAGTGGATCTTACATTCAGATGTCGTAGGGTTATATTTGAGTGAGAATGTTTCGATCTCGAGTCCTTCCGGAATGACACTGGTTTCTCTCTCTCTCTCTCTCTCTCTCTCTATATATATATATATATATATATATATATATCAGTTGGACTACAAAATAAACGTTTATTTTGAAAATACACCTAGAGGGGGGTGAATAGGTGTAAGGCTAATCTAATGACAAATGATGTGGAATTAAAAACTAAATGCAACACACTTAGTATAACCAAAGAGTGTAGCCGAATTTCCGATGAAGGGCTCTCGACTATCTCCTCTAAATTCCTCTAAATAAGAGTTGAGGTGCTATGTAAAGCTCTCTTGGTTCAACACAAGTGAGGCACACGCACAAGCAATACCAAGTATATAAGTATGAATGAACAATATGAATCAATGCAAGGCACAATATTAGAGAGAGTTTAGAGATAGTGGATCAAACGCAAACACCAAGATATGTTTCGAGGTTCGAGCACCCAGTTCTACGTCCCCGCCTTCACACAGAAGGATTTTTACTAACTCGTCCACACAGAACTTCCCACACAGGAAACCTCCGCTGAGGATTTGGGCAAATACAACTAGGAGTACACAACTATCTCCAACAATACAATCTCTCACTAGAGGCAAGGCACAACACAAATCACCTCTATACTTAGAGGGATGGGGACTTAGCCAAACAAGATCAACCTCACACAAGAGGGATAAGGCTCAAAGCCAAACAACAATCACCTCACACTTGAGGGATAAGGCACTTAGTCAACACTCCAACAATCACCTCCACACTTAGAGAGATTCCAACACGACCTCCACAATCACCTCTCACTAGAGGGATAACAACACAATCACCTCTCACTAGAGGGATATCACAAAGTAAGGAGTGGTGGTATCAACAACCACAAACTAATTTTCTCACAAAAATAGATCCTAATAGATAGGATAGATATGATAGCTCAAGTATGAGAAACTAAAGAGTTTGAAAATCAAAAACACAAGAAAAAACTCTTGGGAAAAACTCTAGGTTGAAATAAAAATGAAGATCAAAACAACTCCCAAAGACTTCTCCATTTTCTTGATTTTTTCAACCCTTTAAAACAGATAAAGATCAAATCTTTTGGCACAAAAACTCTTTTAAAAACTTGCTGAAAGATAAAAAATTTTGCTCTTGAAATTCTTGTTTGAAACCAGCTCAAATGGGGGGTATTTATAGCCCCGTAAAATTCTGCCCGTTGGCAGCAGGCAAAAGGCAGTTTTGCCCTTCCGTCGACCGGGCGGTCGACCGTTGCCCGGTCGACCGGCCAACGGTCATATTTATGACCATCGACCGACAGGTCGACCGGAGACTGAAAACAGAGAGCAGAGCTCTCTGCCAGTCGACCGGCAGAGACCGGGGCCATTTCCATAGAGCAGAACCTCTCTCGCGGTCGACCGACCCGGTCGACCGGCCTCCAGCCTTGACCGACGTGCACGTCGGTCGACCGGACCGGTCGGCTGACTTTGACAGCCAGGTCAGACAATTATGGGGATTAAAAACTTGATTATTTGCCTTCTAAAAAAATCCCATAAAATACACATAAATTTCACAAAAATCAGTTCTTATTATATTTTTGAAATGCAAATATGTGTGACAAAAATTCAACACATATTATAAACTATTTGAACCATTTTTGTGTTCTTAAAAATTTGCCTTAAAGCAAAAATCGTATTTTTTAAAAACTAAGATTTTGAAATGGAAAATCGTTTTCTCCAAAACGCATGCAAATACAAAAAACATGATATTGAAACAACTTTGAAATATTGTGTATGGATAGAGTCCAATATACATATAAAGATTTATATCTATATTTTTGACATGAAAACTAAGATCGGTTAAACGGAAAAACCAAAACACATAAACTTTAAACTTGTGTGTGTATTGTGAACTTGAGCATATCAACACTATCTAATCTTTACACAAGACCTAAACATAATCTTAAACTAAACAGAGATCTTCTTGTAGAACTCCATCTCTAAGTTGACTCGATCCAAATGCGATCCAACGACCTTGACTCCAAACAAGTGCTAGATGCGATCTTGACGCTCGAGCTCTTGAATCACCATGTGAAAGCTCCAAAACACCTTTGTTGAAGCTAATCACCTACTAATATCTTGATCAAATATCTGAAACTAAATATCACAAGATTATTAGTAAACTATAACTACATGAGTTAATCATCATCAAAACTAGAGTGAAGGGCCTCTGGACCAACAATCTCCCCTTTTTTGATAATGACAAAAATCATGGAGTTATACATGCATGGATTAATGTTAAGCTTCATAGAAGTTCTCCCTTAACTCATGCATAGTAATAAATAATAAAGATATGCAATGAATGCTCAACATAAATATGCATAAACATGATATTTGATACCAATAAAATGAACATGCTCTTGATACCAATTTTAAAATAAAATGCTCTAAAAAATGCTTCTCTTGATACCAACAAAAGATGCTCATGATACCAATGGTAAAAGATAACAACTTAAATAAACATGCATATATAAACATGAAGTAAACATGCATATATCAAACTCCAAAATATCTCTCCCTCTTTTTGTCAATTCATCAACAAAGGGGTACAAAAACTAAAGGGTATAAATAATATTTTTCTCCCTTTTTGCATAAATCAAACAATAAAGCTATATATGCTATATACATTCATGAAGAGGAGAGACGTGAAGTTAACTCCTCCTGCATACATGCATTTATATGTAAAGAGATGACTAAACCCTAACCACATAAAGCATAATATGCAATGTATAAAAGGAGATGTGAAGCTCCTACTACACACGTGTACTACATACCAAAGAAAAGTCAATTACTTCAATATGACATACACTCAACATGAATCTATATATAGAGAAGATGTTAAGCTTCCCTTGCATATAAGCAATACAAATTAAAATATTATGATACCAATTGAAAAATATATCAATTTAGTATGAAGGTATACATCGAAACATCATGATACCAATTTATGATACCAATTGAAAATAAACAAAACATTTTGAAGAAACCAACAAAAATTTTGATACCAATTGAAAGATATAAATATATAGGAAATCTTGATACCAATTGTAAAAATTAGTACCAATTGAAAATATTTTGCACTTTTGATACCAATAGAAAAATATAAACCAATCTTTTTGGTTAAACACTAAAATCATTTTGTAATAAAGATACCAAATAGAGAATAATATCAATTTAAGATTCTTGATACCAATATTGAAAAGGAAACATATACCAATTGAAAATATTTTTCATTAAGAGTGTAGGAAACTAATTGAAAACTAAGATATCAATTAACAAATATCCTTTTTCAACATAAAGAGTGGGAGTAAGATACCAATTTTAAACAAAACCGATTGAAAGGTACAACATGAATTTTTTTCCCCTTTATGAAATACTAATGAAAACGATGCATAAGCTTGTATAAGATACCAATTGAAAAATAATTATCATTAAGGACTAAATCAAGCTTAGCATAACCAAATTTGTGCTTAAAGATATAGAGATATAGTAAGCACAATCAAAACACACACACACACACACACATATATATGTGTATGTAAAGTTAAATACCAATCAAAATTGATACTATTTGAAGTTGAAGCATACATATATAGAAACAAATATGAGTATATAAAATAGATATCAATTGTGACACCAATTGAAAAACACAATGAGGATCAAGTGTATAACTCATAAAGACCACCCTATTCATGCACATATTAAAATGATTTTCAATTTGAGCATACAAGGCATGGTCGCCTATCCAACCACCCTTAAAAGGGTAGGGGTTTTCAAAAATAAGTTTGAAAATAGGTTTTAGCATATTTGAAAACTCTACCAAAATGAAGAATACGAACTAGTTTAAAATAGTTTGAAATAACTAGTGATAGATTCTTCAAAACATGAAACCAAGTCATATAATTCATGAAGCATGCATTAAACACAAAATTGACACTCAAGACGTAGAAAGCTCAACAAAGTACTCATAAACTAATGTAATGAGTAAACATAATTAAAGTGAGTGTACAAGAGTCATGTGAAAAACATAATCATGAATATAGGCAATGAAGCTCATATGAAGTACCTTAAAAACAAATGAAAAATTAATTTCATCCAAACAATACTAACTCCAAGGCATATGTATGTTTTGTCAAAACTAAAGGCATACATACATATCCAAACACAATTGAGTCTATAAAGAGATTTTGCATGAAAGGTAAATGACTCAAGATTATACATGTATATCTTAAAGTTTTGACAAAATTAGCATATACATGAAGCTAAAACACATTATCATGAAAAATATGTCCAAAAATAGGGAATACAAGTAAAAATGCATGAATCATCAAAACTAGGTTATATTAGTACATCTAATGGGTACAAATGAGCAATTTAGCACAAACATATAATAATCAATTTGTGACTCACTAGTTGTACAAGTATTGACACAAGTTTTAATGAAAACTACATCTTAAACATGTAATCAAGTCATGAAGTATAAAGCAAAACATAAATCAATAAGATTATTATGTAAATACACATGTCTTAGATCTATGATATACATAATAGCTAAACAAGTGTGAGAACACAAAATTAGGATTCATATGAACATGAGTGTATCTCAAATACTATGCATGTATGTCATAGGTCTAATTATCATAGCATTTAACATACTAATCATGAAAAATTAAAAACATACTAAAAATCAATCATGAAAGCATGTAAACATAAATAGGAGTTTAGATATTGTTACCAAAATCATAAGGGCACATCTCTAGGTCTCCCAACTAAGGTGGTCCTCTCACCAAACTTCCCTTGAAAGTGATGCATCTAAAATTGTCACCTTTAAGCTCGGAACGCATCCACCTCAAGGCACCATCACTCTCACGTCATGTGAGAGCCCTCACTTACATCAAATACAATAGGGGTGAATTTTGGTACCCAAACTCTTTTGGGTCCATAGGGGTTAGCTCCTTTCCTAATCTAAATAAATCTATTTGCAAAATTTGAATCATTAATTCTATCAAAGCAAAATTTTGCAACGTGGCCCTTATGTCCACAATGTGTACAAGTGTACACATGAGCATATATTATGTTATGTGTATGAACGTGAGGAGCATGTGTATGCCGTGGTTTATGTGCATGCATAGGAGGAACTTGTTTCTTGTGAAACATGGATTCCAAGCTTGTGTGGTTCATGACACATTGGCTCAAAGTGGAGCCCAAACAATAAACACTTTTTTTCAAAACACAAATATCATTTTTAATACTTGAAGATAAAATGGAGCATGCAATAGGTAAGTTAGATGATGAAGGTACACTAGCATGGCAAACATGAGTATCTAAATCATTTTTCAAAGAAATATTTTTCTTAGAAACCAAATCAAGCTCTTTTGAAATAGAAGCAATTTTTTTTTTTCAAAGATTGGTTTTCTTTTAACACAAAATCAAGTTTTGAAGACAAAATTTCATTCTTCTTCATCATCACAATTATTTTTGTTTTTCAAAATTTTATTTTCATTTAGGGCATGTTCAAGTTGGGATTTAAGTGAGTCACGTTCACTTGAAATCTCTTCCTTCTCTTGCAAAACCAAATCAAGTTTTGAAATTAACTACTTATTTTCATTATTTAATTTAAAAGATTTCTTTTTCAAAACTTGATATTTTTCAAGCAATTTTTCACAAACAATAGATAGTTTTTCATTTAATGCATCAGCATCAATATGATCATCGCCAGAAGAACTAGCACAATCACTAGTTGAGTTTTCGAATTTACCTCAAGGGAGTTGTTCCCTTGGACCATGTAGCATTGTTGTTCGGATTCTCCTCCACTAGATTCCTCCTCCACATATTTCGACGTTTGAAGTGCGGGAGAGGTCAAAGTGTTTTACACTGCAAAAGCGGAATCACAATGAGAAATCATACACAAATATTCTTTATTAAGTGTGCTCCTAAGTGCCTCAAGGGCTTGTGCATTGGCCTCTATATGCTTGCTATTATCAAGATAGGATTTCTTGGTAATAGCAAGGAAAACAAGCAAATCTAGGGTTTTTAGGTACATACTCATCCTAAATTTCCACATGTCAATATTGAAAACATCATACATGGGAGGGGTCAAGCAATCTATGAGTGTGTGTCTAAACAAATAAGTGTGTAAATGCAAATATAGATTAGCTACCAAGATCTCACTCCTAGGCGATTAAACCTAATATCAGGAGCGTAGGCTCTGATACCAATTGAAAGTACACCAAGAGGGGGGTGAATAGGTGTAAGGCTAATCTAATGACAAATGATGCGGAATTAATAACTAAATGCAACACACTTAGTGTAACCAAAGAGTGTAGCCGAATTCTCGGTGAAGGGCCCTGGACTATCTCCTCTAAATTCCTCTAAATAAGAGTTGAGGTGCTATGTAAAGCTCTCTTGGTTCAACATAAGTGAGGCACACACACAAGCAATACCAAGCATATAAGTATGAATGAACAATATGAATCAATGCAAGGCACAATATAATAGAGAGAGTTTAGAGATAGTGGATCAAACGCAAAAACCAAGATATGTTTCGAGGTTCGAGCACCCAGCTCTACGTCTCCGCCTTCAGACAGAAGGATTTCCACTAACTCGTCCACACAGGACTTCCCACACAGGGAACCTCCACTGAGGATTTGGGCAAATACAGTTAGGAGTACACAACTCCTCTCTCCAATAATACAGCCTCTCACTAGAGGCAAGGCACAACACAAATCACCTATACACTTAGAGGGATGGGCACTTAGCCAAACAAGATCAACCTCATATAAGAGGGATAAGGCTCAAAGCCAAACAACAATCACCTCACACTTGAGGGATAAGGCACTTAGCCAACACTCCAACAATCACCTCCACACTTAGAGGGATTCCAACAAAACCTCCACAATCACCTCTCACTAGAGGGATATCACAAAGTAAGGAGGGTTTACAATTCTTGGTGCTATCAACAACCACAAACCAATTTTCCCACAAAAATAGATCCTAATAGATAGGATAGATATGATAGCTCAAGTGTGAGAAACTAAAGAGTTTGGAAATCAAAAACACAAGGAAAAACTCTTGGAACAAACTCTAGGTTGAAATAAAAATGAAGATCAGAACAACTCCCAAAAACTTCTCCTTTTCCTTGATTTTTCCAACCCTTTAAAACAAATAAAGATTATATCTTTTGACACAAAAACTCTTTTAAAAACTTGCTGAAAGATAAAACATTTTGCTCTTGAAATTCTTGTTTGAAACCAGCTCAAATGGGGGTATTTATAGCCCCATAAAATTCTGCCCGTTGGCAGTAGGCAAACGGCAGTTTTGCCCTTCCGGTCGACCGGGCGGTCAACTGGCCAACGGTCATATTTATGACCGTTAAGCCACCGATCGACCGGACAGTCGACCGGAGACTGAAAACAGAGATCAGAGCTCTCTGCCGGTCGACCGGGGCCATTTCCAGAGAGCAGAAGCACTCTGGCGGTCGACCGACCCGGTCGACCGGCCTCCAGCCCTGGCTGCGTGCACGTCCTGTGCACATCGGTCGACCGGACTGGTCGATCGAATTTTGCCTCGACCGATCGGTCCGGTCGACCGGCAGACAGCCAGGTCAGACAATATGGGAAAAACTTGGTTATTTGCCTTCTAAAAAATCCCATAAAATACACATAAATTTCACAAAAATTAGTTCTTATTATATCTTTGAAATGCAAATATGTGTGACAAAAATTCAACACATATTACAAACTATTTGAACCATTTTTGTGTTCTTGAAAATTTGCCTTAAACCAAAAACCGTATTTTCCAAAAACTAGGATTTTGAAATGGAAAACCGTTTTCTCCAAAACACATGCAAATACAAAAAACATGATATTGAAACAACTTTGAAGCATATTGTATATGGATAGAATCCAATATACATATAAAGATTTATATCTATGTTTTTGACATGAAAACCAAGATCGGTTAAACCGAAAAACCAAAACACATAAACTTTAAACTTGTGTGTGTAATATGAACTTGAGCATATCAACACTATCTAATCTTTACACAAGATCTAAACATAATCTTAAACTAAACAAATCGAGGTCTTCTTGTAGAACTGTTTGGTAGGAGAAAAAAATTCGTGTAAAGTTTCCTTGAATCAATTGAAAAATTACAACGGACTTATACTTCGACTACAAGGGAGGGAAGATGTTGAGTCTTGAATCTTCCCTTTGTTTAATGCTGAGTTCTTCAGGTGGCGATGGAAAGTGAATCTTGTTTTCCGTTGACCGGGTGAACGTCAAGAACTTTTGGGGATCTTCTCTTCGGATGGTGGACGGAGTAACATAGCTCTGTCAACCAGAAATCTCAAAGAGGTTGTAAGCAAAGATCAACTTGTGCACAGCAAGTTACTTGAAGAGTTGGACTCTCTTTCCTTCTCTGTGGAAGCTCTCAAGTCAAGATCTAACTGACCGACCTCCTTGATCTGAATTTTTTTTTTTTACCCTCCATAGCAACGGGGCTATTTATAGAGGTTCCAGGGGTGAACGTGCCCCCTAAAAACACTCCACAATGGGGGTTAACTCCCTCATTATGTGGGTGGTGCTTGACCCCATAACAAGGGGAGTTATAACTGAGACGCGGTTTTCGACCCACGCGCCTTGGTGCTGCAGTGCTGGCTGAGACGCGGGTTTCGACCCACGCGCCTTGGTGCTGCAGTGCTGCTGAGACGCTGGTTTCGACCCACGCGCCTTGGTGCTGCAGTGCTGTTGAGATGCGGGTTTCGACCCACGCGCCTTGGTGCTGCAGTGCTGCTGAGACGCGGGTTTCGACCCACGCGCCTTGGTGCTGCAGTGTTGGCTGAGACGCGGGTTTCGACCCACGCGCCTTGGTGCTGCAGTGCTGCTGAGACGCGGGTTTCGACCCACGCGCCTTGGTGCCGCAGCGCTGGCTGAGACGCGGGTTTCGACCCACGCGCCTTGGTCCCGCAGCGCTGGCTGAGACGCGGGTTTCGATACACGCGCCTTGGCGCTGCAGTGATGCTGAGACGCGGGTTTCGACCCACGCGCCTTGGTACTGCAGTGCTGGCTGAGACGCGGGTTTCGACCTGCGCGCCTTGGAGCTGCAGTGATGGCTGAGATTAGCCCTGTGTCCGGGGTTTGGGACTCTGCTTTTGATGGCTTGGCTTTAATGATTTTTAGACAGCCTACAGAACCCCCTCCAAAGTTTTCGATATTCCGCAGCTAGCTGGGACGGATTTCAAAATACTTTGAACTCTAGCTGAATTCACCCTTATGATTGGACTGACAATGCTCCGGGCTTGATCTTGTTTGTAGTAAGGCCTTCGTGACTTTACTGTGGAACTCTTTGAAGCCGCCCAAAATTGATCGTGTTGAGTGTCTAGATACACAGTCTAAACCTCTCAGACGCTTTAAGTTTGTCGTTGGTGTACTTTGAACCAGAGGTGAACAGTCGTCTGCTTGTGCCAGTGTACTGTTGAACTGAATTGCAGAAGGAAGGACTGAACGCCAGTTCTGTGGACGCAGGGGTGATGCTGCTTTAAAGACGCGCCTTTTATAGGGGTGCATCTTTTGGGATGACAACGCGACTGTTACTCCATGAGGTAGACGCGACTTTGGCGCAGTTGAAAAGATGCGATCTTCGGAGGGACGCATCTTTTGAAATGAAGACGCGGCTTCCCGGACGCAACTCTGGCTTAGTTGAGAAGGTGCGTCCATCGGAGGGACGCGTCTCTTGGGATGAAGACGCGACTGTTGGATGCGAATCCGTGCCATGAGTATATACGTTGGCGCGTGTATCCTGCTTGGCACAGTTGGCTGCGCACCCTTTGCAGCAGCAGCGCCCGAGAGAGCCTCAGATCGGACTTCGGGGCCATTCCCAGTCGAGACCCTGCGGCAGACGCGGGTCCTTGGGCTCTTAGAGCCGGAAGAGAGAAACTCTTCATACTTTGCCTGGTTGAACTCGACAATGAGCGATTTGACCATCTTCCCCTTATGGAGGACGTCACCTTGCGCCACGATTTGTTCATCGGTAACAAACGTCGTCCCCAGCGGAGTCGCCATCTCTTGTACGCGCACGGAAGAGGGGTGTTCACTGTAAAATTTCCTTGAATCAATTGAAAGATTACAATGGAACAATATTCCGGTTACAAGGGAGGGAGGATTCAAGATTCAACATCCTCCCTCCCTTGTAACCGGAATATTGTTCCATTGTAATCTTTCAATTGATTCAAGAAAATTTTACAGTGAACACCCCTCTTCCGTGCGCGTACAACCACGTGTCCTATTGAATTGAGGGGATATCTTCTTTTTGGCGTGCGAACTTCACACTGCACTTAATGCGCTGTCCACGCGTCAGGCGGTGATTAGGCGTCGAGCCAAGCGCCGCGTATCTTTGCGAATCACCGTGCCTATAAAAGGAAATAGTCCTTCAAGAGTCATCATTAGACTCTCCTTCGTCTTCGTGTGCATCTGTTAGGGTTTGAGAAAGGAGCTTCCTTTGTTCTCTTTTCCTTCATCTAACATCGGATCCTTGATCGCAATGGCACCAAAGGCCAAGCATACTGCTTCGTCTTCAAAGGCGGTCGTCCCTGAGACTCAGAGGGGCGGTTCCTCCTTGCAGGAAGCCCCTATTTCAGGTATAAAAAGCCATCGGGCTTGATTTCCGTCATTAAAAGGGGTTTATAGAGTTCTTTTAACTCTGAAATTCCTTTTGAATGTGAACCGCCAACGCGGGCTCATGCCCATGTTTGATCTTTAGGTGCGATTCTTGAATTGATGGATAAGACGCAGGTTTGATGACCTCTGCATCTTCTATCCGCTTAAGTCCGTACCTATTTGTTGAACACGGGGCCCCAATGAGCCTTGCGTTTTGGGTTCAACACTTAGAATATTTCTAAGTGTGAAAGATTCAGACGCAAATTTCTTATGACTCTTGCGTCTTGTGAAATCAGACACTGATCCTCATGAATCTTGCGTCTGAGTCCAATGCTTAGAAATTTTTTTTATAAGTCTTGGATTTAAAACGCGGGTTCCATGCTAGCCTCGCGGTCTTCGGGTCTGGACGTAGATTTTGATGATTTTCGCGTCTGGATCCATTCCTGCGTTTGAGTTGTAAATACTTGATCATTTTCTTTCAGATTTCTGATCAAGTATTATTTTCTTTTGCAGTGCGATATTCCTCCAACCCGCTCTCCAAGAAATGTCACTTCGGGCACGTAGGCGATGCTGACCGCAACCTAACCTTCGTGTTGCAGAGGACTGCTCCTGTAACTGCTGACAAGTCGAAGGAGCGAAGGGAGAGGCTCTCCAAGGTCGACATGGGGACCTTCCGGGAGATTATGACTGACGCAGAATTTAAGATGGATTCGCGTGTTCCGTTAAAGAAACCCGTCTTCTTCTTTGGGGACAACATTAGCGAGGATGGTCATATCTTGCATGACGGCGATTACAAGTGGCTTCGCCAGATAGAGGGTAGGAAATTCTTTCTTCCAAATATGGAGAGAATGTACCCCTTATCCTATCTTCAGCACATGTCTGTCCCTCGGGCAATGGAATGGGAGCTTGCCCGACTTGTCCCCAATGTCTCCCTCGGCATACTGGGCGCCAGGAAGGTACACCCTGCCGGACACGGGAGGGAAGTTTTTGGCTTGTTTCCTGGATTACTCAGGTCTGAGTACCCAGTAGGAGAAACCCCTCAGCTCAGCACCACCTTCATCAATCAATTCATGAAGGTAAGGGGTGATTTTTCAGGTGACTTCCGCCCGCTCGGGTGGGTCCATTCCTCCGACAAAGTCTGGTGGGGCAAGATGGTGGGCTTTGTCCTCGCTGAACTCGGAGGTCTGTTGGAACAAGTGGGATTGCGTCAAGCGGTCAGGGCTGTGCAATATGGCATCCCGCAAAGTTCCCACAATTTTTATGGGATCCTGGAGCACTACAACCCTTTGACGCGGACATTCTTCACCCCGGTCGGAGAAATGGGGCTCGCCCTGCATGAACTTTATGAAGTTTCAAGGCTGGTCATGGGAGACGCCCCCTATGAAGAATATGTTCCCACTTCTGAGGAGCTTCATCTTTTGAGGAAGGAGTGCCCTCAGATATATGAGACCTACTGGGAAGTGTTGTGTCACTTCTACATCTGCGGTCAAATAACCTCCTGGA
This sequence comes from Agave tequilana, assembly GCA_038442645.1. NCBI lineage: Eukaryota > Viridiplantae > Streptophyta > Magnoliopsida > Asparagales > Asparagaceae > Agave > Agave tequilana. The sequence goes on from JAVJIF010030650.1 coordinate 160,320, forward strand.
GGACTAGGGGAGTGAAGCAGATGTCTTGGGCGAGCTACCTGTTTAATGGTATAACTGAGAAAGATCACTCAGTGACCATTCTAGCTCCCAGCTCTGACGAGAAAATCGCCGAGAGGATTGATGCCTCTGTGAGTTCTTATACCACAGAGTCGAATAAAGACACTTTCAAACCTGATACGGTTTTTGAAAGTTTCCATCATCAAGCCCGGGTCCCCATTTCTAACCAGGCATTACTGGCGGGCTTTCTCATGCTGTGGCTGAAGCGCTGCGTAGTGCCGACACTGCCGCATAAAGTGATTGTTGCTGATGTGGTGTACCCGGCAGTCTTATTGGCCTATGGCAGGTCCATCACTCTCCTTCCGGCAATGGTGGTCGGAATCCAAAGTGGGTTACGGGCCCTGACTCAGAGCCTGTGTAGAGTGGAGGCCATCGTCGACTCAGAAGGAAGACCGGAGGTTGACTCGGAGGGGAGGCCGAGAGTAAAGACTCCCAACCCTCGGATCGAGCTTCCCTACACGTACCTAATGGCTTGGTACGTTATGCACTGCCCCTCACTGATGACGCCAGTGTCTCGATCCGAGGGGTTTGTCCCTTTTGTGCATCGGCTGGAGAGCTCGAGCTGGTCCAACAACTATATGTTCTACGTTCGAAAATGTATTCTGAACGTTTCGAATTACCATCTCAACCGCTGTTTCCCTGAGATTACCGATGCTGCTTATGGGGATAAATTTGCCGACATTGTTGGTCCGGACGACTTCACGAGGCTGCCATCGGGAGTCTTCTGGTGGCTTATCAATATTCCGCCCGGGTATCTGCTCTTTCAGCAAGGGAACTCGTGCACGATTGAGCCTTATATGCCGAATCGTTTTGCCCGACAGTTCGGCTATGACCAACTATATGGCGGCAACCCTAACGCCCAACTCGCCTTCAGTGGAAATTTATTTGAAGGTGCTCGGGCTTGGTATTACAGCGTGGCTGGAGGGACAAAGGCTCTTTTCAGCTTACCTCACAAGACGCCAAACTGTTACGCAAGCCTTAGTTTCTGTACTTGGTACTTCCAGGCTAGCAAGATGCCTGGCTACTCAATGGAGCGCTCATGCATTAAGAGCGTTAATGCGTCCTATGAGGAGAAATTGGCGTCCAACAAGCGCATGCGAGGTATCGATGAATACCAGGCAGCTAAGAAAGAAGCCAGAGGGGAGATAGGGGTGGAGCCGAGGGCAGCAACACCTAGGGAGCAGCCTGCTAGAAGGCATCGACGGGCGATGCCTAAACGTCCCCACGGCTCTACTTCCACAGCTGAGCCTGCCCCGAAGAAGGCCAGGAAAGACTCAGGGGTTGAAACTTCAATGTCTGAGGCCGTCCCTTTCGGTATTGAGGAGCAGAGGGAAGAAGAGGAGAAGGAAGACGAAACCCCCCTTGTTCGTCTTCGTGGATTGCGCAGCAGGGGCCCCGTGATTTTAGAAGAAGGGGAGCTTGCTGATGAACCCGCTGCAACTGATGAGGCTGAGCAACTTGAGGCTGACCTAGTGGGAAGGGATGATGTTGAGATTCCAGGGGTCTCAACTCTACCAGGGTCTTCTTCAGCTCAAGAGAGGAGAGATGAGGCACCACAGCCTGGGTCTCCTAGCGTATTAATGCCCAGCTCGCGGGTAATTGACCCCAGCCCTACTACCGGGGTACTTGGTGGCAAGGTCTCGATTGCCGAGGCCTCTTATGTTGCACTATCGTCTTTATCGTCCGAGGAGGATGAATATTATTCAGGCGATGAAGTCGATTTTGGCGATGAACCCACTCTTCCAGATCCGAGCAAATTCTCGCATATTACGGAGGAAGAGATACAAGGGTGTGACCCCGTGACGGTGTCGCCAATAGTAACAATTGCTCCTGCTGAAGGTACTCTTATTGTCTTTTTGACCCGGTTTCTCTTTTAACTAGGGAAAAGGTTCTGACATTTTTCCCTTTAACTTTATGCTGCAGGGCTGGCCGTGGACAGCAAGGCTGCAACTTCCCCGCATATCGAGGAAATGATACAAGAGCTGGCCCAGCAAGAGGGCGTTGAGGCTCCTGCTACTGAAAAGCCTCAAGAAAGGGCAATTATTGAAGTCGGGGAGACCTCAACCCTACAAGATTCGCCCAGGAATTTGCCATCTTTGAATCCTCAGCTTGGTAAGAAAATATTGGAGTTTTGAATATCTTCCTTTTACTGTCATGGTTGACATTTTGATGATTTGCAGAGAGCGCTGAGGGAGCTCAGACAGAGGATCTTGCGGCCAGCGTCGACCCAGAAAGCAGTACAATTCAAGCCTCGACCGAGGGCTCCGAGGAGGTCAAGTTTGCGGCAACTTCAGTTGCCATGGAGGCCGCTACGACAGTAACTGCGCCAGAAGTGTCAGCGACCATCTCAGCTTCTGTCGCACCTGTCGTTGACCCTACTCCTGCACGGGACGAATTGATTCCCATCCCTCGCCCTGTGATAGAAAGGGGATCTGGGAGCACATCAGCAGAATTCTCCCCAGCCGGTGATATCATGGAAGAACTGACACGTCAAATGGTGCAGCAGTTCTTTACTTCCATGCGATTATGCATTGACCTCATCCTTTATGGGGGCAGTTCTTTCGAATTTGCCCGAGTGCTTCTCGAAAATCTGATCGAGAACATTGGTCATACCGGAGGTCCTTCGCAGGCTAGGGCATGCCTGATGCTGGTGGAGCAGTTGGGAAGTGACTTGAAAGAGCTTAAGTCTCTGGAAGACGCTGGTTCAGTACACGAGGCCCGGCAACCCTGAATAGGCTTCTGGCTGCTCAAGAACAAGAGCGGAAGGAGATGGAGGAACAAATAGCTGAAGAGACCCGCCATCTCCAACATTTCCAGGCTGACCATCAAAGGCTGATTGGCGATTCAAGAGAATCTGAACTCGTCATGCAGAGCGCAGAGCAGGTTATTATCACTGCTCGGGCAACCATAGCCAAGGCAGAGGCCTTGATTGCAATCAATGAGCAGAAGCTTGCCACTGTCAGGAAGAAGCTGGAAGAGCTGGAAGCTGCCAGGACGCAGGTTGAAGAAAACCTCTCCACTCATTCCTCCAGATTGGAATCTCTACGAGCACAGCTGGCTGCGAGGAAATTCTTATCTGAGGAGGAGTTGTGGGTCCAAGCTCTCATGGAGGCTGAGAAAGCGCGTCAACACGAGATATATCGCCTCTGAGAACAAATCCGTTCTTTGGCTAATCAAGATTATTAGCCTCTTTTTTTGGTAAAGAAAAGAACACTCGATTCATCAAGAGTGTTCGTATTACTTTTATCATTTTTGGCTCAAATAATAAAAGTCTTTTGAAATTTTGCTCCATCTCTGTTGTTTCACTGTAGATGAATCCAATTTCTTAGTTGCAGTCTCTGGTTGTGATCCTTGACTGACCATGAATAATAAACTCAGGCTGAACTGAGTTTTTTTTTGCAAAACGCGACTCTGATTTGTGGTGGAGACGCAGTTCTGAGAGACGTGACTCTGACCTGCAACTTGAGACGGTCCAAGCTTGTGCGAAGGACGCGGCTTTGGTTATGGAAGGACGCGGCTCCCTGGCCGCAGCCCTTAACTCTACCCAAACGGAGAATTCAGGATGCAGTGAGGATGCAGTCTTATGGTCCTCAAAACTGATGCATGAGAACGCGACACTGTCTTAGTGGAGACGCGTCTCTAGATCCAGTAAAAACTCAAATTATATGAGTTTATGATATGAACACCATTGTCGTCTTGCAATGTAGACGCAGTTCCAGGATACTTGTGATACCTGTGAATGACATAGGTCTTCTCTGTTGTAGACATAAGTCTCTGGACGCAGCTTTTCAATTTTATATGATTTCAGCATGCGACCTCCAGAATGGGTCCCTTTTTGCTGAGGGAACGCAGCTCTGAACCGCTTCGAGAGACGCAGTCGCCGTTTTCGAATTCACAAAGGGACGCTAGTTCCTGGACGCGGCTCTCGGGCCCGCGTTTGGTGTAACTTCTCAGGCGTTACATGCATCTTGTCATAAAGATTTTGTTAAATCTTTAAATGTCAAGTCGACGTTTGACGATTGGGGACTCGCATCATCTGATGTTTCCCGAAGCGGTAGTCCACGCGTCAGCCCTTCATTGGGTTTAGGCATTAATGCTTTTAAATGCCAAATTGGTGCTGGCGGTCGGAGACTTGCTTCTTCGATGCTTCCCAAAGCGACAGTCCACGCGTCAGCCCTTTATTGGGCTTTGACATTCGTGCGGGAATTAAGGCTGACGATTCTGATTAGCGAGCAATTAATTATGGGCTTTGTGGTTTGCCTATAAATAGGCTTCACCCCTTTCTTTTAACAGTCCATTGCTTAGACTGTTTTCTCTCGAGAGCTAGCGCTCTGATAGATTCCACCTTCTTCCTTCAAGGACTTTACTTGGGACTTGCCTCCATGGACGATGATGACCCAGAGCTTTCATGCTTCTGTTTAATCTCTCCAGAAGATTATCACTGTCAAGTGATTTCAAGGTCGAAAAGCGTCTCTTTGAGCACCCTTTATGTCCGCACCTTGATGCAGAGAGTTCAACCCTTAATGGGTGTTTCTGCGGGTATGACTTCCTGGTTTTGCCATGAAATTTTCAGCCTAACTGAGTTTCAGTTTTGATATCTCTTAAAGAGATTCATCTTCTTGACCTTCCCCTGAAGTCTAACTGGTGCACCCATCTTTTGGAAGTTGCGCCATTTAGAAAATTCTGACTCAAAATTCTCTGGACGTGAGTATAATGGACTTTTACACCTGGACCGCGAGCTTTCCATACAGAGCTCGCGTCTGAGGCTGTAGACTTAGAAAAATTTCAACTCAGATCGAAGGTTTCAGGCCTGAATTTAGCAACCCCTGTTTACCAGACAGGAAGATGGCAATTTTCGCGTCTGATTCTCTTCGTGTCTCATATTTTAGACGCGGGTGCGAAACTAGACTGCGTTCGAATTCTATGCGTATCACAGCTTCTGGTCGCGTCTGTTTCTGCCGCCGCAGAAGTTTGGTTCATTGCGCGGGTCATCCCTGCGTCTAAAGCTTTCAGCAATAGCTGCGTCTGTTACTTAGCTTTTCTATTGAAGTATCCTAAGCTTCAGATCTTCTATTTTTTGTTTGCTTCTTGCAGGTAGGCTTAATCATCCTTTTTCATATTCGCTGGGCCCTTGGGAGAATATATCGGCCGGCGAACTTGTTCGATGGTCGACCACTAGAGAAGAAGTCATGGCTTCTGACACCCGCCAAGATCTCTTTGGATTCAATGCACCAGTCATGCTTCTTAGCATGGTATGGTCAGAGTGAGTATGGCGGTAGATATAGTGGTGGGTATGGTCTTGGATTCTCCCTTTACTTACCCCAGAAGTGACATCGATGAAAACTCCATGCTCATTGGATGACTTTCTGGTGGTGGAGATGTTCATCAATGAAGGATCATACCCCCACTTCGGATGGTCAGGTGGAATCAGAAGATTCTGCTGCCTTTCGACCTCAAGAAACACCATTGTTGTTGGTCAACAATGGACTCTTTCGATGTTCATGTCATGCATGGTGACGTAATCAGCCTCCGAACGTCATCACAGTGCTCAACCCATCTTTGGCGCCCTTCCGAACATCTTGTGCTTGGAATGGTGAGAAGCTTCAAGGAGTGAGTGCAACCTTTAAGAGAGAGGGACTTCTTTGTACTCCTTTACTGTAACACTCAATTTTATTGTATAAGAGAGCGTTTTGTATCACTTTCATATGTTGGATATAAATAAAGGTGACACTTTTCTTTTTGCCTCCTATTATCTTGAACTCTTTTTTTTAGTCCGACGAATAGAAGCAAAGAATCTTTGACTTGTCAAAACTATGATGATAATCTTGACGAGTCAGATTTTGTAGAGAGAGATCCTATTTCAAGAACTCAACAATGCTGTCAGAGGTGTGATATTAACTTGACAAGAGATACGATAATTTTTGTGGACCTGCCACTCTATAAAGGAAAGTGACAGGTGGAACTTGTACCCCCAGGGAAGATGAGCTTTTATCAGAGGTTAGGAATTAACTTGATTAAGATCAGCTGGGGATCCAATGAAAACACTGTTAACGGTGTAATGTTTACCTAACAATATTTTTAGGTAGACTTGTTGTTCTGTTGATGAGACTAATAAGTGAGACTAGATTCGCGGGGGACCTAGGAAAGTTTTTACCATTAACTTTAACGGGTTAAATGTAGTCTTGTCAGAAGTGTGATGTTAACTTGACAAGAATATGAGTCAGAGGTGTGATATTAACTTGACTCAAAAGCATTTCAGCTTTCATTTGGGAAAGCTGAAAGAGTCACTGTCATAGGTGTAATGTTTAACTTGACAGTGAAGGTAATGCTAGAGGTGTAGTTTTAAACTTGGCATTGGTCATCTCGACTTTAACAAGAAAGTCCGAGGGAAAGTCATGGTCATAAGTGTATTGTTAAACTCAGCAATGACTTGGACGCTAGAGGTGTAATATTAAACTTAGCATCGTTCATTTCAGCTTCGATATGGAAGTCTGAGGGAAAAATGGCTGTCAGAGGTTTAACATTGAACTTGGCATCAACTTGATTACTGTTAGAAGTGTAACGTTAACTTAACAGTAATTTGTCAGAGGTGTGGTATTAACTTGACAAAAATTGGCTTGCGATACGAGCAATTTGAGGGCCTGCCATTCTATTGATGAGAATTGACAAGTGAAGTTTGAAGTGTCAGAGGTGTACTGTTAACCTGACAAATTTGAAGGCTTGTTATTCCATATAGGGTTGACAAGTAAAGTTTGTACTCAATAGGGAGTATTGAAAATTTTCATTACCAGAGGTATAGTGTTAACGTAGTAATGATTATATTTTGTAGACCTACTATTCTGTGTATGAGAATTGGTAAGGGATTTTGGAGGAAAGAGTGGAACTACATCCACTTAGGATTTTTAGCAAACCCTCAGCTATCAACGGATTTGAGGTGCCTTTACCAACTACCGTTTGAGTTGGGCTAGCCATGCTATTCCCCTCAGCATGATGAGTTGTTGAGGACTTATGTTGGGCTTAGAAGCCAACATTTTCCTCTGTCCTTAGCCGTCGGAGGCGTCGGACGCTAATGAAGATAGGAATATTAGAACCAAGTTTCTTTCTCAGTATTTACATCATGCATCATGGTGCAGCCAGTGCCTGATTAGTTTATGGTCTAGCAAAGGAAAGAAACTTTTCTTGGTGCTTTGATCAGAGGTGTACTTTTAACTTGATCGGCGGAGGAGTACCATTAAGGATAGTACTTCTTCAGGAATCTGCCATTGATTGGCATCATGAGTGTACCACCATTTGCAGTTATGAGGCGATATGATCCATTTGAGTAGACTGACTCTACTACAAATAGTCCCTCCCATTTGGGCTGGAATTTCCCTTTTGTCTTATGTGTCATTACCATAGGTCTTCTGACGGCTAAGACAAGGTCACCTTTCTTGAAAGTTCGCACTTTGACTTTCTTGTTGAAGGCTCTGGTAATCCGAGCTTGGTAGAGCTCGATTTGTTGTTGGGCCTGCAGACGTTTATCATCTAAGGCTTCCAATTCTTGGAGTCGCTATCGATGCTTCTCCTCATTTGTCATCTCCGCTGTCAGGGCGACGCGTAGAGATGGAATTTGGATTTCCAGTGGAAGCACGGCTTCACACCCATATACCAAGGAAAATGGCGTAGCTTTAGTTGGGGTTTGAACAGTTGTGCGATAGACCCATAAGCATTCACCTAACTTGTCGTCCCAGTCACGCTGACTTTTCGAGATGAATTTCTTAAGAAGCTTGCCGATGGTTTTGTTGAAAGCTTCTGCAAGACCATTAGCGGTAGGGTAGTATGCCGTTGAGGACACACTCTGGATTCTGAACTTAGCGCAGAATATCTGGAAAGCCTGACTGACGAACTGGGATCCATTGTCATGAACAATTCGCCGAGGCACCCCAAAACGGTAAATGACATGATGTTTAACGAATTTGATCACGTCAAATGACTTCACCTCCTTCAAAGGAATGGCCTCAGCCCATTTGGAGAAGTAATCGGTTATGGCCAAAATAAACCGATGTCCATTCGATGATGGTGGGCTGATAGGGCCAACTACATCCATTCTCCACATTTCAAATGGCCAGGTGGAGGTCGTAGAGTGAAGGTATCCTGGTGCTTGATGGATGAAATCGCCATGCACTTGACAGGCGTGACATCTTTTTGCATAAGTGATAGCGTCAGCAATCATCTTGGGCCAGTAATATCCCAACCTTTGGAGTCGATACGCCAGTTTTGGGACAGGTTGGTGGGCTCCACACATACCGTCATGGGCTTCTATCAATACCTCCTGTGCCACTTTTTGTGAAAGGCAGCGAAGCAAGATCCCGTCATGCGATCGACAATACAGTGTTCGTGTAATCGCATTATAGTAGAATTTGGGGGCTTTCCTTTGAATGGCAGCCGCTTCTTGGTGTCTTCAGGCAGGATGCCATACAAGACATAATCAATATAAGGGAATCGCCAGTCTCTAGGCTCTGGACCGGCTGACGACTCGAGAACTTCTTTGTCTTGACGATCACCCGTTGGCTCCTGGTAGTCTTCAAGAGCAATTCTTGGGCAATACAGGTCATGGCTGTGGACAAATATTTTCTCTACTGCTCCAGCCGGAAGAGCTAAGGAGGCAGCGAGGGATGCTAGTGCATCTGCATGCGCATTTTGCCTGCGTGGTACATGGTCAATGTAAAAGTTGGTGAACCTCTTGGCCATGTAGACAGTTGCGTTGTAATAGGGTACTAGATCTTCATGTCTGACTTCGTACTCCCCACGAACTTGGCTGACGATGAGCTTAGAGTCACCATATGCCTCGAGATTTTTGACGCCAATCTCATCGGTGAGTTGCATCCCAATCAAGAGGGCATTGTATTCTGCTACATTGTTGGAACAGGGCTCGGTTAACGAGACAGCTCGAGGAATCACATAGTTCTGTGGGGAGACGAGTACTACCCCTACTCCTGCCACTATATGTCCTTTTGGACTTGTTCTCGATGCACCGTCAAAGAAAAGTTGCCACACTTGCCTTTCGAAAGATGTCTGAGTTTGGCAGGCTTCAGCGACCTCGTCTGGGAGATCCTCGTAAAGTTTGGCTGCCCTCGGATCTGGATGCTCGGCCAGGAAATCCGCCACAGCTTGTCCCTTCACAGCTTTTTGTGGTAAAAAGTGCATTTCATATTGGGATAGCAATATGGCCCATTTTGCCAATCGGCCGTTTAATGATGAAGGCTTTGTCATAAGTAACCTCAGGGGGTTGACTTTTGATATGACGTTTATTGTCTGACCTACCAAATAGTGTCACATTTTCTGATCAGCGAACACCAACGCCAAACATTCCTTCTCGATTGGGTTGTACCGGTGTTCGGCCCCGATCATTGTCCTACTCAAATAGTTGATCGCTTGCTCTCATCCTTGATCATCGTTCTGAGCTAGTAGAGCTCCTAAAGAATGATCCATCGCTCGGACGTATAACAGGAAAGGTTTTCCGGACACTAGAGCTGCAAGGACTGGTGACTGTGTGAGGTACTGTTTAATTTCCTCAAATGCTTGTTGGCAAGCGTTGTCCCAAATGAACGAAACACCCTTCTTCATTAATTTGGTAAAGGGTTAGCATCTTCCGGAGAGATTTGAGATGAACCTTCGGATGTATGCCAATCGTCCTTGCAATCCCCTGAGCTCCTTGAGGTTTCTCGGAGGTTGCATTTCCTGGATAGCGCGAATCTTTTTCGGATCCAAATGAATTTCTGTGGAAGTCACTACAAACCCTAGGAACTTGCCACTAGCCATCCCCAGAAAAGATTTGGTAGGGTTCATCTTCAATTGATGGGCCCGCATGATGTCGAAGACAACCTTTAGATCATTTATATGATCACCTTTAGCGCGGCTTTTTACTGCGATGTCGTCAATATAGCATTCCACCGTTTTGTGCATGTGTTTGTGAAAAATGGCGTTCATGGCCCTTTGATATGTCGCCCCCGCATTCTTCAGTCCGAAGGGCATGACGGTGTAGCAGTATACCCCTAGTGGTGTCCTGAAAGAGGTATATTTTTCGTCGTCAGGATATATTTTGATTTGATTATATCCTGAAAATCCATCCATGAAGGACATTCGCTCGAATCCACATGTACTGTCAATCATGACATCTGTGATTAGCAGTGGGAATTCATCCTTAGGACAGGCCTCGTTTAGATCACGAAAATCAATACAGATCCGGATCTTTCCGTTCTTTTTAGCAACGGGGACGATGTTGGTTACCCAATCAGGATGTTGTTCTTCCCTAATGAAGCCAGAGTCTATAAGCTTTCTGACTTCTGATTGAATTGCCTCCATTATTTCTGGACGGAACCGTCGCTGTTGTTGTTTGACGGGCTTTACATCCGGATTAATGTTGAGGCGATGCATAGCTACTCGAGGATCGAGTCCAGGCATGTCTTCATAATTCCAGGCGAAGACGTCTATATATTCTTGCACAAGAGATATTAGATCCTTTTTCTCAGAGGGTGATAGGCCTTCGCTTATGAAGATGGGCTTAGGATTAGCCTCATCTCCTAGATTGATCTGAACAACCTTATCTTCTGTGGGTGGCTCACGCTGCTCAAAGCGGGTATCCCAAAGATTGTTTAAGTGTTTGATCCAAGGATCTGTATCAGATTGGATTATTTCTTCATTTCCGTCTTCCAGGTGGCTTGCTGAAACTATATTCACTGAAAGTTCTCTAAAGATGTTGCCAACACTAACATCTGACTCCCACGATGACGTGCCCGATGAGTAATCATGGCATAATGGCTCTTCAGACTCAGAAGCTGATGGGCTCGGAGTTGACACATAGCCCAACCCTCTGCGAGTCTGATGATAATAATCAGGGGTTTTCCCTTTTGGTACAAAAGATCGGAGTAGTGTTCTCCTTTCTTTGCCAAAATTTAACCCTGGACCATTCGTCAAATCATACCCCATACTTTCCATCATTCTGAGTGCATTTGGCTCATAATGACCGAACTGTGGGGGTTCCTCGTCGCCTTCTGATTCTTCAAGGGGCATCAGTTTGGATTCAATTCGTCTGAAAAGAATTGGTCTTTGGCCTTTCTGTCTCGTTGGAACCATGAATATGGATTCTTGCGCATCACCAGCCTCTTGGTGCATTTCGAAGGACGACTTCACTGGTACATGCAATGATGTCAAAGCATACATTGCCGACCAGAGATCGTCATCCACCTCGGCACTAGTGTCCGACGGCACTGAATCAGAAGCAAATACAGAGAAATACACCAAATCTAATTCTTCATTAATATACCATCCGCCTACATCATCGGTGGTATTATCAATATCGAGCTTATTAATGCCCGTCACAAGTGGATCTAGTTCCCACATGCACTCTTCTTTTTCCGGCTCGGTGTCGGCTTCATTACCAGAGTCGGGCTCCTCTGGTTGTGGAATTTCATCTATTTTCACAGAGTCCTGATATAGGAGAGAATCTGTGAAATAATTCTCTACTCCCTTGAACGGATGCCTTTCGGCAATCAACGTTCGCACCTTTCCACTCCCGTCGATGTATTTCATGACTTGGTGGAGAGTAGAGGGAACGATAGAATTGCGATGAATCCATGGTCGTCCCAACAGCAGATTGTAGGAAGTGTCGGCATCGATGACGTAGCATGTCACCTCCGACCTTAGGTCCCCGATCTGGCATTTGACCTTGACATTCCCCATTGGACGGGTACTATTGGCATTGAACCCATAAATAGTAGTCTGGGTGGCGCTCAAACGGTGAGTAGGAATCCCTAGATGTTGCATGACCCGGCGAGGCATAATGCTCAATACGGACCCGGGATCTACCTGAATGCGGTTCACCTCAGATGATCCAATATACCCTGCGAAGTAAAGGGGTCGATCATGTTTCCCTTTGACTTGCATATCATCTGCCGTGAAGGTGATGCAAGGAACATTTTGGGAGGTATGGAGGCAATCCTCTACATCTTCCTCCTTTGGTCCGATTGGCACCTGAGTCATGAAAACCTCAGCATTAGCGAGGGCCTCTTGTAGAGCTTCTCTGGTTGACTTCGATAGCCGGAGGAGCTCATAAAGAGTAATTCGGGCCGGGATATTGGCCAGCTGAGCCAGGACATCAAAGCGGTAAGGTGCTGTGGATCCTTCCGCGACGTCTTTCGGGAGAACTTTGGAAAACCGAAGCTCTTTTTGTTTCTCCACGGGCTGCTTTGTGGAGGGCTTGGCTGATTCCATAGCGGGTTTTGGAGGAATTGCCATCATTTCGTCATACTTTTTCAAATATGACTGACCCGAACGGGTTTCCGCCATAAATTGGTTGGGTTCTGTGGCCAGAGCTAACGTTTCCTCTTCTGAATCGGTCAGTGAGAGAACATCAGTCTCCGCTTCCTGAGAAGAGACACATACCACATTACAGGATGAAGCCTTAGCATTGCCTTTGGACTTCCTGCTAGTTACAGTGGTCCATTGCTGGCCATCCACAAGGTCGGGATGAACCCACATGACTTCACCCCAAGGTGTGGAAATGGGTACCAAGCCCTTCTCTTGCTGCTGGTGAGGGTCTGTGTTGACCATTCTCAGCTCTCCTCTTGGAATAGGGACTACTCCAGAGGGTGTTGGAGGTTGTCTTCCAAACTGGAGGAATGATGTCATATTAGCCGCCACCTTCTTCTACTCTGGACGGAGTTTTAATACCTCCGCGTCAATCAGAGCCTGAAGGATGTCCTTGAAGACATAACATCTCTTGGTAGGGTGTCCCAAATAGTTGGGATTATCGATTTTACCGACTTCTTCAGGGCGCTAGCTTCAGGAAGCTTCAGTCTGTTGCTCTTGTTGAGTAATTTGAAGAGCGAGTCGACATGTTCATCCTTAAAGGAATACTGCTTGTTGACGCGTGGTTGGCTTGAAGAGCTACTTCCCTTGACCGATTAAGGTTTGACGGGAGATCTGGTCCCTGTCGCCAAGTTATCCTTCCTTTTTGCTTGGAGTGGTGTGTCTGGCGCACGCCTTGTTAACCTCTCAGGTCTGGGTTTGTTTTCTTCTGCCCTGACCCAGGCGATAATTCCTTCAGCCTGTTCACCTTGTTGGATTAATTGTTTCCAGGTGCGGCTTTCGACAACTCCTATTTGGGCGAGGAGCGCGCTTTGTAGATTATGGCGACATGTTTCCACCAGGGTAACCTGGGTCATACCGCTTGGACATCAGAGTGCCACATTACAAAATCTTTCCACAAAAGATTTGACGGACTCCCCCTTTCGCTGCTTGGTGGCCAAAAGAGTAGGCATGGTGACCTCCGAGTCATCTTCGAAGAAGCGCGTTAGGAAGAGCTTCTCCAAGTCGCCCCAATTCTTGATGGAGCCTTCTGGGAGCTTCATGAACCATTCAAAAGCAAGCCCTTTTAGGGTGCCGATGAACAAGCGTGCCAGGATGGCATCGTTATCTACCACATTCCCTGTTTGGGATTTAAAGTAGTAGATATGTTGGTTCGGTGAGCCTTTCCCATCGAATGCTTGGAGGCTCGGAGCCTTGAACTTGGGAGGATATGGAACAAGGTCCCACTCAGTTGGATATGGTCGGACCACCCCTGCTTCTTACAAGCCTTTTCGGTTGGTAAGGGCCTCCAGACGTTACTCCAATTGATTCATTCTTCTAGAATGAACCTTTTCCTGATCTCGGTCGTCTTTTCCTTGCGACGAGGATTTGGACGAACTAGAGGTAGGCTGCTCTTTCTCCTCTATACGTACGGAAGATGAGCTTTCTCCCTCTTTTCGCTTGCCTTTAGACCTTTTAGAGGAGGTTTTGTCGGTTGACTTCCTCTTGTCTTCAAGCATCTGTGCCAGCATCTGCTTGAGGGAATCGATAGATTCTTGTTGAGCACGAATCATCTCTAATTGTTCCCTCTAGACCTGGGCTTGCTGCTCCAAGCGCCTGGCGGTCTCCTCAGGAGTGATGGTCATATATATAAAGGCCTCTTTCTCTATAGAAAATTTTGAAGCCTGCGACTCTGTAATAGCGGAATGCGAGTCATTCACCTCGATGCCCGGGCTAGAGCATTGCAGTCAATCAAGGGATTGCCCCGGTCCGGGTGCGATTGTGTCGGTACACTCCTTCCGGTTCTGTGTCAGACTCATCATCGGAGCTAATCGCCGGTTGCTTTCCCCTGCTCCTGCTTGCCATGTTTGCAGTGAGCTCGGGATACTCAGTATCAGAGAAGACCCTCCTCCTGTGGGAATGACTTCTTTTAGCTGATCGGGGAATCAGGATCAGCTGTCTAACTAGAGACTGCTGGTTTGCACCTGAACTGCAACGGCACTCAGAGAGCATCGTGATAAGCCGTTCGCAGCAACATGACGAAGTGATTCGATTAGCACTTCTTTTTTTCGTCAAATAATCTCTCAGATCCGTGGGAGGAGGATCAAAGAGATTAGCCTCGCAATACTGAGAACGGGAGGCATCCTTGCTCTGTACAGCTAGGACGCGGGATTCAGAGACGCGGTTCTCGCGTCGTGGCTTCAGGACGCGCGTCTGGCGTCTCTGCTGAGAAGAGACGCGGCTATCGCGTTGCTGATTATTGCGTTGGGGCAGAGACGCTTGAGAGATGCAGGGCTGCTGGGCCCCACGCCTAGAAGCGTGTGCCTCTTGTACTCGACAAGGCGTGCGAGTTTCTCCTTGGCGTCTGGGGAGTGGGGCTTCAGAGGAGCCAATTTGATGAACCTCACGTTTGGGCTGCCAAACGCGGATTTCGCGTGCCGGATGTGGTGCAACAGAGACGCCAGTTTGAACCTTGTGTCCTGCCTCAGTTGGACGATCAGTTGTTCCAACTTGCAGTTGACGCGCACGCCTCCTCTATCGGCGTTCAGCGTTCTGGTTACGTCGTGGGGGTTGAGAGAAACCAACGACGACCTGGTGCTGAGGAAGAGGATGGATTGGCTGGACACCAGAGAACTTGACCACGCGGGTCTCCTGAGAGATGTTGGCGCGGGTGTCACGCATGTCGTGATTGGCCATAACATCCCTCACAGCAGCTGCCTCTCTCAGACAACTGAGAGAGTCTCTCAGCCAGCGGTGATGTGGCACAATATGTGCCATAGTTCTTGATAATCTTCATGAAGATCCCGTTTTTGAAAATAATTAAAATTACTAAAAGACCCTGTGTTGACACTCTAAAAAGACAAGATTCCTGACTGGCCTGAACAATGTCTAAACTTGTTGACATTTACAAAAGACAAGTGACAGACAAGCTGACACCAGTTTTGTACCCATCTCCGAGGGACAAATCAGCAACTTGGACTCTACTGATCTAGTGAAACAGACAATGAGCCCAGATTGTCTTTGAAGAGACCTAAGCAGGTCTAAAATGCTAAGTTAGCTCAACACTTAGCATCACATGAGCCCAAGGGGATAACCTCGCCTGAGAGGCTAAGTTTGTCCATTTTCGCCTTGAAGCTGTTCAAAGCTCTATCGGAGAGCTAACTTACACCTACGCCTGAAGTGCTCAGTTAACTCCGCAGAGAGTTAGCTTTGCTCGAAGCCATACAAGTAACCGCGTAGAAGGATGGTAGCTTCGCTACAGATGTTATCTAGCTCCGCTGAAGAGCTTTCTTCTGACTTCGCCAGATGCTCCTTCCAGCTCCGCTGCGAGCTCGACGCGGTAGCTCCGCTGCGGGTCTTTTATGGTCACCTTTGACCAATTAAATCTATAGATGAGATCAAATCTATTCAAGATCAAGATTAAATCCAATCGAGATCAAATCTGAGATCAAATTTGGCAGTTGTTTACCATAATCTCTTGACTCTCCTAAAACAAGTAAGAAGATCAAGGGAGATCTTTCAATTATTTAGAAAGAATCAAAACAGATCAGGAGATCGATGCTCCCTGCTATTCCTTACTTCGCAGAAGCTGATTCTAGCCCACATCAAGGCTACTTTCCAGATTTAAACAGATTGACTCAATCTGTTTTTGAATTTTCAAGGGACAATTATGTCCCTGCTCTCCTTATAAATAGCCCACCATAGGCACAAGAAGGCACACACGTGCACAGGCAAAAGAGACGCACGGAGAGAGACGGCTAAACAGAGATCTATTCTCTTGCTTTCAAGAATTCAGAGAATTCAGAGAACTGCTTCTCTAATCAGGGTGCTAATACCCTAAGATCTTCCTCCCTCTCAAGGAATCTCCGAAACCAGGCGAGAAGGAATTCCCAAGTGAAGGCGGTTTTGAGAAGTAACAAGAGGGTTCTACCAACCTTTTGTTCTCCGATTCCCCGAACCAGGCGAGAAGGGAATCCCATCGATCGCATCGTCAAAGGGACAAAGTGGCCGCCGCTGACCAGACTCCTATCGGCACACTTCTCCAGAATCTCAGAGGAGATCTACTTGTAATCTTTTTAAAATATTTGTAATTTAGCTCCTCGACCCTTTTTTGAAAGTTTTCCCCTTTGCAAAATCAATGGAAAACAAGATGGCGACTCTGCTGGGGAAGGATTTCTCCACTGTTGAGAATCAAGTGTCGCAATGCGACGAACAGACCTTCAGGTCTACTTCTGAATTCAAGGAAGCTGGTATGGCCAGAGCCCCTCTGGCTAAATCTTCGAAGCAAGTCTCTGTGGAAACAGAGAAGGCTCCCTGCGAGCCTACCATGGTCCTCTGGCGCAACAAGAAAGCAAGCCCGCAATGTAAAAGTAGAATCTTGAACCTGTTACCTTCGAAAACCTAGTCATTCATTTCGACCAAGGAAAATTTGAAGAACTCCTCTCTGGGGGTGGTTCAATGCTCCGTGCACGAAAGCAAAGAAAGGTCTCCATGGCCAAGGTTTCGGAGCAGAAACCGAAAGCAGAATCCTTCCAACACCTCCCAGCCTCGCGTGTGGCTAGTCAGGTTCCCTGCGAACCTAAGTCTCCTCTTTCAAAGCAGATGTGGAGGCCAAAGCAGAAGGCTCTGTATGAAGCTTCAGGCGTAGCTACTCCACAAGTTCGTCCCTCTCGTAAAGAAAAAGGCAAGATGCCTGCCTGCTTCGACGAGACTATCAGCCACGAAGTTACAACGGCGATGATGCCTTCGCCTAATTCAGGAGCAGTAACTCCTCGCGCCAGCCTCGTTCTTATGAGCGAAGCTGCCGATGGTGTGCCAAGCATTGTACCTCAGGGTACACATGGGGTTCGCAGCCGCGAAGTCGGAACGAAAGCATCACAGTGTGCTAAACTCGCTCTTTGCAGTGAAGCTAAGGGATTGCCCCTAAGTGCTGATAACGGTGCTTATGCAGCTTCAGCGCCCAAGGGCATTTCCAAAGCTTTTAGCTGCAAATTTAGAGCCAAGGCACTATCTAGGGCTAATCACCTTCGCAGCAACATAGCGGATAAAGCACCACAGCGTGCTTCGCTCCCCAGTTCATCAAGCGCTAAGCTCGCCCTTCGCAGCGGAGCTAAGGGATCGTCCCTAAGTGTTGACAGCGGTGCTTATGCAGCTTCAGCACCCAAGGACATCCCCAAGGTTCTTAACCGCGAAGCTAGAGCTAAAGCACTACTCAGTGCTAACTACCTCTGCAGTGAGGAAAAGAGCAGGGCATCACCCTATCCACGATCCAACAGAGCCTCTGTGCTAAATCGTTTAGGCCCAACTGGGTCTAACTTGCGGGAATTCTTGACAAGCAAACAGAAGTCGGAATCTTTCCAAACTTCTCCCTCCTGTTGTCAACAAGTGGGATGTCAGTCGGTGACACTCCACTCGGTCCATTGCCGGCTAGGACCAATCCCTGCCACTCTTCCAGACCGACGATCAGTTTTTGATCGACTGTCGGTGCAAGCTCCGGTGAAACATCGCAAAAGGAGCATATCACGGGATCTGCCCTCTGCATCCGTTAACATGATCGGAAGAGGACGAGAGCTGCGCAGGGGCAGACGAGCGCCCCATGCCACTCCCTCCAGTTCTCCAGATCCAGATTATAGCCCAGGCCTCGACGAGGTCTTGGTACATGAAGAAGGTGTCTTCTGGAACACCAGATCTAGGGTTGCAATACCCTACAGTTATGAACATCCATCTTCCTTAACTGTAGTAACCTCACCAGAACCAATGAAAGAATTAGTCCAATGGTCTGATGAAGAGGACAAAGACAGTGGTTATGCCTCTTCGGCAACAGTCAGCTCGGTGCGAACGGATAGAGTATCAGTGAATATGGCTGATAACGGTAATGATGACCTTCGTCGACGGTTGGAAGCTCGGAGCAAACTTCCAAGACCCAGCAAGAAGCTTTGGACAACATTCAACAGATGCTCGCTCAACTCCTCAATAACCAGAATAATAATGATACCGGGAGTAACCATGATGAGGAAGAACATCTTAGCAATGAACAGCCAAGGACGGAGAAGTCAAAGGAGGGTTCTTCTTTGGACGCTGAAGTTCTTAAAGGCATCCAAGCTCAAATCACATTCCTAGCTCAGAGGGATGAACTAAAGAAAGTAGGGGCAGTCCGTCCTTACCCGCTGGAATGGGATTCAGTACCATACCCACCAAAGTTCAAACCACCAACGTTACATACGTACAATGGTAAGAGCTCGCCAAACCAGCACATCTACTATTTTCGGTCTCAGACCGGTAATGTTATTGACAATGATGCTATCGTGGCTAGGCTATTCATTGGCACCTTAAAGGGGGTAGCATTCGACTGGTTCCGAAGTCTCCCTCCGGGCTCTGTCAATTCCTGGATCGACCTGAAAACCCGATTTCTTTCTCGTTTCTATGAGGATGATACCGAGGTAACCATGGATAAACTACTCTCTACCGTACAGAAGAAGGGCGAATCTGTCCGTGACTACATCGAGCGGTTCAGAAACTTGTCTCTGATGTGCCCAGCAGGGATGCCATTACCCATGCTCTTACAGACGTGCAGGCACAACTTCTTAGACCAAGTAGAAATTCGCATGGGGGCTGTCAAAGCCTATACCTGGAAAGAACTGGTCGAGCAAGCTGAGATAGCCGAAAAGTCGGCTAAAAAGTTCAAACCATCCACCCCTAAAGGCAAATGGGGTATGAATAATAAAGGACGTGGCGATATGGCACAGTCTTCTCAAGCCAAAGAGAAAGAGACTATGTCCGTAGAATTGTCAGGGGATGTTCAGTCGAAGGCCAAGAAGAGCGGCTTCAATAATCAGGAGTCTAAGTTTCCTCCGAAATAATACTCCTTCAAAGACGATCAGGTGGTCACAATATTCCATTTACTCCACAAAAGGAATAAATTGAAGCTGCCGGATGCTCGACGTCCCAATTAAATAGAACGCACGAACGATCCCAAGTACTGTCTCTTTCATAGGATGATTCATCATCCTACCGACAAGTGCTTTGTCCTCAAGGACAGAATTCAAGCTTTGGTCGACGCCGGAGTCCTGACGTTGAAGTCAGAGCAAAAGAAAGTCACAGCAAACATGGTGACTCTCGAGTCGGCAAAACCCCAAAGGTCACAGTTCTGACGGGACTTATCCAATCCCTGCACCACGGCTGGAAGTCAAACATCCTGCAGCTAAAACTCAAGATAATAAGTGTCTTGTTCCCTTGACACTGGAGACAGGGAAAATCATGTGGATACACCCAGACCTTGTCCAAGACGAACAATAGGATTCAAAGAAGTCCAAGTCGAAGGGCAAATCTTGCAATGTCATCTCCATCCTGCCAGACGATGACAATCTTACATCAGCTTCTCTTAGCGATTCTGAAGGAGAAAAGCACGCATGCACAACGCGAGCTGATGTACCTCAGTCAATAGGTACTCGATCCAGAAAATCATACTTAAAACAGTATGAGAAAGCTACTGACGAGACACAACAGCAGACGACGTCAGTACAAGTACCAGCACCCTCTTCAGTTCCAACCAAGGGAAAGGAGAAGCCAAGGGAAGTCTGGTTCGACCATGTCCTGAAGAAGCCTTCAGGCCCAGGGCTTGACACGCCCTTTTGTTTTGATATATTGGCCCAGCTGGCTAATATCCCGGCTCGTATTACCATACACGAGCTCCTTCGTCTCTCAAAAGAGACAAGAGAAGCACTCAGAGATGCACTGGCTAATTCAGAATCATTCCTGACGTATATGCCAGAAATCCCTAAAGATGACGCTCAGTCTTCTTGCCCTGAATGCCTTCATGTACAATCAAAGGTACCTGCTATTACCTTCACAGCGGAAGATATGCTTCTCAAGGATAACAAGCACGATCGACCTTTGTACTACACCGGATACATCGGTTCAACATGCATTAAAAGGGTACAGGTTGATCCGGGGTCTGCACTCAGCATTATCCCCAATAGGCTCCTCTATTTTCTCGGTATACCACTATATAGGTTGTCCACAATTACTGCAACAATATACGCTTTTAATGCTGGAAGTAGTCATCCACTTGGGAAAATTTGACTCCGTTGCCGAATTGGGAGCCTGAAGTCAGAAGTGACGTGCTATGTCATTAACGCTGACACATCATACAACTTGCTACTAGGATGACCGTGGATCCACGCCAACTGGATCGTTCCCTCCACTCTGCACCAGTGCTTCAAATATGTTGAAGATGATGCAACAGTACGAACTATCTTCGCTGAGAAGCAACCATTCAAAGGGGTGGAAAATTACTTTACTGATGCTCTCCTGTATCAAGAGACGGGTGAAACATCGAAAGAATCATTGCCGGACGATGATGATAGTGGCAATGAGGCGGATTCAGAATCTGAAGCAGACATGCCAGCCATTTTGATTGGTGAACCAATTATAGCATGTCTTAATAATCCCCAATGTAACACTCCTCCTGAAGAAGAGCGCGAATGGGTAATTAATGATAATATTCCCTTTGATTATCCTGTGAGTGTTGGGTTGTTTGAATCTATTACGGATAGCTCTATGCACATGCCATTACGTAAACCAAGTGCATCCGGTACACCCATGGAATCTGTAGAAGGGGGCCGTTTTAGTGATCCCTCCATCCAAAGAAGGTCAGTTACCAATAATATTTGGTAAAGCCCAACCACGAGGGTCCACAGTCACAGATTCAAGTTCAGACTCAGACACCCCACAATTTTTTCACTATGCGCGACCAGCGCACCAGATGATGAAGAAAATGGGGTACAACCTGAAGCATGGGAAAGGCTTGAATTTCGAAAAAGGAAGACGTAGTTTGCTGCGCAACTTTGTGCCGAGAGGGAAACCTACAAATTACTATGATAACACACGCAGGGAGTTGGGATACGTTACACCCACACCACCAGCAACGGTGCAGTCTAAGGATAACAAACCGATCCCATCACATTCTACCTCTTCCTCCGAGTGGGACTCAGATGTCAGTGTGGGAATGATGTTCGAAAATCTTACCGTTAATATGACTTCAAGCAGTCAATTGAAGCCAGCGGAGCTACTGACGAGGAACCATGGGCTCAGTAATTAGACCTCCAATGGGAAAAGCGATTTGAACAGCGGGAACCACCTACTGCAACTTGGGTAGTCAAGATCACCCTAAACCCATCTTTATAAGTGAAAGCTTATCATTTATGGAAAAAGAAGAATTAATAATACTCGTAAAGGAGTATATAGATGTTTTTGCATGAAACTACGAGGACATGCCCGGACTTGACCCACAAGTAGCCATGCATCGTCTGAATATCAAACCTGACGCCAAGCCAGTCAAGCAGCAACAACGTCGGTTTCGCCCGAACATTATGGAGGCTATTGAAGTCGAAGTTCATAAGCTCATTGCATGTGGCTTCATACGGGAGGAACAGCATCCAGATTGGGTTGCTAATATCGTTCCCGTCCTTAAGAAGAATGGAAAATACGGATCTGCATTGATTACCGTGATCTCAATACAGCTTGTCCTAAAGACGAATTCCCACTCCCATCATCGATGTCATTATTGACAATACTTGTGCATTCAAAAGAATGTCTTTCATGGACGGCTTTTCAGGGTACAATCAGATTAAGATGTTCCGACGACGAGAAGCATACTTCATTCCGGACATCATTGGGGGTATACTGTTACACTGTAATGCCCTTCGGACTAAAGAACGCCGGAGCAACCTATCAGCGGGCAATGAATACAATCTTCCGCAATTATCTCCGAAAAACGGTAGAATGTTATGTCGACGACATTGCTGTCAAAAGCCGCAATAAGAATGACCATTTTTGTGACTTGAGAACAATGTTCGACATAATGCGGGCTCATCAGCTGAAGATGAATCCGACAAAATCCTTCTTGGGAGTTTCGAGTGGCAAGTTCCTTGGATTTATTGTTACATCAAAAGGAATTCATCTTGACCCAGACAAAGTCAAAGCCATTCAGAGCATGCATCCACCTAGGAATCTCAAAGAGCTTAGAGGATTGCAAGGTAGACTGGCTTATATTAGAAGATTCATCGTAAATCTCTCAGGCCGCTGTCAACCGTTCACCCGACTCATGAAAAAGGGTGTTTCCTTTGTATGGGATCAAGCTTGTCAGGAAGCTTAGGCGGACATCAAGAGATATCTCACAAAACCTCCAGTCCTAGTGGCTCCCACATCAGGGAAACCGTTCTTGCTTTATGTGAAAGCTATGGACCAATCTCTTGGTACCCTGCTTGCTCAAAAAGACGACAATGGTCACGAACAGGCCATTTATTATCTGAGCAGGACTCTGATAGGGGCGGAATCTCGCTATAATCCTATTGAGAAGAAGTGCTTAGCTCTTGTCTTTACCATTCAGAAGACACGGCATTATTTGGTCGGCCAAACCATACATGTCATTTCCAGAGTGAATCCTTTGCATCTCCTTATGACGAAGCCAGGATCATTGAATTCAAGATTAGCTAAGTGGGCACTTCTCTTGTCCCAATACGACATGCTCTTTATCCCTAAAAAGGCGGTTAAAGGCCAGGCACTTGCAGAGTTCTTGGCTGCTCATCCAGTTCCGGAATACTCTAAACTTCATGAAGATATTCCAGATGAAGTCTTCAAATCTAATGTAACTTCAGAGGATGAAGTTTGGCAGATGTTCTTTGATGGAGCATCACGAATAGGCCCTAAAGGCAGGATCATTGCCGGCGTGGAGGTTGTGTTTATCTCTCCACAGAATCATGTCCTTCCTAGAGCATTCTCTCTGACGGAATCATGCTCCAACAATGTAGCGGAATACAATACTCTACTTATTGGTCTTCAGCTCGCCCACGGAATGGGGGTACGTACCTTGAAGCTTACGGCGACGGCGATTCAAAATTGATTATCAATCAGGTTAAAGGCGAATATGAGGTCCGTCACGAGGATTTGGTGCCTTATTATCACGCAGTCATCAAAATGGCTAATCTGTTTGATGGCTTTTACATTGGGCACATATCTTGATCTCAGAATACTAAGGCGGATGCTCTTGCTGCATTAGCAACAAACTAGCCTTGCCAGTCGACACCGAGTATCACCTTACGATGACGACTCGACATCTTGTCTATTCTAAACATATGTTAGGAACTAGAGAGGTCTATAATATCTCGACGGATCTTGAGCCGAGCGATTGGCGATTTACTTTCATCGACTATGCTCTATATGGTCTGCTTCCAGACAATCCTAATGAAGCGGCATCTATTAGACGAAGGTCTCTCCGTTTTTACTATGATCCAACCCTGAAGACACTTTACCGTCGTTCATATGACGGTGTCCTCCTCCGTTGCCTTTCTAATTCAGAGGCGTAGGAAGTGCTTAAAGAAGCACACGACGGCATATGCGGAGCTCATCAGCCAGGTCCAAAACTTAAAGACAGATTGCATAGGCTTGATATTATTGGCCATCTATGATAGCCGATGCCATCCAATATGCACAAAGGTGTAAAGCATGCCAAATTCATGCGGACTTCATACACCAGCCTTCGGAGTTGCTCCACCCAACTGTTGCTTTATGGCCATTTGAAGCATGGGGAATCGATGTTGTAGGGCCAATCAGCCCCTCTTCGACAAAAGGACACTGGTTTATCCTGGCGATAACCGATTACTTTTCAAAGTGGGCAGAAGCCATACTACTGGTTGAAGTCAAAACTTCCAACGTGGTTAATTTCATCAAACACCATGTCATCCATCGATTTGGTGTCCCTAGGCGGATCATCCATGCTAACGGTCCCCAATTCATAAGCTAGGTATTCTATCGATTCTGTGATAAATACCGAATTTAGAATATGGCTTCAACTGCCTATAATCCTGCCGCTAATGGCTTGGCGGAAGCATTCAATAAGACAATCATTAAGTTACTCAAAAAGTTTGTCTCCTCAAATAAGCGAGATTGGAATGAGAAGCTTGGTGAATGTCTTTGGGCCTATCGGACCACGGTTCGGACCCCGACAGGCAATACGCCTTTTTCCCTGGTGTACGGGTGTGAGCAGTCATACCGTTAGAAATCCAGATGCCATCATTATGAGTCGCTCTGATCACTAAGATCACATCAGAGGACAATGATCGGTTGCGTCTTCAAGAGCTCGAAGCCTTAGATGAGAGGCGGTTACAAGCTCAGTAGCACATTGAGTTGTATCAAGCTCGGATCTCAAAAGCCTTCAATAAGAAGGTCAAACAAAGAGTCTTCCAGAAAGGAGATTTGGTTTTAGCCGTCAGACAACCAATGATCATGACTCACAAAACCAAAGGCAAATTTCAGCCCAAATGGGAGGGACCGTTTGTAATAGAAACAGTCTATTCAAACGGAGCAAATCGCCTTATGACTTCAGATGGTGATTTACTCATGATGCCGATCAATGACAAGTTCTTAAAGAAGTATTATCCTTGATAAGGATCCTTCTCATGATCAAATTAACATTACACCTCTGATCAAGACCTTTAAATCCAAGATACGCAGAAGGAGCGCCCCTCTCTTCCTCCAAACGAGATCATACAACCATGAACCAGTAGGAAGCTGATTATACACTGGTTGTCTCAAAGAAGAATCAAGGTTACACATGCATTAACCAAATGATCCAACACCTTTAACGGTTAAGGATAGAGGAAAATGTTAGCCTTTAAGCCCAACATAAGTCCTCGATAACTCATCATGCTGAGGGGAATAGCATGGCTAGTCCAACTCAAACGATAGTTGGTAAAGGCATATCAAACCCGTTGACAGCTGAGGATTTGCTAATAATCCTAAGGGACCTGTTCCCATTTGATTCCCTCTCCAAAATCACTTACCAATTCTCATCCATAGAATGGTAAGACCACATATAAAGAACGACCGATCCACTCGAATTACTGCTATGTTCAAACACCTCTAACAGTAAATGAATCTCTCGGTCAAGTTAATACTACACTTTTGACCAAAATCGCTCATACCGCAAATTCATTTCGCTGTTAAGTTAACATTAAACCTATGACAGTGATCTCCTCGTTTTTCTCAGTGAGAATGAGACCTTTTTATGCTACGTTTAACACTACACCTCTGGCATCCATTTCGCTGTTAAGTTAACATTAAACCTATGACAGTGATCTCCTCTTTTTTCTCAGTGAGAACGAGACCTTCTTATGCTACATTTAACACTACACCTCTGGCATCCATTTCGTTGTTAAGTTAACATTAAACCTATGACAGTGATCTCCTCATTTTTCTCAGTGAGAACGAGACCTTTTCATGCTACGTTTAACACTACACCTCTGGCATCCATTTCGCTGTTAAGTTAACATTAAACCTATGACAGTGATCTCCTCGTTTTTCTCAGTGAGAACGAGACCTTTTCATGCTATGTTTAACACTACACCTCTAGAATATCTTTTTGTCAGGTTAATATATACACCTCTGACAAATTGCTTTCCGAATTCCTACAAAGTTCTTTTTGTCACGTTAACATTACACCTCTGACATATGATTTTTATGGGATTCACTTCCTAGCTCCCCAGCAAGTTTCTGAGTCCCACTCAGTCTTTAGTCGACTTCTTTGGTTGTCACATTAACAATATACCTCTGACAATTTCTTCCAAGTCCCATCCCAATTTTGAGCTTGGTGACTTCTCAATCGGTTACGTCATTGCGACCTCTGAACCAGCAGATAGCCAAGTCTTATCTTTCAGCCCGGTAAGGACTATTTCTTTATCATCATACGACAAAGTTTTGAGCTTGGTGGCTTCTCAATCGGTTACGTCATTGCGACCTCTGAACTGGCAGATAGCCAAGTCTCATCTTTCAGTCCGGCAAGGACTATTTCTTTGTCATCATACGACAAAATTTCGAGCTTGGTGGCTTCTCAATCGGTTACGTCATTGCGACCTCTGAACCGGCAGATAGCCAAGTCTCATCTTTCAGTCCGATAAGGACTATTTCTTTGTCATCATACGATAAAATTTCGAGCTTGGTGGCTTCTCAATCAGTTACGTCATTGCGACCTCTGAACCAGCAGATAGCCAAGTCTCATCTTTCAGTCCGGCAAGGACTATTTCTTTGTCATCATATGACAAAATTTTGAGCTTGGTGGCATCTTAATCGGTTACGTCATTGCGACCTCTGAACCGGCAGATAGCCAGGTCTCATCTTTCAGTCCGGCAAGGACTATTTCTTTGTCATCATATGACAAAATTTTGAGCTTGGTGGCGTCTTAATCGGTTACGTCATTGCGACCTCTGAACCGGCAGATAGCCAGGTCTCATCTTTTTTGTCCAGTAAGGACTATTTTCTCAAATGGCTGCGATACAACTTGAAAGCAAGAATTCAGAAGATAAAATAAGTTGGAAATGCAACGGGCGAGTCAAAATAAAATCATTTTTTATTGATTCTAAAAGAGGGATACATGAATGCACAGATTACAAGCTACAACGGCGCTTCATATGACTTGATCCGTCCTTCAAGAGTGGCCAGCCTAGTCTTCCTCTCTTCAGCAGCCCTGATAAGCGCATGCGACCTCAACTCGGCCTCATTAAAGCTCGCCGTCCGGGCCAAGCGAGCTTCAATTTCAACCAAGGTTGCCCTCTGTGCTAGCTCCTGCCACAAGACTTCGTCATTCTGGGCCTTAAGCTGCTCAAGCCGGGCAGTCTCTTCAAGACGCACTGGTTCAGTCTTGGACAAAAGGAGATTAGCCTTCCTGATCATTTCCTTGGCCTTTTTAATTTTATCCTCAGCGTCAAGAAGAGCACTGCTAGAAGCGTCTATGGCATCCCCGAGCTCTACTTTCCTTGTCCCTAAGAATTTCAAATCAGAAGAAATTGCCTTAGCAGCTTCTTGAGTGACGAGATGAGCTTCATGCATCTGAGCAATAAGATGCGCAAGCTGTTCGTTAACTGAAGACTCCAGATCTGAATGGCTAAGACGGTGTCATTCGTCCACATCCCTCTCGAGTCTGTCCACCAGAAGCTCCAATGTGGCGGCCTGGTCATCCCCTCTAAAGTCTCGGATACTGTCAATGCTTCGGGAGAGAATCACCTTTAAAGCAGAGAATGAGGTAGTCGAGCCCTTCAAGACCAAAGCAATGGATCGCTTCAAGCTCTTATAAAAGCTGTCGACTAACTCAGCCACGAATTCGTTCTCGGCCTCAATTACTCCTGGCAAACGAGCAGCCCCTGAAGACAGAGTTTTCACTGGTTTCATTGGCGTAACTATGGAGGAAATAATAGAAGCACTGGCTGCAGCAACACGAGGGGTCGTCGGTGATTCGGACGAGTCCTCATCGAGACCAGTACACAAGCCACAACTGAGGTAGGACTAGTGACTATTTCTGGGAGGGCTGGCTCAACCATCAATGTTGGAGAAGTAGGACTGGTAATCACCTTCAGCTCCGCGCTTGGAAAGATAGGCGGCACTGGCGAAACTGATGGCATCTCACTCACCGATATAGTTGGAAGTGAGGTTGGTTCCATGACTACCGTTCCCTCAATTTTATTTCCTCTGGCTAGTTCAGGCTGATAAGAGGGCAACCCGTGATACAAAGCATCCAACTCGGTAGCGTCCGCCGTGGTCGAAGTACTTACTTCACCCCTGGTTCCCTCAGGAAGACGGATTGGCTCTCTTGAAGTCGATGCACCCAGAAGTGGAACACCTGCAGTAAGACTTTGTTTAAGTAAGGCATAATAAATAGCAGGAGTAAAAAAGGTCGAAACACTACCAAAAGATGATGTCACTTCAATCGTCTTGACGGCTGCATCAGTCCTTGCAGGCTCCATTGGAAAATCTTTGGCAGAATCAACACGAATGGCTGGCCCACCTTCACTTGCCGAACCCTCCGTGGTCCAACCAAAAGAGCTAGAAGCTACGGGACTTCCTTTTGAAGTCCCAGCACCCGAAGGACCTACATCAGCCGCATCACCTCCAGACTCTTCCGAGACGGCGAAATAGCCATCTTCATCGCCTTCTCTATAAGTGAACAGGGGATCATAATGCTCCCCCTGTTCTCCGGCAGCCTCAGCTCTCGGGCTTCTCACCGCCTCAGCTCCTGAATCATAAAGTAAACAATGAGCTATATGAAACACACAAGAAGTATATTACAAGAACGGAGCTGGTCTTACCCGGGTCCGGAGCAGCTTTACCAGTAGTCTGCCTAGGAGCTGACAACCTAATGATTAATGGAGCAGGGGGAGGAGGCACTGCAGATGATTCGCCCTCTGCAATAACCGTAGGAGCGTAGCGACGAGGCTTCTTCACTACCCTCTTCCTACGAGATCCACCTTCCCGCTTTCACTTGAAGTGGACGTCAGGATCTTCCTCCACTTCTTCCACATCAACATGTTCCATGGGGGTCGTGCCCACCCCACCAGAAGCAGCTGTTGGAGCCTCAACACCTGTACCCGCTTCAAAGCGAGGACTTCTTGCATCCGAGGCTTCGCTATCATCAACGGTAATGAATTCCCCGAGGCCTGGAACGCGGACCCTCTTCCCCTCACTCTTCTCAGTGACCTTCCGCTTCAGCCGCTGAGAGATTAACTTCACACCAAAGGAATTAATAGAAAATCCAGTGGGTGTGGAGTTCGAATTTCTATACCACTGGCAGAATCCCAGGGTCGTCATAAGGTTGGAGTCCTTAGCGGCGTGCACAATCGCGCCTCAGTACAGCCAGTAATGAAGAACCGCCAGGCACGAGCTCCATCGATGAGACTCCCCATGAAGGCCAGACTGCTGTTTGGATTGCCTACATACAGTTGGTCATACCCAAACTGACGGGCAAACCGACTCGGAACATAGGGCTCCAGGTAACAGGTGTCCCCACTTCTATACAACAAATGTGATGGCCGGATGCTAACTAGCCATTCGAAGACTCCTCGACTCAATGACGTCTGCCCTTCTCCTACATCCTTGAATTCTTCACCATAGCCTGCATCGCGAATGTAGGGTAAGTATCAGAAAAGGCTATAAACGTCATGACGGCACAGCAGTTTACGGACCGCAACCACATAAGTCTTCGACCACGAATACCCCTCGAATCGACGGAGAAGCGCCATGTGAACACCTTCTGGGGGCTCCTCTCTGGCTTGGATAATGGAGGGGCAGTGAAGGGCGAACCATGCCATCAAATAAGTATATGGCAAACCAATTCTGGGGTTTGGCCCGTCGCGAGGCAAGATAGTCCCCTTTTTCCGCTTCATTGTTAGTGGCCTACAGAAAGCCTCCGTCAATCCACGAAGGCCTCGTTGAATACAGCACACCATGGCTAGAAGAAGTCCAAGAGGACAATCATAGACTAGACGAA
This sequence comes from Agave tequilana, assembly GCA_038442645.1. Lineage (NCBI taxonomy): Eukaryota > Viridiplantae > Streptophyta > Magnoliopsida > Asparagales > Asparagaceae > Agave > Agave tequilana. The sequence goes on from JAVJIF010030650.1 coordinate 190,018, forward strand.
CAACGGGCAATAAGACAGTCGGATGAATGACATCGCCAGACGAGGACGGCACCACACATCTCTTCAACCAGACCGTTAAAAAACCAGCCAGAAGTGCCTTCCGGGATGTCGGTCGACGAGCCTGGTGGTGGAAACTCTGAAGAATATCGCCTTTCTCATAGGGTCCGTCATCTTCTTCTAGAATCAAATCCCCTTGAGAGTGCTCTTGCATCCGGCGAAAGATATCTTCATCTGCAACTCCACAATGAGCTGCTTCAGGAGTACCTTCCAGGTCAGGGAACAAATAATTTTCCCAGCTCTTCAAACTGCATGAAGCTCCCTTATGGCTCCCATGCATGCTGGAGCAAATGTAGAGGTGGCACATCAATTTTCGGTAAGTCTCAAGCAAGGCGGGCTCCTGCTTCTCCAGAAGTGCCAATTCGGCCTCGCACGGGAAATATTCTTCATATGGGAGAGACCCCAAAGGCAGAGCAGAGACTTCCCACATCTCGTGCAGAGCCATACCCAATTCACCAACAGGGGTGAAGAAGGTCCCTGTAGCCGGGCAGTACAACTCAAAAATGGCGTAAAAGTTCGCTACGCTCATCTGAATACCATAACAGGTCGCCCTGACGGCCTCGTAAAGTCCCAGCCTCTCCAGATCCTCCTCAAAATAAGCAAGGACATATAGAGTCAAGTCCCTTCACCATGCCTTGGGAGGGTGAATCCACCCCGGGGTCCTGAAATCAGTGGCTGGATAATTGCCACAAACTTTAAAGAACTGATTTCCAAAGGTCTGAGCCACCGCGGGGTTTTCTCCCACTAGGATGTCTGGAAGTACATTCCCAGGGTGGAGACCCAATATGCAGCGAGGAGGACCCGCCCTTGTGTAACCAGGGGACGGAATTATCAACTTCCCTACGTGAACGGAGTCAGTAGTCCGAGTCACTTGCCACTGCATCTTCCGAGCCCTCGTCACACATTGAAAGAAGGACAAGGAAAAATGCCGCTTGCTAGATGAGATAGTACTTCTCACCATCCAATTTGAAAATCCACTGCCCCTCTCTGGCTAGCAGCTGGTGATCGTTGTCGGGCGCTGCATCTCCGAACATGAAGCCGGGCTTTCGATAGATTCTTCGGTCAGAATCTTCAAGGGGAGCAGTAGTTAAGATGCTCTTCATGGTGCGCTGATCCCCAGTATGAATAAGTGCATCCCGAGCAGGAGCGCTTCGCTCGCTGAACAGTGAAGTCTGCCCTTGACACTACAGGCTGACGTTGTCATCTAGCCCCCTAGCTGTGCCAAAGAGACTGTTCAGAGGACCAGGAGTATAGTGCACTGCAAAAATAAGGAGAAACTATAATTAGTTTATCAGCCAAACGAGAGCTAAAACAAGAATGTAATTTTTGTTAAGGCATAGCTTCGCTCTCCAAGTGAAGCTGGCCTAACAATAGCTTCGCCCAGAAGCTTAGCTTCGCAGCTGCAGCTTAACTCCACACGAAGGCAGGATGCAGGAAAATATCCAAATATTATCTTCGCTCTGGAAGCATGACCTCGAACAACAGAACGCGACGAAGCCCCAGGGGCTAACTTCGTCAGAAAGGTATTGCTGCCTAAAAATTATTTTAAGGGCACTAAGGTCCTTTTCAGTTACACTCCAAAGGTTAGCTTCGCAGCCTATCATTCAATAGGATGTGAACCGCCTAAGGGATAGCTTCGCCTGGAAGCTTGAAGAAGAGACCCTTCGGTTCTAAGATTCCCAATCAAGAAATCAAAGAATATTCAGGGAATTGAACTCCCTAAGATCACCAGATCATGATTGATTGCTCTGGATTCATCGGAAGATAGCCAGAAATTTGCTTTAAAAGAGAGATGAAAATCTCTAATCAAAAGGGAAAGATCCCTACCCGCGATAGGTCGTTCGATGACCGGAGGAGGAGAAGGACCCTCCGTCGTAGAGGTTGCTACCTCTTTCCTGCCTGTCTTTTGGGAGCCATCGGAGAACTGAAGAAGAAGTTCTTGAAATTTCAAACGAAGGAGGAAGAAGAAGAAGAGAGTCAGAGTGCTATGAAAATTCAAAGAGAAGTGGTGTCTTCTCTTTCAGCCCGATTAGGCTTTTATAGGCTGATGATTGCCTAAGTATTGCCTCCTCGAAAGGAGCGCAGGCAGTCGTTTCAAATTAATTTGAAACGACGCCTAAAGCGCTTTCCCAAGAAGCGTTACTTCAGCCCACTAAGGGCTAACTCCGCCGTGAGTTCAGCGTCGACTTCATGCAATGTTTGAGTAACTTCGTCGAAAGATGAACCTTAACCCCGCTGAAAGCTCGAACTTCGTAAAGAATTCATGCTAGCTTCGCTGGAAGCTCATCCCTGATTCAGATAGGATTCTGCCTTTAACTTCGCAGGAAATTTAGCTCCGTCGGTCCACTCCAGGTGTTCTTGGATCAAAAAGGAGGGAAACAAAGCAGATAAACAGCACAAAATAAACTTTTATTGATTCAAAAGGGAAGATACATTGGCGCTACATCGAGGTGGTTCGTACAACCGAATCATTGCTCCAAAGGCATACAAGTGGTCCTATCTACTTCCAAGCCAAACTAACTGGACACGAAAGGCCTTCCTCCTGCACAAGGCTGTAATCCTTCGCATAATGGCAGTTTTTGCCATCAAGAAGCAGGATCTTCTTTGATAAAAATTGGCAAAGGACCGGTTGCCACCAGAAAGTCGGATCTTCTTTGATGAAAATTGGCAAAGGAAGGATCTAAGACCTTATAGGTGACGTCCGCTTGCCCGAGGTGGATCATCTCGGATAAGCGACTACCAGCCCCTTCTCGAAGTGGATCATCTCGGATAAGCGACTGCCAACCTCTTCTGGGAATACGCATCAGCTGCCCCAGTTTGTTCCTCCTGCTTAGGATTAAAGTTTCAACCAGAAGATCAAGAGGCAAGTCTCTGATCTCTTTCATCAAATCGAAAGACTGGCGAGCACAGTTCACTGTAATACAAACTGGAAACAAGTTAGCAGTAAATCAAAGGAAAATACAAGCGTGATACGCTAAGTCAAGTTCCTCGGGCGAAGCAATTTATATCCGATCTAGTTGCGCTTTAAGGATGGATTTCAATTAAGCAGAAGATAGCCTCTCTTGCACAGTGATGATGGGCTAGCTCAGCATAAGCCAAGTCCTAGCCTCACCTATATGGCTAAGCCAGACTGATCCAGAGGGACGCAGTTTTAGCCCCACCTATATGACAAGACTGGCTTAAACTTGAAGAGACTAAGTCCTAATTCTTGCCTATATGGCGAACTTAACAGGCAAGCATGCAATGATCTTTCTTTGATCAAGTGAAAATGATAGCTTCGCCGGGAAGCTGGGAAATAGAGCTGAAGCCCTTCTCTGTAAATCAGTTAGATACAAAATGAAGAACAAGGGAAATCAATCCCTGAGGTAGCTGATAAAGCTAAATTAAGGGAGATAAACTCCCTAAAGTCATTAGTCCATTGGTAAAGTCTCTGGATGACCGAGACTCACCAGTTCTTGGCCGATTAATGACCAGAGTGGGCACTCCACTATTTCAGAGATCTGAGTATACTTCTCTGAACAAGCAGGTGATGTCATGAACAGACTACTTCTCTGCAGAGGACTTCAAGTGTCCTATTTATAGGCCTCATGGCCTGATCGCACCGCCGCTGCTTCAAGCTTAGAAGCGCGAGCAAATTTAAGGCATTTACTAAGCCTTGAGAAAGGGAATAGTCTCCCTCGGAAATGCACGAGGAAGCAATGATCTTCCTCGTTAATGCAAGAGAGGTTATTCTAATCTCGAAAAAAAGGCAATCCTTCTCGTAACTAGCCGAAAGCAGTTAGCCTCGGGAAAGGAACGACGTTCCAAGACCAATTTGAAGCGAATCTACTCCGGGAGGCTCGAACGCGGAGCTATCCAGACGCGAAGCTACTCAGAGTCGCGAATCTACATGATTCCTCGGCGAACTTATTCTAATCCGGAAGCAGGATTGAAAGCGAAGCTAAACTCAACCACCGTGGCGACGTTCGTACTTCACATACCATCAATCAAAGCAATTCAAAGTATTTCAAAGCCTGAACCATTCCATTGCAGACTTTCGAAAACTTTGAAGGGGGTCTTGTTGACACTCTAAAAAAGACAAGATTCCTGACTGGCCTGAACAATGTCTAAACTTGTTGACATTTACAAAAGAGAAGTGACAGACAAGCTGACGACCAGTTCTGTACCCATCTCTGAGGGACAAATCAGCAACTTGGACTCTACTGATCCAGTGAAGCAGACAGTGAGCCGAGATTGTCTTTGAAGAGACCTAAGCAGGTCTAAGATGCTAAGTTAGCTCAACACTTAGCATCACATGAGCCCAAGGGGATAACCTCGCCTGAGAGGCTAAGTTTGTCCAACTTCGCCTTAAAGCTGTTCAAAGATCTATCAGAGAGTTAACTTACAGCTTCGCCTGAAGTGCTCAGTTAACTCCGCAGAGAGTTAGCTTCGCTCGAAGCCATACACGTAACCGCGCAGAAGGATGGTAGCTTTGCTACAGATGTTATCCAGCTCCGCTGAAGAGCTTTCTTCTGACTTCGCCAGATGCTCCTTCCAGCTCCGCTGCGAGCTCGACGCGACAGCTCGCTGCGGGTCTTTTATGGTCACCTTTGACCAATTAAATCTCCATATGAGATCAAATCTATTCAAGATCAAGATTAAATCCAATCGAGATCAAATCTGAGATCAAATTTGGCAGTTGTTTACCATAATCTCTTGACTCTCCTAAAATAAGTAAGAAGATCAAGGGAGATCTTTCAATTATTTGAAAAGAATCAAAACAGATCAGGAGATCGACGCTACCTGCTATTCCTAGCTTCGCAGAAGCTGATTCTAGCCTCACAGCAAGGCTACTTTCTAGATTTAAACAAATTAACTCAATCTCTTTTCAGATTTTTAAGGGACAATTATACCCCTGCTCTCCTTATAAATAGCCCACTAGAGGCACAAGAAGGCACACACGCGCACATGCAAAAGAGACGCACAGAGAGACGGCTAAACAGAGATCTATTCTCTTGCTTCCAAGAATTCAGAGAATTCAGAGAACTGCTTCTCTAATCAGGGTGCTGATACCCTAAGATCTTCCTCCCTCTCAAGGAATCTCCGGAACCAGGCGAGAAAGAATTCCCAAGTGGAGGCGGTTTTGAGAAGTAACAAGAGGGTTCTACCAACCTTCTGTTCTCCGATTCTCCGAACCAGGCGAGAAGGGAATCCCATCGATCGCATCGTCAAAGGGACAAAGTGGTCGCGCGCTGACCAGACTCCTATCGGCACACTTCTCCAGAATCTCAGAGGAGATCTACTTGTAATCTTTTTAGAATACTTGTAATTTAGCTCCTCGACCCCTTTTTTGAAAGTTTTTCCCTTTGTAAAATTAATGAAAAACACCCTGCTGTTCAAAAAAGACAGTTTTTCTTCTGATGAGATTAGGTTTATATTATTTACTATTATTTTCTCTCATTATTCTATCTTTATCTCTCTCTGTCTCCACGCGCTTTCAGTTCTATATTTTAAATTCTTAGAGAGCCTCATTCTTAGAAAAGCGGGATCATATCTTGATTTTGAGTTCGCAGACCTAGATCTATCAGATCTCCATTGATCTTTTCATCTCAATTTTTTTATCATCCTGTATTAAATCTCTCTTGGTCTGTCTCTTTTTATATCGAGTCTCAACCATAATTCATCTCTCGCCACCCCATCTCGTTGCCGGCCCCGCCCCCTTTCCCCCCATCTGAATATGAATCAGTTATCATCAAGTTCAACTTCATCAGAGAATGAAGCAAATGCAGCAACAGGGAGATCTTTGGATGCTAATCTAGAGATTAATATTTTTTCAATTTATTTATTATTTATGTTATTCTTCGTCGCTATTGTCACTGAAAAAATTATTTTTGTTTTATGTTGAGCGACCTAATATATTTTTTTATTAAAGGTTGCGATTAAAGTCGTAGTTTTTAATTAAAATTTTCTCAAATGTTTCAAACTACGACCTTAGACGTAATCTTCAATTACATTAGGACTGCGACCTTAGTTGCAATCCTTTATTATATTAAAGTTACAATCTAAATAATAGTCATATATTAAATAAGGACTGTGACTAAGATCGCAGTGTTTAATAAAAAAATTCTAAATTCTTATAAACAGTGACCTTAGTCGCATCCTGCAATTATATTAGGATTGCGACCTTAGTCACAGTCCTTTATTATATTAGTGTTATGATTTTAGTAACAATCATCTATTATATAAGGATTGCGATAATAGTCAAAGTGTTTAATAAAACACTTTTCCTAATATTATAAACATCTACTATAGTCGCGTTCCTCAATTATGTTAGGACTGCGACCTTAGTCGCAGTTTTCAATTATTATATTAATGTTGTGTCCCTGGGTAACAGTCATTTATTATATGAGAATTGTAAGCTGAGACGCAGTCCTACCTTATTCTGATCTTTAATCTAACAATTTTTTTTGTAGAAAATGAATTTGCATGTTGAAATGTCTGGAAGCATGATTATTTTTTTAGGACAGGAATTTGTAACAGATTATGCAGCATACAACTTCTACAATGCTTATGCAAGGAACAATAATTTTGGCGTGAGGAAAAAGAAATAGATAAATCACGGAGGCCTCCGCATGAAGTTATTTGTAAAAAATATTGTTGCAAAAAGGAGGGTATCAAGAGGTTAGGGATAAAAGACAAGAAGGGCTTACCATCAACCATCGTATTGATACTGGAGTTCTGTCCTGCTGAGATGCATATTCTGTTACATTTATTACCAGACAGAAGATTTTAGGTGGTTACTAAATTTGCTGATTCGCATTCACACGATTTATCAAGCCCGGATAAGATGCACCACTTTTACTCTCATCAGACACATCGATCAAAAATAAGCAGAACTATTATGACCAATTTGAATGATATAAGAATGTGTCCTTCTAATATTGTCCGTGTTGTTAATGTAATGAATCATGGAGAAGATTGTGAACAAGTAAGTGCACAACAGTGTATTAATTTTATTCGACATAAAAGAAATAATATTAGGCAAGAGTTCATTTATATCATCAAATATTTTCAAGAGAAAGCAGAGTAAGATCCAGAATTTTCTTTGCCAGTGAGGTTGATCATGCTGGCAGACTAAGAAGTGTCTTTTGGGTCGATGGAAGAGCAATATCTTCTTATTTAAGTTTTTTGGATGTGGTAGTTTTTGATAACATACATGACTAATCATCTGAACCTACCCTTTGCTCCATTCACTGGTGTTAATCACATCGACAGTCTATTTTCTTTGGTTGTGCATTGCTCATAGATAAGCATAGAGATACATTTGTTTGGCTTTTCAAGAAATGGCTCAAATGCATGCACAGAGTTGCACCAAAGGCGATCATTACTGATCATTATGCCCAGATAGGTGATACTATCAATATAGTTTTCTCAAATTGTTGGCACCATTTCTGTTTTTGGCATATAAGAAAACACATTGGCAAGCAACAGATCCCTTTGATGAACAAGTATGGATTGATTCCAACTTTTGGTATTGCTCTTGTGATATAAGCACATGCAAGGAACGTTGGAGACTGATGAGGTACAAATATGATATAGATGAAGAAGAAGACAGTTGGTTAGTAAAGATGTACAGATTGCATACATATTGGGTTGATGCTTATCTGAAGGACATTTTTTGGGATGAAATAACAAATAGTCAAAGGTCTGAGAATATTAATTCCTTTTTTGATGTGTTTGTGAATGTAAATACAAAACTTGTTGAGTTTGTCAACCAATAGATAATGCTACTGCCGTCCGTTGTAAAGCTGAATCTCAAGAAGACTTTTTGTGTTTGAATTGTGTGCCTAATTGTAACTTAAATTCATATGAGATACAAGTTGCGAGGTTTTATACTAGAAAGATTTTTAAGTTATTTCCAAAAGAATGGACAGTTGTAATGACAATGTTTTCTAAAGAGTTAGAACATGAGGCTCAAGAATAATATTTTGGTTGGTGATTTTTCTGAATCAAAAGATAAATGGGAAAAAGTCAGTTATGAGAATTGTAGGGAGCTTCATGTTTTTTGTACTTGTGCCTTATGTGAAACCGAGGAGATCCTTTATAGACATATTCTGTGCATCTTATGACGCAATCATATTACACATATTCTAAAATCTTATATACTGCAGAGGTGAAAATTGGATGCTTGTTACAAAAATGTTGGAATTGAACATGGTATGAAATCTTGCCCAAATCAAGATATGCGAGGAAATGCAAGATTATGGACACTTCGATCTAAATTTAATGCAATTCTCGAAATGGTATCTGATTCGGATATCCATCTTTCCAAGTTGGATGGTGTGTTGAAAAAATTTGCTGTTGAAACCATGTTTCAAATCCAAGACATTTAATAATCAATCATCGCAGACTGAAACTAATATTTGTTCTAGTTCTTCAGTTATCGTATTTAGAGACGGTGAAAAAATAACAATACGTGATCCTCTTGATCCTGTGACTATAAAAGGAGGCCCAAAAGTGCATCCAGAATAAAGTCTGAATTTGAAGATTCTCTATCACAGAAGGAGATGAAGCATCATTAATGTGAAAACTATCAACAACTGGGTCATTATAGGACTGGTTGTTCATTATTGGTATAACATTTTTCTCTTATATCATTTGGATTTTAATTGTTGTTTCAAACATTTACATATTTTTCTTAACAAAATTTTTCCTATGCATGTTATTTTCATTATAACATGAATTGATTTTTTTATTCGCAGAGAAAATAGTATCAGGCTATAGCAACCGAGAAGAAAGAATGAGTTGATTTTTGTATCATCGTGCGAGAAATGCGACCAAGGTCGCAGTGTTAATGTAGAAAGGATATCACTGAACTGCGATCAAAGTCATAGTTCATTTAATATTTTATATATTTGTTATTCGTTGCTTGTTCTCTAAGTTTTATTACATTAAGAACTTTTTATTTTTGATACAGATTTACCATGATCGTAATTTTTTTAATTTGTTTGAATATAGTGAAACTTATTGATTTTTTATGAGCACTGCGACTATGTTCACACATACGACTGTCGATGTAGTTAACCTTTGAACTGCGAACATGGTCGCAGTTTTGAAATTATTTGAATATTCTGCGACGATAGTGTTTAGTCGTGACTGCGACCCTGGTGACAATTTTCATAGTAGATCACATTTTTTGTTACACATACTGATCATATCGTAGTTATATGGATGGCGACCATAGTTGCAGTTTTATACAGGATAGGATATTTTTAACTCAAGATTGCGACCTTATTTAACTTGATAGGATATATTTTCAACCAACCTTTGTGTTTTTTTGAAATCTTTTTAATCGTCTTTTGTATCAGAAAATTTTTGACTTATCTTAATATTTGCGACTAGAGTCCCTGTTTTAATATAGTTTTATATATTATTATTTAAAGCGACCTTGGTCACAGTCTTTATCCAAAATGAGAGATTTTGACCATAGTTAACTTGTTACATAAACCTTACAAGAAAGGACATTAAAATTTAAGATAAAAATTTATTTATTTAATGGACCTTACAAAAAAGGCATTAAAATGCCTAGAAAGAAGAAAAAATGAAGCTGCTTATGAAAATAACAGAAAATTTTAGTCGTTTTCATCATCACCATCATAATAATAATCGTTTTCTTCCTTCTCATTGTCTTCTTCTTCCATCTCGCTTTCATTCTCTTCGTCCTCTGTGACCCCCTCGCTTTCCTTCTCGCTTTCCCACTCTTTTGGAAGGTACTTCAATTCATCCATAAACTCTCAGAATGGGTCGTCCATTTTGAGCTCTTCCTCCGACCCGTATCGAGGGGATATATCAGAATAATTCTCCCAACCATTATTAGAGAAATTGTTACGTTCAGGGGAAGAAGAAGGAGAAAACATATTCCAACAGTAAAATTCTTACGTAAGTTTAAAAAACGAATCGTGCCTGCTGTTTTTCTAGATATGAGATCTTTAATATATTATTCAGGAAGTCCAAAAGGCGAATACTCTCAAACGATGTGGACAATACGAATAAGTATTATAGGTGACGGTTGAGTTTTAAAAACTGGATAAAAAGCATTAATTTATTTAATTGAATGATTTATGGCGGGAGGACTCCAATACTAATATTTCTTGGGATTATTATGACATGATTTACAAATTAACTGTTATTTATATTTAATTTTCAAGATTTTTTATTTTATTAATGTAACGCCCCGATCCTAAAGATACGGAGACGTTATGGCGACGCATATACGCGAGGAAAAATACCCGATCCTAAAGATACGGAGACGTTATGGCGACGCATATACGCGAGGAAAAATACCCCTCGTATACGCGCTAAGCCTAAATTGTAACTTGAACAAGCTATGAATCAGAAGCATAATATTAAATGATCACTGCAATAATACATATAATGACAATCACAATGATAGCAGCATAAATGATGGTAAGAAAAATGACAGCTGAAGCGATAAAGATAAAATCAAGAAATGACAGGAATATACAAGAGGTGAGGATACCAGAACAGAAGAAAGAGCGTCCAGTCCCTCGCAAGATGAACAGTCTCGTCAAACACCTGCACATTAGAAACAATCGTCCAATATCTGGACGTGCAAATCCAGGGTCGTCAGAACGCGACCATGGTGAGTGTGTGTGTAAAAGGGAAAAAGCTCGTGCAGAAGAAACAATGTGCATAAATAGTAATAATAACAACTGCAGATAAAAGAGACTAAATAACTAGATAAATAACGGAACAGTAATACACATGATAATAACATGAATAAAGGTAGAATATAACTGTCACAACTGTAAATAAACAATCAATATCAAGGCGTGTAATCTATCACATGTCGCTAGTCTGGTATCTAAGTCTGGTCACAAGTCTGGTCCTGGTTACAATCATGTGGTTCTGGTTACAATCATGTATACGGTCATATGTCATAAGGCAGGGTGACCATTTAGGGCATAACACAATGTGTTTCATCCAAACCATACAATAACAATCAGTAGTGTTATATGTTATCTTTGTCACTTTCCCACGGCGTCCCACAACATCCGACAGTTCACCCTGGAGCCCGCACATCCAGTAGAACTCATTCGAACTCCGATATGCGGGTATCATTGTTCGAATAGGGAAAAAGAACCAAATAACAAGTATCCTAGGGTTATCATCATACAAGTGCGTGTGGATGCTAATAGGCACTGAGAATGCAATATCATGCTAACACCAGGTGGCACAATCAGTAGATAGCCCTACAGATTCAAGAGGTGGCCCCCACAGATTCAAGAGGTGGCCCCCACCACGTGTGTGGTGTGGCACTTTGCTCCGTGTGGCACTTTGCTCTGAGGGGAATGGATTCTAGAGGTGGCCCCACGGATTCAAGAGGTGGCCCCCACCATGTGTATGATGTGGCACTTTGTTCCGTGTGGCACTTAGTTCCATTCAGGATCCACCGGACGCTAGTACGATTGTGGGATACATCCTCGTCATCCCGACACCAGGCGGCAAACCGCCGGACGCCGGTTTGACTGTGCTATTAACAGGTCAACAGTGCATGGGACATGGGTACAGGAGATACATGAGTCCTAGATGTCAAGTAAAAGTGATACAGTCATATGTCAAGGTCCCGTGAAAGGTGTCTAGTGTACAGTCAGTTAGGTAATGCCATCAGTCACAATCAATATCTTATGCCATTTCAATTACTGGGATGCTACGGGACGGTAACAATATCAGTACAGTAATAATCAATCAGTAATCGTATACACGGTGAACAATATCAGTAACAGTAACAGTAACAGTAACAGTAACCGTGTATACGATGAACAATAAAACTGTATACGATGTTACAGTCAACCAAACATTTCCCGTAACTTCCAGTAATCTGAATACTAGGTTTATCAGTCAGGTGCCAGGCATGACCAGTTAAGTTCAGTGCACCAATATCCAACTAAACTCTCACCTGTGTTATCATCAAAAGATAATCAAATCTACTGATAACTGCTATCTGGTAACTCAGAGTACAAGATCACTGATATCAACTAGGTCACTATCACAATAACTCAATCTCTATCAACTGACGTAATCCAGTCTCTAATATCATAACAAGTCCACATCCATATCTGAATGAATCATTACTTAAATCATCACCAATAAATGAATAACAAGTCAACACATACTGAATCATATCAAAGTACGGGAATCATCCTCAAATAACTTATGGACTAGACTATCTACTCTTGGTACTCAACATCATCAATATATCATCTAAACAAATCCCAAATGCCAACAATGTCAATCTCATCTCAATACAAGTCAGGTTCCAATATAAGGAATATAGATTCTGGATAACCTCCAACTCAAGATCAATCTAAGTCACAACTCAACTAATAGGGTCATATCTGATATGTCCTCAATACTCAACTAATAAAGTCTCGTCTAATTACTGATCATCATTCAATGCAAATAATATAAATCCAGATCAATCCAACGTCATTACAAACAACTCAGCTTCCAATAGTTCTATAATCATCTAGTGTCAATACACAACAAGTAATCTGATATAATAATTGGTGTTCCAACATATCGCAATGTCCAGTACTAGTCCTCTCACTCCATCGGTCTACTCTGATTCCCAGGACTTCACAATTCCCTCTCCTATAAAGCAGTCATTATATCCCAACATTCGGTATCATAACATATTCATGCATCTAAGTTCTACTAAATCAAGTCATTACCACCACTATCTATCTCTTGAGATCCTATACATCCATCTGTATCCATCTCTTGAAGTCATATTCATCCATCAATAGTCATTACATACTCGAGGGTAAAGTCTACAATCCAATGAAGGAACTATACATAGCTGACAGGCCAACTGTAGTCGACTAGGGTCATCTATAAGTCGACTAGGGGAAGTGTAGTCGACTATAAGAAGAGGGCAAGTCGACTAGGGGTGATGATTAGTCGACTTGAGGGTAAGGTATAGTCGACTAATAAGTCTATTAGTCGACTACTAAACATGTCAAGTCGACCAGCAGAATGATACAGAGAGTTCAACATATTCTGGAAGGGGGCTAGTCGACTAGTGGCATATATTAGTCGACTAACAGGGCCATTAGTCGACTAATAAAGGGTATTAGTTGACTAATAGACCTCTGTTAGCCAGAAACAGGGCATACTGATACCTGATCTCTCACACAATAAAACACGTATATGTATCTCCTCTCTTACACATATCAATGCACACAATCACTACTTTATTCTATGCACAAGTATACAATTGAATCATAATAGAATCAAATACACATATCTACGAGGAATCAAAAGGAGGAGGAGAATACACTCACATTGGGAAATCTGGTCGTCGCCGGGCGAGTCGCCGTTACAGTCGCTGTGGTGCCGCTCTTCGCTGTTGGACTGCATAGGAGGGTAGCCAGGGTACTGGGGAAGGCCTGGCTGCAAGCTGGGGATCTCGCGCTCCCCGGAAGGGCCTGGAATTTCCGCTCGCTCGCTGCCTGCGCGCTGGATCTGGGTGGTTGCTGCTGTGCGCGTCAAGGGCCGAGTCGCTGCCGCGGTCGCTGTGGTGTCGTTCCTCGCTATCGGACTACATGGGAGGGTGGCCAAGGTGCTGGAGAAGGCCACCGTGCTGGTCTCCAACGACGGTCTGGCGTGGATCAGGAGAACGGCCTGCTCGCTTGAACTGCGCGGATAGGGATCTGCTGCAGATTCGCCGGAGAAGTCTGGCGTGTCGCTGTTGGACCTGGACTCGTCCTTGCACGGGGCTGTCCGCTGTTGCAGATCTGGGCCGTGGAGGTAGTCGTGGGCTGTCCGGGTCTGCTGGGGATGCGCCGGAGAGCTGTGCACGCCAGGGAGGAGAGCTCGCTGTCGGACTGCGCAGGGAAGAAGGCTGCTGTACTGGTGGCTGTCCTCGCTGCCGCTGCTGGTCTGAAGTGGAGAGGGGGCGGTTCTGATATGGGGGAGGATCAGATAAGGAGTGATGATTGCCGTGGCTCGCCGACGGAGGGGCACGGCGAGGAGAGGGGCTGTTGTGCATCGGCCTGCCATGGGGAGGAGGCGCCAAGGGGAGATCATGGGGGTCATGGTGGCGGCTGCTGTGGTGAGGGGTTTAGATGGTGATGGAAATTAGAGGAGAGATTAGGTTAGGGTTAGGTTAAGAATAGGATTATATAGGAGGTGCAAATAATGGGTTATTGGGTTTGATCCAAATAAGTAAATGAGTAGTGGGTTTATAATGGGTATATAGATTCAATTGGGTGAACGGGTGCAAGCGGTTGAATCCAAATAGTGAGTGGGTAATAGGAGGTATAATGGATAATGGGTAGACTCAAGATAATGGGTTAAGAATCCAGATGAGTAAATGGGAAATAGGGTGAGAGGCTAGCAAGGAGAGCACAACCTGAATGAATAATATTAGTACCAATGCCACTATTAAAATAAATAACTAAAATAATAGTAACATAAATAATAATTGTTGAATGCTAACAATAGAATAATAATACGTTAACAATAAATAATAATCATAATGGAAATAAAAATATTAATAAAGAATAATGACCTTAATGAGATAATGGAAATAATAATTAAGTGCCAATCAAAAATAATAATGGTAAATATAAAATGTCAAATCACCATTTACTGTCTCAAAAATAATTTTCATACTTAATAATAATAATCTCAGGAAAAATAATAAATTAACTTGATTAAATAAAAATACTCAGTAAATCAAAATAAATACTTGAAGAAGTTAAAATACAGTAGTTTAGATTAGGGATATTACATTCTACCCACCTTAATAAAAATTTCGTCCTCGAAATTCAAATAAGGTAGGAAATGGTAAAAGAATCAAAGATCAAGAGAGAACACAACAATCTTCCATGTTGCCTCGTTGGGACACCACGATTCCGCTGCGCGCTCTGATCTCTGCTACCAGCTTCAACATGGAGTAACCGATCTCAAGAGATAGAATCAGGAGGAATGAATAGGAAGGAAGGATGAAATCAAAATGGACATCCAAATCACTCTAATTGAAGTGTTGGAATCATGAATATCAACAGATCAAGAACGGAATTCCAAAGGGAGGACAATCAATTTCCAAATGGAGTCAATATTATCACGTGAATAGTATATGTATATTGCAGTGTCAACATAACTGTCTCAGGTTACAGGTAGGAACTAGGTTCTCTTTTATGTCGAACCTGGCTCTGATACCACTCTGTAACGCCCCGATCCTAAAGATACGGAGACGTTATGGCGACGCATATACGCGAGGAAAAATACCCCTCGTATACGCGCTAAGCCTAAATTGTAACCTGAACAAGCTATGAATCAGAAGCATAATATTAAATGATCACTGCAATAATACATATAATGACAATCACAATGATAGCAGCATAAATGATGGTAAGAAAAATGACAGCTGAAGCGATAAAGATAAAATCAAGAAATGACAGGAATATACAAGAGGTGAGGATACCAGAACAGAAGAAAGAGCGTCCAGTCCCTCGCAAGATGAACAGTCTCGTCAAACACCTGCACATTAGAAACAATCGTCCAATATCTGGACGTGCAAATCCAGGGTCGTCAGAACGCGACCATGGTGAGTGTGTGTGTAAAAGGGAAAAAGCTCGTGCAGAAGAAACAATGTGCATAAATAGTAATAATAACAACTGCAGATAAAAGAGACTAAATAACTAGATAAATAACGGAACAGTAATACACATGATAATAACATGAATAAAGGTAGAATATAACTGTCACAACTGTAAATAAACAATCAATATCAAGGCGTGTAATCTATCACATGTCGCTAGTCTGGTATCTAAGTCTGGTCACAAGTCTGGTCCTGGTTACAATCATGTGGTTCTGGTTACAATCATGTATACAGTCATATGTCATAAGGCAGGGTGACCATTTAGGGCATAACACAATGTGTTTCATCCAAACCATACAATAACAATCAGTAGTGTTCTATGTTATCTTTGTCACTTTCCCACCGGCGTCCCACAACATCCGACAGTTCACCCTGGAGCCCGCACATCCAGTAGAACTCATTCGAACTCCGATATGCGGGTATCATTGTTCGAATAGGGAAAGAGAACCAAATAACAAGTATCCTAGGGGTTATCATCATACAAGTGCGTGTGGATGCTAATAGGCACTGAGAATGCAATATCATGCTAACACCAGGTGGCACAATCAGTAGATAGCCCTACAGATTCAAGAGGTGGCCCCCACAGATTCAAGAGGTGGCCCCCACCACGTGTGTGGTGTGGCACTTTGCTCCGTGTGGCACTTTGCTCTGAGGGGAATAGATTCTAGAGGTGGCCCCCACGGATTCAAGAGGTGGCCCTCACCATGTGTATGATGTGGCACTTTGTTCTGTGTGGCACTTAGTTCCATTCAGGATCCACCGGACGCTAGTACGATTGTGGGATACATCCTCATCATCCCGACACCAGGCGGCAAACCGCCGGACGCCGGTTTGACTGTGCTATTAACAGGTCAACAGTGCATGGGACATGGGTACAGGAGATACAGGAGTCCTAGATGTCAAGTAAAAGTGATACAGTCATATGTCAAGGTCCCGTGAAAGGTGTCTAGTGTACAGTCAGTTAGGTAATGCCATCAGTCACAATCAATATCTTATGCCATTTCAATTACTGGGATGCTACGGGACGGTAACAATATCAGTACAGTAATAATCAATCAGTAATCGTATACACGGTGAACAATATCAGTAACAGTAACAGTAACAGTAACAGTAACCGTGTATACGATGAACAATAAAACTGTATACGATGTTACAGTCAACCAAACATTTCCCGTAACTTTCAGTAATCTGAATACTAGGTTTATCAGTCAGGTGCCAGGCATGACCAGTTAAGTTCAGTGCACCAATATCCAACTAAACTCTCACCTGTGTTATCATCAAAAGATAATCAATCTACTGATAACTGCTATCTGGTAACTCGGAGTACAAGATCACTGATATCAACTAGGTCACTATCACAATAACTCAATCTCTATCAACTGACGTAATCCAGTCTCTAATATCATAACAAGTCCACATCCATATCTGAATGAATCATTACTTAAATCATCACCAATAAATGAATAACAAGTCAACACATACTGAATCATATCAAAGTACGGGAATCATCCTCAAATAACTTATGGACTAGACTATCTACTCTTGGTACTCAACATCATCAATATATCATCTAAACAAATCCCAAATGCCAACAATGTCAATCTCATCTCAATACAAGTCAGGTTCCAATATAAGGAATATAGATTCTGGATAACCTCCAACTCAAGATCAATCTAAGTCACAACTCAACTAATAGGGTCATATCTGATATGTCCTCAATACTCAACTAATAAAGTCTCGTCTAATTACTGATCATCATTCAATGCAAATAATATAAGTCCAGATCAATCCAACGTCATTACAAACAACTCAGCTTCCAATAGTTCTATAATCATCTAGTGTCAATACACAACAAGTAATCTGATATAATAATTGGTGTTCCAACATATCGCAATGTCCAGTACTAGTCCTCTCACTCCATCGGTCTACTCTGATTCCCAGGACTTCACAATTCCCTCTCCTATAAAGCAGTCATTATATCCCAACACTCGGTATCATAACATATTCATGCATCTAAGTTCTACTAAATCAAGTCATTACCACCACTATCTATCTCTTGAGATCCTATACATCCATCTGTATCCATCTCTTGAAGTCATATTCATCCATCAATAGTCATTACATACTCGAGGGTAAAGTCTACAATCCAATGAAGGAACTATACATAGCTGACAGGCCAACTGTAGTCGACTAGGGTCATCTATAAGTCGACTAGGGGAAGTGTAGTCGACTATAAGAAGAGGGCAAGTCGACTAGGGGTGATGATTAGTCGACTTGAGGGTAAGGTATAGTCGACTAATAAGTCTATTAGTCGACTACTAAACATGTCAAGTCGACCAGCAGAATGATACAGAGAGTTCAACATATTCTGGAAGGGGGCTAGTCGACTAGTGGCATATATTAGTCGACTAACAGGGCCATTAGTCGACTAATAAAGGGTATTAGTTGACTAATAGACCTCTGTTAGCCAGAAACAGGGCATACTGATACCTGATCTCTCACACAATAAAACACGTATATGTATCTCCTCTCTTACACATATCAATGCACACAATCACTACTTTATTCTATGCACAAGTATACAATTGAATCATAATAGAATCAAATACACATATCTACGAGGAATCAAAAGGAGGAGAGAATACACTCACATTGGGAAATCTGGTCGTCGCCGGGCGAGTCGCCGTTACAGTCGCTGTGGTGCCGCTCTTCGCTGTTGGACTGCATAGGAGGGTAGCCAGGGTACTGGGGAAGGCCTGGCTGCAAGCTGGGGATCTCGCGCTCGCCGGAAGGGCCTGGAATTGCCGCTCGCTCGCTGCCTGCGCGCTGGATCTGGGTGGTTGCTGCTGTGCGCGTCAAGGGCCGAGTCGCTGCCGCGGTCGCTGTGGTGTCGTTCCTCGCTATCGGACTACATGGGAGGGTGGCCAAGGTGCTGGAGAAGGCCACCGTGCTGGTCTCCAACGACGGTCTGGCGTGGATCAGGAGAACGGCCTGCTCGCTTGAACTGCGCGGACAGGGATCTGCTGCAGATTCGCCGGAGAAGTCTGGCGTGTCGCTGTTGGATCTGGACTCGGCCTTGCACGGGGCTGTCCGCTGTTGCAGATCTGGGTCGTGGAGGTAGTCGTGGGCTGTCCGGGTCTGCTGGGGATGCGCCGGAGAGCTGTGCACGCCAGGGAGGAGAGCTCGCTGTCGGACTGCGCATGGAAGAAGGCTGCTGTACTGGTGGCTGTCCTCGTTGCCGCTGCTGGTCTGAAGTGGAGAGGGGGCAGTTCTGATATGGGGGAGGATCAGATAAGGAGTGATGATTGCCGTGGCTCGCCGACGGAGGGGCACGGCGAGGAGAGGGGCTGTTGTGCATCGGCCTGCCATGGGGAGGAGGCGCCAAGGGGAGATCATGGGGGTCATGGTGGCGGCTGCTGTGGTGAGGGGTTTAGATGGTGATGGAAATTAGAGGAGAGATTAGGTTAGGGTTAGGTTAAGAATAGGATTATATAGGAGGTGCAAATAATGGGTTATTGGGTTTGATCCAAATAAGTAAATGAGTAGTGGGTTTATAATGGGTATATAGATTCAATTGGGTGAACGGGTGCAAGCGGTTGAATCCAAATAGTGAGTGGGTAATAGGAGGTATAATGGATAATGGGTAGACTCAAGATAATGGGTTAAGAATCCAGATGAGTAAATGGGAAATAGGGTGAGAGGCTAGCAAGGAGAGCACAACCTGAATGAATAATATTAGTACCAATGCCACTATTAAAATAAATAACTAAAATAATAGTAACATAAATAATAATTGTTGAATGCTAACAATAGAATAATAATACGTTAACAATAAATAATAATCATAATGGAAATAAAAATATTAATAAAGAATAATGACCTTAATGAGATAATGGAAATAATAATAAGTGCCAATCAAAAATAATAATGGTAAATATAAAATGTCAAATCACCATTTACTGTCTCAAAAATAATTTTCATACTTAATAATAATAATCTCAGGAAAAATAATAAATTAACTTGATTAAATAAAAATACTCAGTAAATCAAAATAAATACTTGAAGAAGTTAAAATACAGTAGTTTAGATTAGGGATATTACATTCTACCCACCTTAATAAAAATTTCGTCCTCGAAATTCAAATAAGGTAGGAAATGGTAAAAGAATCAAAGATCAAGAGAGAACACAACAATCTTCCACGTTGCCTCGTTGGGACACCACGATTCCGCTGCTCGCTCTGATCTCTGCTACCAGCTTCAACATGGAGTAACCGATCTCAAGAGATAGAATCAGGAGGAATGAATAGGAAGGAAGGATGAAATCAAAATGGACATCCAAATCACTCTAATTGAAGTGTTGGAATCATGAATATCAACAGATCAAGAACGGAATTCCAAAGGGAGGACGATCAATTTCCAAATGGAGTCAATATTATCACGTGAATAGTATATGTATATTGCAGTGTCAACATAACTGTCTCAGGTTACAGGTAGGAACTAGGTTCTCTTTTATGTCGAACCTGGCTCTGATACCACTCTGTAACGCCCCGATCCTAAAGATACGGAGACGTTATGGCGACGCATATACGCGAGGAAAAATACCCCTCATATACACGCTAAGCCTAAATTGTAACCTGAACAAGCTATGAATCAGAAGCATAATATTAAATGATCACTGCAATAATACATATAATGACAATCACAATGATAGCAGCATAAATGATGATAAGAAAAATGACAGCTGAAGCGATAAAGATAAAATCAAGAAATGACAGGAATATATAAGAGGTGAGGATACCAGAACAGAAGAAAGAGCGTCCAGTCCCTCGCAAGATGAACAGTCTCGTCAAACACCTGCACATTAGAAACAATCGTCCAATATCTGGACGTGCAAATCCAGGGTCGTCAGAACGCGACCATGGTGAGTGTGTGTGTAAAAGGGAAAAAGCTCGTGCAGAAGAATCAATGTGTATAAATAGTAATAATAACAACTGCAGATAAAAGAGACTAAATAACTAGATAAATAACGGAACAGTAATACACATGATAATAACATGAATAAAGGTAGAATATAACTGTCACAACTGTAAATAAACAATCAATATCAAGGCGTGTAATCTATCACATGTCGCTAGTCTGGTATCTAAGTCTGGTCACAAGTCTGGTCCTGGTTACAATCATGTGGTTCTGGTTACAATCATGTATACAGTCATATGTCATAAGACAGGGTGACCATTTAGGGCATAACACAATGTGTTTCATCCAAACCATACAATAACAATCAGTAGTGTTCTATGTTATCTTTGTCACTTTCCCACCGGCGTCCCACAACATCCGACAGTTCACCCTGGAGCCCGCACATCCAGTAGAACTCATTCGAACTCCGATATGCGGGTATCATTGTTCGAATAGGGAAAGAGAACCAAATAACAAGTATCCTAGGGGTTATCATCATACAAGTGCGTGTGGATGCTAATAGGCACTGAGAATGCAATATCATGCTAACACCAGGTGGCACAATCAGTAGATAGCCCTACAGATTCAAGAGGTGGCCCCCACCACGTGTGTGGTGTGGCACTTTGCTCCGTGTGGCACTTTGCTCTGAGGGGAATAGATTCTAGAGGTGGCCCCCACGGATTCAAGAGGTGGCCCTCACCATGTGTATGATGTGGCACTTTGTTCTGTGTGGCACTTAGTTCCATTCAGGATCCACTGGACGCTAGTACGATTGTGGGATACATCCTCGTCATCCCGACACCAGGCGGCAAACCGCCGGATGCCGGTTTGACTGTGCTATTAACAGGTCAACAGTGCATGGGACATGGGTACAGGAGATACAGGAGTCCTAGATGTTAAGTAAAAGTGATACAGTCATATGTCAAGGTCCCGTGAAAGGTGTCTAGTGTACAGTCAGTTAGGTAATGCCATCAGTCACAATCAATATCTTATGCCATTTCAATTACTGGGATGCTACGGGACGGTAACAATATCAATACAGTAATAATCAATCAGTAATCGTATACACGGTGAACAATATCAGTAACAGTAACAGTAACAGTAACAGTAACCGTGTATACGATGAACAATAAAACTGTATACGATGTTACAGTCAACCAAACATTTCCCGTAACTTCCAGTAATCTAAATACTAGGTTTATCAGTCAGGTGCCAGGCATGACCAGTTAAGTTCAGTGCACCAATATCCAACTAAACTCTCACCTGTGTTATCATAAAAAGATAATCAAATCTACTGATAACTGCTATCTGGTAACTCGGAGTACAAGATCACTGATATCAATTAGGTCACTATCACAATAACTCAATCTCTATCAACTGACGTAATCCAGTCTCTAATATCATAACAAGTCCACATCCATATCTGAATGAATCATTACTTAAATCATCACCAATAAATGAATAACAAGTCAACACATACTGAATCATATCAAAGTACGGGAATCATCCTCAAATAACTTATGGACTAGACTATCTACTCTTGGTACTCAACATCATCAATATATCATCTAAACAAATCCCAAATGCCAACAATGTCAATCTCATCTCAATACAAGTCAGGTTCCAATATAAGGAATATAGATTCTGGATAACCTCCAACTCAAGATCAATCTAAGTCACAACTCAACTAATAGGGTCATATCTGATATGTCCTCAATACTCAACTAATAAAGACTCGTCTAATTACTGATCATCATTCAATGCAAATAATATAAGTCCAGATCAATCCAACGTCATTACAAACAACTCAGCTTCCAATAGTTCTATAATCATCTAGTGTCAATACACAACAAGTAATCTGATATAATAATTGGTGTTCCAACATATCACAATGTCCAGTACTAGTCCTCTCACTCCATCAGTCTACTCTGATTCCCAGGACTTCACAATTCCCTCTCCTATAAAGATCAGTCATTATATCCCAACACTCGGTATCATAACATATTCATGCATCTAAGTTCTACTAAATCAAGTCATTACCACCACTATCTATCTCTAGAGATCCTATACATCCATCTGTATCCATCTCTTGAAGTCATATTCATCCATCAATAGTCATTACATACTCGAGGGTAAAGTCTACAATCCAATGAAGGAACTATACATAGCTGACAGGCCAACTGTAGTCGACTAGGGTCATCTATAAGTCGACTAGGGGAAGTATAGTCGACTATAAGAAGAGGGCAAGTCGACTAGGGGTGATGATTAGTCGACTTGAGGGTAAGGTATAGTCGACTAATAAGTCTATTAGTCGGCTACTAAACATGTCAAGTCGACCAGCAGAATGATACAGAGAGTTCAACATATTCTGGAAGGGGGTTAGTCGACTAGTGGCATATATTAGTCGACTAACAGGGCCATTAGTCGACTAATAAAGGGTATTAGTCGACTAATAGACCTCTGTTAGCCAGAAACAGGGCATACTGATACCTGATCTCTCACACAATAAAACACGTATATGTATCTCTCTCTTACACATATCAATGCACACAATCACTACTTTATTCTATGCACAAGTATACAATTGAATCATAATAGAATCAAATACACATATCTACGAGGAATCAAAAGGAGGAGGAGAATACACTCACATTGGGAAATCTGGTCGTCGCCGGGCGAGTCGCCGTTACAGTCGCTGTGGTGCCGCTCTTCGCTGTTGGACTGCATAGGAGGGTAGCCAGGGTACTGGGGAAGGCCTGGCTGCAAGCTGGGGATCTCGCGCTCGCCGGAAGGGCCTGGAATTGCCGCTCGCTCGCTTCCTGCGTGCTGGATCTGG
This sequence comes from Agave tequilana, assembly GCA_038442645.1. Taxonomy (NCBI): domain Eukaryota; kingdom Viridiplantae; phylum Streptophyta; class Magnoliopsida; order Asparagales; family Asparagaceae; genus Agave; species Agave tequilana. The sequence goes on from JAVJIF010030650.1 coordinate 213,536, forward strand.
GTGGTTGCTGCTGTGCGCGTCAAGGGCCGAGTCGCTGCCGCGGTCGCTGTGGTGTCGTTCCTCGCTATCGGACTGCATGGGAGGGTGGCCAAGGTGCTGGAGAAGGCCACCGTGCTGGTCTCCAACGACGGTCTGGCGTGGATCAGGAGAACGGCCTGCTCGCTTGAACTGCGCGGACAGGGATCTGCTGCAGATTCGCCGGAGAAGTCTGGCGTGTCGCTGTTGGATCTGGACTCGGCCTTGCACGGGGCTGTCCGCTGTTGCAGATCTGGGCCGTGGAGGTAGTCGTGGGCTGTCCGGGTCTGCTGGGGATGCGCCGGAGAGCTGTGCACGCCAGGGAGGAGAGCTCGCTGTCGGACTGCGCAGGGAAGAAGGCTGCTGTACTGGTGGCTGTCCTCGCTGCCGCTGCTGGTCTGAAGTGGAGAGGGGGCGGTTCTGATATGGGGGAGGATCAGATAAGGAGTGATGATTGCCGTGGCTCGCCGACGGGGGGCACGGCGAGGAGAGGGGCTGTTGTGCATCGGCCTGCCATGGGGAGGAGGCGCCAAGGGGAGATCATGGGGGTCATGGTGGCGGCTGCTGTGGTGAGGGGTTTAGATGGTGATGGAAATTAGAGGAGAGATTAGGTTAGGGTTAGGTTAAGAATAGGATTATATAGGAGGTGCAAATAATGGGTTATTGGGTTTGATCCAAATAAGTAAATGAGTAGTGGGTTTATAATGGGTATATAGATTCAATTGGGTGAACGGGTGCAAGCGGTTGAATCCAAATAGTGAGTGGGTAATAGGAGGTATAATGGATAATGGGTAGACTCAAGATAATGGGTTAAGAATCCAGATGAGTAAATGGAAATAGGGTGAGAGGCTAGCAAGGAGAACACAACCTGAATGAATAATATTAGTACCAATGCCACTATTAAAATAAATAACTAAAATAATAGTAACATAAATAATAATTGCTGAATGCTAACAATAGAATAATAATACGTTAACAATAAATAATAATCATAATGGAAATAAAAATATTAATAAAGAATAATGACCTTAATGAGATAATGGAAATAATAATTAAGTGCCAATCAAAAATAATAATGGTAAATATAAAATGTCAAATCACCATTTACTGTCTCAAAAATAATTTTCATACTTAATAATAATAATCTCAGGAAAAATAATAAATTAACTTGATTAAATAAAAATACTCAGTAAATCAAAATAAATACTTGAAGAAGTTAAAATACAGTAGTTTAGATTAGGGATATTACAATTAATTTAAATAACTTTACGATATCTCTATTAAAATATTTGATTCTTTATTGAAGACTGCGACCATGGTTGTAGTATCGTGGTATAGAGGTTTTTACTGAATGCGACCTGGGTCACATTCAAGACCTGAGTCACATTCAAGAACTGTGACTTGATTTATTGAGCATAGCGATCAAAGTCGCAATACACATACAATATATAATAAATGAATTTTGTGACATGTGTCGCACTCCTAAGTTAGTGTTAGAAAATGCGATCATGGTCGTAGTGCTAACTGAGACAAAAAATTTTAATTTACTCTGTGTACTGTATACTGTATTTTAATTAGTGACAGCGATCGTGGTCGCAGTGCTTAATGATAGTAATTATTATAATGTATGTGTATTGCAACCTGTGTCGCACTTCTGATAGTTGATGCGATCGACTGAATAAATAAATGCGATTATGGTCGCAGTCCTTAATATCTTTGCAAAATAACTGCGACTATGGTCGCATTCCTTAACACATATGCAAAATATCTACAAAAATTTGCTGAAGTTGACCAACAGATCTGCTTTATAAATAGTATATTATTTTTAAGTTAAATCGACCATGGTCGCATTCTATATTACAATTGAAAAAATGTACAATAAAATTCGAAACAATATATTACATGTACATTAATAATATAAAAAATTATTACATGTCAATCTTCAAATATCATTCTTCTAATATTCTCAGTTTCTTCATCCCAATTTTTTCTTATGTGCGAGTAACATGTATGCAAGTTCGCCTCTCAGCATCTATACGGCTGCATCAGTTACAGCATCAACTGTCGAAGGAGCTCCAAATGCTATACTCCCAATATATTTGCATACATATACAGCACAATCAACACTGTAGAGATACGAAAAAAATATATATTTGAGATTAATTTTTTAACTATAAATAAGAAATAAAAATATATAAATTTTATAAATTAGACATACATGTTAGCCTGTTGGGGACATTTTGTATACTTTATATAATTTTTCTTCATCTTTTTATTAAAATCTTGTTCAAATATATGTATAGTCTTTCTTACTGCATTTACAAAAATAAAAATAACAATTCAATTTTAATGCAATTTAATTCAAAATAAAGAAAAATGTATAATCAAGATTAACTTATCATTGTTCTAGCATCAAATTGGTACAGTTTTAAGATGTTACTTGATTTATCCACAGGAGCCAAAGAGTTATAAAAAATTCCCTCTTGTGTTTGCCAATCAAAAACCAATAGGGTCCAGTAGAATATAGCATCATCAACACTGTGTTTATGATTGATCGGGAAGAACATATAATGTGTATCACTATTCTAATCTTTTAGTCTATTCTTGATGAAATATTCTTCGAGATCACTATTTTAGATACAACACCGTACTGTCAAAATTAGACCATACAAATATTAAAAGATTAAAAATATAATGCAATATTAATATCTAAACTTATATAAATACCATGTCATTAAATTATTAGTGCACTGCAACCAAGGTCGCAGTCATATTTATTCAGGATGAATAATAATAACTGCGACCAAGGTCACAGTATCTAATTCAAGGTCACAGTTTGACATATTGTAATCTTTTATAAATAAAAGAAAATAAAAGAATGAAAGTAAGAATTACCCAAGGTTCATTGTGAAAGAATAAGCTTTTCAATCCACCCTTATTTTTCAGGTGCTTCATGTAAAAATGAATGACATTTGAATCTAAATCTTTCTTGAACAGTAAATCCTCATGTCATTTCTAGTAATATGTATTGCATTATCTGGATCCTGATATGCAATAATACTGCAAAAAATAAATAATTTTAAATTTAATACTATGAATTAGTTATTGCAGAATTAAGAAGTTAATGATTATATTTAAACAGTGACCTTAGTCTTAGTTATATTAATTTTAATATTTTTTTTCAGAAGCTAGAAGAGAAATTTAGAAAAGAACAAGAAAAAAATAACTAACTCAGAGGTGACTTTGTCAAAAAAATTCTTGATGAGTGCTTGTTTTTCGGGCTAAAGGCATCTGTAGAGAATGCTTTCATTTAGATCCCTGAATCTAAACTGAATGTTGACTTTCTTTGCTGTGTCGAAGTCAGGGTCAGTAATTTCTGCCTCAGCCTGTGGACTAGTCTCCTTAGCTTGTAGAATTGTCTCCTCAAATGATTTCTTCTTTTGTTTTGGGTAAACAAAGTCGGAGTCATCATGATCTCTTTGTGTACGCTTGCGTTCTTTAATTCCCCTTTCTATAGATCCTTTGGAGCATCCACAGTCTTTCCTTTAATAGCTTCGTTTTTCCCCCAAAATGAGAGTATGCTCTTTACTTTTATGCTTTGAAGCTTTGTCTTTCTGGATATCAAGTATTTGTTGAGTTAAGTTTAGAGTAAAACTTGAAAAATTAGAAACTCTAATACTTATATCATATTTTTCATGCATGATATCCTCCTCTTCCTTCCTCTTTTTTTCTCCTACTTTTTGTTCCTCTTCTCATCCTCTTCCTTCCTCCTCCTTCCTCTTCTCCTCCTCTTCCTTCATCTTTTGCTACTTGTCACGCTCCTTCTTTTTCTTTCCTCTTCTCTACCTCCTCTTCCTTCCTCTTTTTTCCTTCTCCTACTTCTCCTGCTCCTTCCTCCTCTTCTCCTCATTTTCCTTCCTCCTCTTTTCCTCCTCCTCCTTCTTCCTCTTTTCCTCCTTCTCCTCTATCTCCTTCTTCATCTTCTCTACCTCCTCTTGTTTTCTCCACTTCTCCTTCTCTTGCTCCTCCTTCCTCTTCTTTCTCAATTTTTGCTGCTTTTAACAGCTCTTCTTCCTCCTCCTTCACCTTCATCTTCTGTTTTTATTTCTTTCATTTTCTTTTTCTTTTTTCTTTCTTCTCTCTTCTTTATTTTTTTTCCTTTTTTAGCTTTCTCCTCTTCTATTTTTTCAATTTTTTTCTAGCTGATATACTTTGTTTTTCAGATAAGAATTTTCATTTCTCAGAATATGTACTTCTTCAGCTGTTTCATCCCTGAGTTCTGACAAATAACATGTAATAGTTGGTTTTTCATACTCTCCTCAACTATATTCACAGGTTCTTATTCCTCTAGAATATCAAGTTCAATATTTTCATCATGTATCTGCTCTTCTTCTTCTTCTGCAGCAAGGCCTTTCATAATTTTTTTCATTCTTGAAAATGTTGGCCATTCAATGTAAAACCTGAAAGTCCTGTAAAACATATATCAATTTATAACCAATATTTCAGAACTGCGACTAAAGTCTCAGCATAAAAAAATTTAAAAGTTGTCTTTCATCAGAACTACGACTTTCGTGGCAATCAAAATAAGGATATGTCAGGTACAATTGAGTATTGCGACCTTAGTCGCAGTATGAAGTTTTATCTTCAAACAATTTATTTTATCAAGACTGCGACCTTAGTCGCAGTGCTTTTTTAGTTATCTTTTTAAAATTGCGACTATAGTTGCAGTCAACAAAAATTAATAAAATTATTGGGAAAAAATGGTAGACAAAATGTGTATAGTTTATGCTGTTTTATACTAATATTTTCTTCTTCATGCTCTGATAGATTGATTTCAAGTAGGGCTTTGCTAATATTGTGGAGGTCCCATCTTACAACCCTTGGAGTTTTCTCCTCCATTTCTTTTCTTAGCTCAATAATTTTAACTCTTTCACATAACCAATACTGTAACATATATGAGCATAGCAGTTATATAATCAGTGACTATATATATGCAATTTACAACAATTTTTAACAAATAGAAAATTTATACTTACAAGAATTTGCATTGAGCATCCTTGCAGCTTAAATGTATTATGTCTGAAATTGTCCATGGATTCAAGGAGGAACTGTCACACAGCTTTAGTCCAAACAAATGCTCTTCATCAGATGAATATTAGCAATTTGCTCCACTAAATAGTAAGGCACTGTGCATTTGCTGTCAGAGAAGAAGAGAGTCGCTGACATGTACAGAATTATCAACGTCGTGAAGTCCTAAACTACAAGTCTTTATCTGTCTTTTATACTTTTATTTAATATCACTTGCTACTCCAGCCGCTCAACTCTTATAACATCTAATTCACTTCTCATTTTTTCACTAGAAGATCATCCAAAGCCTCTTCAATCGATATCTTCTTAACATTTAAAAATAATGTTTAATAACACCCTTATCCTTTAAAGTACAGGTCTTATTCATGATGAAATCGGCTCCATTGATAGGTAGACCAAAGGTGAGGGCTACATCCTCTACTGTTAGGTGGATTTTTTTTTTCCACCGATTTAAAAGCTCCTTGAATCTCGATCATGTTGGTTTACAATCTTCAAAATACTTATGTTTGATTTGTGCCCTTTATCTCCTCCAAATTCCTCACTGTAAAATGCCGTGAATATTGTACCGAATGGTGTCTCCCTCATTGCATTAACGAAATCAGAATAAATGTGTTTATTGAATTTTTTTTATTAATTTGCATATTGGCTTTAGGCTTGATCATATTAGACGAGCCTTTACTTCTTGCCTCACTCCTGATGCACAAACACTCAAAACATAAGTCCACATTAAATAATAACCTCGGTTGCAGTATTATAAATAATTTAATTAATAAAGACTGTGACTTTGGTCGCAACTATGAAAAATAAATTATAAAAGACTGCGACCAAGGTCATAGTGTTAGTAAATCAAAATTTCTTAAAGTGACTGTTGTTACATAAAACTACGATCATGATCGCAGTGTAAGAAGTTATACAAGACTGCAACTAATGTCTCAGTATTCTAAACAACATAAAATCTAAATGTCTGCGACCTTGGTCGCTGTTACTTAAAACTGCGACCACGATCGTAATACTTTAATTAGCTTAATTAATAAAAGATAGTGACCCTTGTCGTATATATGGAAAATAAGTGAATCAATAATGCGACTAGGGTTGCAGTGTAAAATAAAATTAAATTACAAAATGTAAATGACATTTAAAAATAGTGCGACCGCGATCACAGTGTTCTTAAAAACCTTTTTACAAAAGACATAGATGATGGTTGCAGTACTGTTAAAACTTATTTCGAAAACTTGTTAAAAATAACTTTTTTAAATCTAAAATATTATTTTTCAGTGACTGTGACTTCGATTGCAATTTCAGAAAACAAACAAATTAAAAAAATGGTTTAAAGTCCCAGTAAGAGGTTGAATTGTGATTAAAACAGCCTTTTAAACTAAATAAATATTTTCAAAAATAATGAGACTCTGGTCGCATTCTTTAAAAAAAACATAAAATTAAACTGTTTATTGAAATTAGAAAGTTCAAAATTTTAATAAAAAACTCTTTTTTAATCAAACTTTTCTGTTTAATTTTCATTTTAGAAAATTCGACACTGAAATTGAAATTTTTTTTAGCGTCAAGACTTCGATCTAAAGAGAAATAATGTTAAAAATGAAAAAGTTCTTCAAATACATATGATTGGAAAATTTTCAAAAAAAATCATAAATTTTTTTAGGGCAACCAATATTCTACGGTATCACGCATGGTTTTTACATTTTTTGGCTGTTACTTTCTTACTCGTCATCTTGATCATATCTTATTTTATAAATTTATACTTTGGTGTGAATGAATTAGAACTTTATAACTCAAGATTACTGAAAATGATTCTGATTTGAAAAATTCAAAATTTTAGATCGGTAAATTTTTTGGGGAAGAATAGTTTTGGCTAGGTTAAAAGTAAAAGTGAGGATATTTTCGTCAATTTGTAATTGTCAAATGATTGATGGTCATTTGAGCGGGATGTTTTATCTTTAACGCCTAAACTCTGCCATAGATTTTCAGCTGAGATTTCGGCACGTCACGCAGGCTAAGAAACTCTCTCAGCTGGCGGCTGAGGTACAGAAACCCCATACACACACACACACACACTTGTGTCCTTCCAAAAGGATTTGAGCCAAAATACTTCTAACTCAAATACAACCCTCTGACATTCGAATACAAGATCCACTCCGTTGAAGTTGATCTACATTATTTCAAGTATCTATAAACTAAAAATCAAGTGTTTTGAATACTTTTTACCCATGCATCAAGTAGGCGAAAAACGGACAGCCTATATAGTGAGTTGGTTAGTTTAACAGTGTAGAACATTTGAAACCTAACAAAAATTGATTTTTAGGGATTTTTTAGTGGTTAGATCAAAATCAAATGGCTGGATCGAGAATTCGTATATCTAAAGACATAAATCTAACTAACTCACTATTTTCGGCCATCCATTTTGCGTCACTTGATGGATGGGTAAAAAGTATTCAAAACACTTAGTTTTTTTTGTTTATATATACTTGAAATAATATAGATAAACTTCAACGGAGTACATCTTGTATTCAAATGTCTGAATGTTGTATTTGAGATGGAAAGTTAAGGGCTCAAATCTTTTTGGAAGGATACAAGTCTACACACACACACACACACACACACACACACACACACACACATATATATATATATATACATACATACATACATACATACATACATACATGTACACATGTACATGTATGTATGTATGTATATGTATAAACAAATATACATATACAAATATATATACATATATACACACACGCGCGCACACTCACGTGTGTCTGTACATATATCTACACACACACACACACGTGTGTGTGTCTGTGTGTACACACACACGTACGTATATATGTAGGGTAGGGTTACAATACACATAGGTGTAATTAAGTTAAGTTACACACACCTCTTTCCATCACACAAAAAATATTTCTTAAACACCTTGTGGGGACCACTCACCCTAATTTTTATTTGTATCTCACCAAGCAAAATTTTTGTGTGGTTAAAAGTGATGTGTCTAACTTAACTTAGTTACACCTATATATATTGTAACCTACCCCGAATCCTTCCCACTCAAATTCAACCCTCCGACATTCGAATACAAGATCCACTCCGTTGAAGTTGGTCTATATTATTTCAAGTATTTATAAACCAAAAATCAAGTGTTTTGAATACTTTTTGCTTTTTGCCCATGCACCAGGTAGGAAAAAACAGACGGCCTAAATAGTGAGTTGGTTAGTTTAATGATGTAGAGCATTTGAAACCCAACAAAAATTAGTTTGTGAGGGTTTTTAAATGTTTAGATCATAATGAAATGGCTGGATCGAGAATTTGTATGTCTAAAGACAAAGATCTAACCAACTTACTACTTTCGTCCTTACATCTTGCGCCGCTTGATGAATGGGCAAAAAGTGTTCAAAACACTTGACTTTTGGTTTATAGATACTTGAAATAATATAGATCAACTTCAACAGAGTGGATTTTATACTCGAATGTCAAAGGGTTGAATTTGAGTGAGAAAGATTCGGGATCAAATCCTTTTGGAAGGACACAAGTCTCTCTCTCTCTCTCTCTCTATATATATATATATATATATAATATATATATATACACACACACACACACACACACACACACACACACACACCACACATAGAAAGAATAATAACTGTTTTTTTGACATGAAACATCACGCATTCCTATTTTTACATCCTGCTAAAACTAATTCTTTTTAAACGCAATAAAGATGCACCAAATCAGTTCCTCCAATAGATCAAACATGCATGGAATAATTTCAAAGCCATATCTTGTGATAACAAGCAGTACTGAAATCCCCCAAATGGGCCGGTCCTAGTCTTGAATATGACTCAGCTCTGGTGCCACATGGGCCTATTACCACTACTTCATTTTGGACCTAAAAAAAACCCAATTCACTTCATCCCTTTTTAAAATATCATCCAAAGAGAAGCCCACCTTCCCCTACTTTAACGAGAGGCTAATTGATCATGAATCATGCCATTGAGACCAAGTACTTTTTGGATTCAAAATAAACTCAAAGAGAGTGAAATCTTGAGACTCTTATCTTAAAAAAGTTTTATATGCAAAGTGTAGGAAGTTGGGCACGCACATGTTTAATTATTCTCTTCAGTTTAGTTATAGTCCACTAAAAATCGTCTGTTCAATGCTATCCCCATGATCATTGGTGAGAGTTTTACACGAGTACAGTGGCTTTTCCTCTTTTATAGCCTTTATCGTGAAATCCGAAAAAGGAGTTTTGTTAGTGTTTTGCTCACACGAGAAGAAACTAGAAAAAAAATAATAATAATAATAAAAAGAGAGATCAGATAAAAGTTGTCAATATGAGCTAGCTCGAATAATAATAAATCAGATAAAATTGGGACCGGTCCGTCAGCCACTGCACCTGCCACAATGGAGATACTTTAGGGGGAGAGTAGTGAGGTGGACCGCATGGCATTTTGAGCTCATACACTTTCTTTGATCTCCATTACTCACTTCAAGTCTAATTATTATTTTGCACTTTCTAGGAGGATCCTAGCTCAGAGGAAATCGGTGTTTTCTCTCTCTTTAATTCTCAGTATATTTATGTTTCTTTGTTAGTGATGTCAAAGACGATGTGTAACTGTTACCTTGGCTCCATCCCGTCTCTTTATTTGTTGATTCTTATTATCATCTCTCTTCAATGAAACAGATGGGTATACTCTACTTTTTTCGAAAATAAATGTAAATCAGGTAAAATCCAATCTAATACTTTTTCCATAACTAAGCTAAAATTCCACGAATAAACACGCGCGCACACTTTAATGAACAACTCTTGTGTAAACCTGCAGCATGAGCGAGTAGCGGTGGGACGTTTTGCAGGCCCTGATCGTTCTTTGATAGCCGGAGCACTAAGCGCAAGTCGGGTATGGGGGCTTGCATTCTGCAATCCTCCCCCCCCAGTGTGCGAGCATGTTTGTGTTAGCCCATACTAGTTTTGACAGTGATAAGTTAGAAGCCGGTGTGTTGTTGCTGAAGAAGGATGATCGTGATCGCCACCTATATCCCATCTTTCGACAATCCATAGATAAACAAGAGAGCTGTGTTGATGTCTCGGATCAATCTGACAACTAATTAATATCACTAAAGTATCACCGATCTAACTGGCCAGGTCGGTTAATATCAGGTGGAAGGTTTTCCGTTCAATAGAACGTTCCTTAATTAAAAAATCACCTTTCAATTACCTTACTTGGTTAAACACCAATTAGATTGATATAAGTCAGTCTCAATATACTGAATATCAGTATAACACCTATATAAAGAAAATTAATTCACTTATACAGTACTTGGAGTGAGGTACGCTTAAAGCGAATCTCCTTAAGACAATTACGTCCCCCGCACCAGTGCTAACGGGTTACTGGACGCTAGTCTCCCAAGATACAACAGTCCTTCACGGTATTTTGATAACACTACCAAATCACCGTACGGTCGAACCGTAGTTAACCAGTACCTTCACAGGATTATTGAAGCAGCGGGACTAAGAAAAATTTTGGGAGAATATTTGTCTTTACTTTGGAGGAGCACCCACTGAGGAGGAAGTTAGAAGAATATCCTTCTTCGGAAGTCCCAGATTCAGACAACAATTCTACTAAAGAATCTGTTGAATTTTCTGAGCTCTCTTTTAGAACGAATTTTGCAGAATCTCTTGGAAGTCGCTTCGAAAACTGAGTTACTGATTTCCCACTTCCCGTTGGAGGTTACTTCAAGACAGAGAGAGAGGATCTCACTTCAGAACTCAGAATGCAGAGAGAGTTTTTGTTCTGTATTCTGTGTGCTGGTGTGTTCTGATTGAGAGAAATGGAGCGCTATTTATAGCGCTCGAGCGGTTGGCTGACAGTCATTGCGCGGGGCGGTTCGGATCCGGATGGCGGAGCGGGTATGCTCTGAGTAACCCATACGTGTGAGACCCGGCTCAAAACGAACCGGACCAGGTAGGGAACCCGAACCCGAACCCACACCCAGACCCGGGTCCCAGCACCGGCCGGCCCCGCCGCCAGCGGCGGCGCGCGCATGTGCGGGCATTGTTTCCTCCCAATCGCGCGCGAAAACTCCAAGTACCCAAAAGGCACACCCTTTGTTCCCATTTTTCTCTATTTGAACCTTTCAAACTTTCATCCCATGGCCAATGTGGGAGTAAATGCTTTTAGCTACCTTTAGTCCCATTTTGGCTTTGAATTAGGAAAACTTTAGACTTGAATATCTCATTCATTCGAAGTCAGAATTGAATATGTGAATATATCATGTTCATCGCCAATGGAAAGAGAACACACTCCAACCATCGTCCAATTGATTCAATCAACGAATCTCGCCGTAATTCAATTCAAAGATTCACATATATTCTTCATATTCCCAACAATCCCCCACAATGAATGGAGATTCAAGGAATTGACACACAAAGAGACTGACTCTACTGTGAAAGGTACCATAGAAAAGAAATTGCATCAAGATAGGTGAACTAGGTTTTGAACCTTCCATAGCGAAAGTTTTATCGGACTTACTGGCTAATCAGTAAACTAGGTCTTGAACTGTTAGCCGTTAGTGTAAGCCAAGTCAACAAGCTTCACACAGTAACTTTTCAAATCTACTTTGGTTCTCGGTTGTGTCCATTTTGGCCCTGTACATTCTTGGTTTCAGAGAGTATCTTTAGAGAATAACAGCCTCCATAGAAATTCCCAAAGAGCCAACCCAACTCTATACTCACATAGGTAATCGTCCTATTAAAAGTAGTCTACTCTACTCCACTTGTTAAGTAACAAGTTATATGCATTATTAAAAGCGTTAAGCTTATCCTTAATCCACTTGTAGAAAGCACTTATGTGCATCTTAGGAATGGATTGGAGTCAAGCTCCCAAGTGCTTACTTGCTGAGTCAATCATAACTAATTTTTCCTCTTGAACTTAGTCCGTGGGATCTCCAGTCGCTAAATGAAGTTTCCATTAAGCTGACTCGGTAAGGTTAGGCGTTTAGACCCATTTCCCTCGATGCGCTCTCCACTTAAACCTTTAGTAAGCGGATCCGCTAAATTATCTTTTGACGAGACAAAGTCAATAGAGATAATTTCATTTGAGAGCAACTGCTTAACAGTATTATGTCTACAACGAATATGTCTACACTTACCGTTGTATATAACATTTTGTGCCTTAGATATAGCTGCTTGATTATCACAGTATATGCATATGGCGGGCACTGGCTTTTACCATAATGGTATATCTTCTAAAAATTGTCGAAACCATTCTGCTTCTTCTCCAGCCTTATCTAAGACTATGAATTCCGATTCCATAGTGGAACGGGCAATACATGTTTGTTTGGAAGATTTTCAGAATACCGCTGCTCCTTCTAGAGTAAATACGTATCCGCTAGTTGATTTTGATTCCTCATAATCTGAAATCTAATTAGCATCACTGTATCCTTCAAGTACAGGTGGATACTGTCCATATCTCAAGGCATATTCCTTGATATGTGATACGTAACCCAATAATCGTAGCAGAGCAGTCCAATGTGCATCACTAGGGTTACTAGTGTATCTGCTTAACTTGCTTACAGCGTAAGCAATATCGGGTCTAGTGCAATTCATCAAATACATTAGACTTCTGATAATCTGAGAATACTCCAACTGACGTATTTCAGTTCCTGTATTCTTATGAAGGTAGATGTGTGGGAGAAAAGGATTAGTATTCTCTTTTATCCCATGATCCTTGAATCTTTTTATCATCTTCTCCACGTAGTGAGATTGAGATAGACTGATTCCATCTGGTGATCTAATGATTTTAATTCCTAAAATTACATCAGCAACCCCCAGATCCTTCATGTCAAAACTGTTGGATAACATTCTTTTAGTGGACTTAATAATTTTAATATTAGTCTCAAGTATCAACATGTCGTCTACATAAAGACAAACAATAATACATGCATTTCTAACTGTTTTAGTGTAAACACACTTATCACATTCATTGATAGTGAATCCAGCTTTGATCATGACACTATCAAATTTCTCATGCCATTATTTTGGAGCCTGCTTTAGACCGTATAAGGATTTTACCAATTTACATACTTTGTGTTCTTGGCTCTTGAGTATAAATCCTTAAGGTTGCTCCATATAAATTTTTTTCATTTAATTCACCATTTAAGAATGCAGTCTTGATATCCATTTGATGGATATCTAAGTTATGCGATACTGTAATTGCAATCAACATCCGAATGGAGGTCATTCTTGTTACTGGTGAATAAGTATCGAAGTAGTCAAGTCCTTCCTTTTGTCGATAACCCTTGGCTACTAATCTAGTCTTCTACTTATCGTAGATCCATCGGGTTTTAATTTTCTTTTAAAAATCCACTTATACCCAATTGGTTTACTATCAGGAGACAAGTTTGCTAATTCCTAAGTATGATTACTTAGTATAGATTCTATTTCGCTATTTATAGCTTCTTTTCATATTTGTGCTTCTGGGGTTGACATAGCCTCTTTAAATGTTTGAGACTCGCTTTCAATAGCGTATGTTATGAAATCTGGACCAAAAGATTTTGAGATTTGATCTCTGACTTCTTCTTGGTTTAATTTCCGCATTGACAATCGGTTCCTCGAAACTTTCGTCCCTGAATGCCATCTCATGTGATCTTTTCCCAGAAGTCTTATTTGTTTCTCGTTTGTATGGAAAGATGTCTTCAAAGAACACAACATCTCTAGATTCGATAATCATGTTTATATGAATATCTGGTATTTCTGATTTATGAACCAGAAATCTGTAAGCACTACTATTCAAGGCATAGCCTATGAATATGCAGTCCATAGTTTTTGCTCCCAGCTTAATCTTTTTAGGTAATGGTGCTAGCATCTTTGCAAGATACCCCCACATTTTGAGGTAATGGTAGGAAGGTGTCCTTCCATGTCATAACTCAAATGGTATAAGACCAAGTTTCTTATGGGGTATTCTGTTTAGAATATAATTTGCAGTTAACAGAGCTTCCCCCCACAAGTTCTACGGAGCTCCAGAACTTACGAGCATGGAATTGACCATCTCCTTCAAAATTCTGTTCTTCCGTTCAGCAATTCCATTTTGCTGAGTATATGGTGCTGTTGTTTGATGGATTATAACAAATTTAGCACATAACTCACTAAAATCATTTGATTCATATTCTCCGCCTCTATCGGATTTTAGAATCTTAATTTCTTGTTGAGTTGATTCTCAACTTCGGCTTTATATGTTATAAACATATTTATTGCCTCATCTTTACTGTTTAAAAGATACACATAACAATATCTTGTACAATCATCAATAAAAGTAATAAAATACTTTTTTCTACCTCTAGTTGGCATAAACTTCAAGTCACACAGATCGCTATGAATTAGCCCTAAAGGTTCTGTATTTCGATCAATTGAGTGAAATGAATTTTTCGCTAACTTAGCTTCAACACAAATATCACACTTGTGAATTTCTTCCAAGTTGAGTTTAAGAATATATCCTAAATTAGACAAGTTTTTTAATGGCTTATAATTTATATGCCCTAATCTAGTATGCCATAAAGCAAGAGACTTAAGCAAATAAATAGAAGATTTTCCTTTATTTATAAGCTTCGGGTACAAATACACATACTTTTTATCTACCATTGCAACATTGGCTTTAAAAAGTCCATCAACAAGATAACCCTTTCCCACATACATCCCACCCTTAGTAAGTATAAATTTATCTGATTCAAAAACCATTCTAAATCCTTTCTTACTAAGTATTGATCCAGAGATCAGATTCTTGCGGATATCTGGAACATATAGCACTCGTTCATAGTAAGCACTTTTCCAGATGTCCACTTTAGGATTACCTTACCTTTTCCTTTAACCTTGGAGACGGCTGAGTTTCCCATGAATAGTTGCTCATCTTGCTCTAGTTTTTAATATTCAAAGAATAATAATTTCTCAGAGCAGATGTGCTGAGTAGCCCTAGTGTCTACCCACCAATCCTTATTGTTGGTTGTCAGATTCACTTCTGACACCACAGCTGAAAGGCTTGGCGACGCATGGTCGGTCAAGTTTACCTGTGGATGGTTATTCTTGTTCTTTTTGAGACAGCTACGATATTCATTCGCCTTATGCCCTTCTTTGTTGCAGATGTAGCAGGTTCCCTTGAAGCGCATGTTCTTGCCTTCTTGGACCTTGCCTTTGTACCCTTGGGTAGTCTTCTTCCGCTTTAAGCCTTTGGAAGTAGACGCTTTTCCCTTTGAGTCTTCGATCACATTGGCCTTGACTTCATAGGAGTTCTTACTGTTCCTTTTCTCGGACTTTCGGTACCCACATCAATCTGTTCTCGAAGAGATCTCCGACTGGGCCAAAGCCAACTTTTTCTGAAGATCAGACACCTCCAACGCTTTCTGCAACTCCAAAAGCCGACTCAGGAGCTTCTCTTCAAGCTCTACCTTCTTCTCCCTCAGCGAAGCACTCACCACCAGTAGCTCGCACCCTTTTTGAAGAACCCCATCTACCCTCTTCCTGAGACCTGCCACAGTCATGTTGGGAGAAAAGAGCTCACAATCCAGCTGAGAGGTTAGGAGATCGAGTAGTTTGAGCTCTATGAAGCGAGAAAGCCCAGGAATCTCCGGAAGCTCCTCCACTGCTACTTTCTCCCGCCAAGCATTCAAGGAGACTAACAACGATCCAAGCTCATCAACTAGGTCTATTTCCACCTCTTCATCTCCTTCCCCAGGTCCAGAGCCCTTGATCTCCTCGGACGGCACCTCACCCAAAGCGCCAACCTCGTCAAAATCTATGTGAGCAGGGGACATCCCCAGCCTCCGAAGGCTCTCTCTGATCACCAATCACGGAGTCAGAAGATAGACAGAAAAGGCCCGCCGGACCCGCATCTGTTGTAGCCTTGAAGCACAAAGGGAATAAGACATTCAAAAAGGGTTGAAAGCTGAAGATTCAACTTATTTCCTTTCAAAAGATTATACTGGATCTTTACAAACAATGGTAGAAAAATCAAACAAGGCAAACTCTCAATCACTCACTTTGCCTTTGCCTCTGCGATAGGCCTCGGAATGTGTAACCCCCTGATCCCCGATGTACGTATCACAGTATCAGTACTCGATATGGCGTACAACATTGATTTTGAAATCACACCTAGAGGGGGGGTGAATAGGTGTTGGCTAATCTAATGGTCACTTAAAGACAAATGATGCGGAATTAAAACTAAGTTGACCAAAATAAAACTTTTACACTAAACACTTATGTATAACACAAGAGTGTTGCCGAATTCCCCGTGAAGGGCTCTGGACAAACTCCTCTAGATTCCTCGTAAATAAGGGTTGAGGTACCGCGTTGGCTCTCTTGGTTGAATACAAGTGTTAGCAAACAATCCCAAATAATATGACAATTAAGCACACAAGTATATCATGCATATAAAGATAGACAATAATTGAATGCAAGATATAGACAAGTAAGGGGGAGAGAGAGAGAGAGAGAGAGAGAAATGGCAATCGCAAACACAAAGGGTTTGTTTCGAGGTTCAAGCACACTTGCTCTACATCCACGCCTTCGACACACGAAGGATTTCCACTATGCTTGATCTCAATGGATCACTCCTTGGTGCCGCAACACCTACAAACTCTCGGACTCCCTAGTCCGTACACACGCAAGCTCACTAGCTCGCCGAGGCCGCACCTCAAACCACCGAGTTCACAACCGAACTCTAAACCACCGTGAACACACTTGTCCACTTCCTCAAAGTACAAGAAAAGATCTCTTGGTGATCTAAACACTTGATCACCAAAAAGCACTCTCACTACAACACTCCTATAAGATGAATAATCAATGGTTGCTCAAGTATAGTGTGAGAAAAACAAGGATGAGAAAGGTGGAGGAAAACTCAAAGAATCACTTTAAACCACTCTTGATAAAATTTTTCCTTTTGATTGGAAGTATTAGCACTCAATTTTGTGGAGAAAACTTCTGAAAAGGAGTAGGAAAAACTGGCTCTAAAAATCTCCCCAATCTTCTTACAAAACAATGACCAAACCCCCATATTTATAGGCCAGAAAAATATAGCCGTTGGGGTCTGTCAGGCCTGCCGGTCGACCGGGTTGGTCGATCGCCAACGGTCAAAAATCCTACCGTTGGAGCCACGGTCGACCTCCCGGGTCGACTGAGCCACTGGAGCAGAGAGTAGAACTCTTTGTCGGTCGACCGGTCCGGTCGGCCGAAATTTTCAGAGAGCAGAGCTCTCTGGAGCGGTCGACCGTCCGGTCGGCCGTCCTCCAGTGCACAAAGGCGTGCACGTCTGTGCACGTCGGTCGACCCAACGGTCGACCGACTTCAGAGTTAGTCGACTAGAAAGTAGTAAGTCGACTAGCTGAAGCCTGAAAACAGTTTTCTGGGATTTAAAACTAAGTCTTTTGGTTCACATAAAAATCCCATAAATACATAGAAATTCTAAAAAAATAGTTTTACCAATATATTTTGATAAACAAACATGCTTGCACAAAATCAAGGCTTGTTATAAAAGATTTGGACTATTTTTGTAACTTTGGAAATATTAGCTCAATAACTAAAATGTATTTTTCCAAACTTGTTTTTCCAAAACATTACCAAATACAAAAACAAGATATTTAAGTTCATTTTAAAGCATAGTGTGTATGGATATGATCCACTACACAATCAAGATGAAATATCTATGTTTTTGACATTAAGCATAAATACGGTTTTGGTTAAACATATGTAAACATGAATTTGGTTGAAATATGTAAACTTGAATACCAAAAACCAAATTGATATTTTGTCACAATGAAAAATCTTTTCTAAACTAAAAATTCTTTTATGAAAACAATTCTATCAAGAGTGTGTGTGTATATGATATACTTGAGCAATCTACCAACTATCTATCCTTTACATTTTTAACTAAAAACAAACTAAATCTTATACCTAGACACAAGTCTTCATCTTCTTGAAGTCTTCACTTGAAGGCTTCTCATCTTCTTGACTTGGTCCAGGCTTGATCCAAAAGCTCCTTGGATCACACCGTGCAAGCTCCAAATCTTGACATTTTATCCTTTGTTGAGCTATGCACCTACTGGGATCTTGATCATAAATCTGTCATTAATTAAACACAAGATCATTAGTACTATAACTACATGAGTTAGTCATCATCAAAACTAGAGTGATAGGCCTTTGGGCCAACAATCTCCCCATTTTTGATGATGACAAAACTCATGAAGTTATATATGCATGGATTAAAGTAAAGCTTCAAAGAAGCTTCCCCTTAACTCATGCATCACAAAAAAATAATAGATATGGCAATGAAAGCACATAAATATGTATGCAAATGAATGGAGATAAATCACATCAAAATCTTTTTCTCCTATTTGCAAAACAAAACATATAGGCATGAACATAAATCTTATTCTAACATGCATATAAACTTATAAACTCAAATACTTCTCCCCCTTTTTGTCAATCATCAACAAGGGGGTAAAATCAAATCGATCAATAAAAGGTTATATGCGATATACATTCATGAAGAGGAAGACGCTAAGTTAACTTTCCTACACATATGCATTACATGAAGAAGGGATGATAAGCCTCAATTCACATAACACATATTATGTAATGCATAAGAGGAGATGTGAAGCTCCCCCTACACATGTGTACCACATAAAGAAGAGTTGTAACGCTCCTCAATATACAATACACTCAACATGAATCTATATGTAGAAGAGATGTTAAGCTCCCCTTGCATATAGACAATACAAGTCAAAAACATTTTTCTTATTCAAACAAAATTTTGAATTTTTTCTTAATAAAACAAATTTTGTATTTTACTCAATACACAAATTTTGAGATATCAAGTAAACATAATTTTTATTTTGATACCAATTTTGAAAACATATTGCATAAGCTTTAAGAATTACCAATTGAAAGTGAATTAAGCTTAGCATGTACATTGTGCTTTAAGAGTGTGAATCAATTGTAAATCAAGCACAAATAGATCACATATATGTATGAAAAGATAATACCAATAGAAATTGATATAATTTAAATTTGAAAGCATTCATACATACAATCAAAATATGAGTATATAAAAAACATATTGATACCAATTGAAAATATCCAATGATACCAATTGAAAAGTAAGCTTATCATATACTCTATCATATGAAGAATTTGAGCTAGTTAATATGAAAATGTTTTAAAACTAGTACGGAATCCTTCAAGCAAGGAATAAAGCAAAAATGTCAATTAATCTTAATATTCCTTTAAATCATGAAGACATGAAAATCATCACACATTTTTTATTAAAAACTAGTTGATATTTCAAGGTATGTATGTTTTGACAACACAATAAGTATACATACATATCCCTTAAACACAATTGAGTCCATATAAATAGATTTGCATTAAAGACAAATGACTCAAGAGGTATACATGTATATCTTAAGGTTTGGCAAAATAAACATATACATGAAATGAAAACATATGACCATAAATCACATCCAAAATGGGAATACAAGTTTAAAATTGTATGTATCATCAAAACCAAGCAATACAAGCACATCTAATGGGTTCAAATAAGCATTCAAACACAAATATAAATAGATTTATTTGTGGCCCACAATATGTACAAGTATAAATCCTAGTGTTGACATAAACTAACATTTAAACTAATATTCAAATCATGAAGCATCAAATACATTTTGAGAATACAAAAGAATTTATTATTGAAGAATAGTAAGATCATGTGAATATACTAATTGAAGAATAAATAACTAGTATAAATTGATTTTGAAAAACTAGTTAAAGATCCTTCAAAAGTATGAAGTCATATGTTTTTCATAAATCATAACTAGATACATAAAAGTTTAAGCACTCATGGTCTATAAAGCTCAAAATCATCATGAAGCAAAATCATGTATATAAAAATGAGTGTTAAAAGATCATGTAAATAGCATTTTTATGAAAGTAGTCATTGAAGCTCAAAACAAAACATGAATATTCATTTTTCTTTATTTAAAATATCTTCAAGGTATATGTATGGTATATCCGAAGCTAACAATACATATCCCAAATATAAAAGAGTATATTAAATGTATTTGCATGAAAGCAAGAGACTCACGGGTATACATGTATATTTATTAGATTTGAATTAAACATGCATATACATGAAGTGGAACATAAAATTGGCAAAACATGTATAAAAGAGAATCATCAAAACTAGTCTATACATATGCATATAGTGGATATAAATGAGCATGAAGTTCAAATATATATATATGAGTCAATTGTAGTTCACTATTCATATATGTATAAATGCAAGTTTGACACATTCTACAATAAGCATGTAAATACCACATGAAGCACAAAAAATACATAAATCATGAACATACTAAATGCTATTATGAATGAAACAAGTATGTACATAAAAGTAGGAGTTTAGAGATTGTTACCAACTCCAAAACTCCAAATATGGTGGTTGTCCCACCAAGCTTCCTTGAAAGTGTGCGCCAAAAGTGTGTCCATTCAATCCATGTGCATCCACTACCAAGGCACCAATCCTCTCACGTTTTGTGAGAGCCCTCACCTACATCAAAAGCAAAAGGTAGGGGTTTTGGTACCCATATTTTATTGGGTCCTTAGGGGTTAGTCTTGTAAGGAACCCAAACATTTTTATACTTAGCAAAATTTAAATTATGCTTCTTATCAAAATAAAACTTTGCTAAATGGCCTTTGCGGCCACAATGTGTACATGTGTACACCTTAGTATGCTTATGTGAATGTTTGTGATCGTGTTGTGCAACATAAGCAAATGCATGATGTGAATGTGCATGAGTATGAGGAACTTGTTTCTTTTGAAACAAGGATTCCAATCTAGTATGATTGAATGCACATGTGCTCAAATTAGAGCTCAAACTATCTATCTTATTTTTCAAAATATTTATCTCATTTGTGATGGCATGTAAAGCATGATGAGATATGGAATCATTTTTCTTTTTCTTTAGAAAAACATTTTCTTTTTATTTTTCACAAAATTTTCTTTTTAAAGATTTATTTTCTTGAAAAACAACTTCCTTTTGTTTTTCCACCATAGCAATATCATTTTTCAAAATCATATTTCCTTCACATAAATCATTCAATTTAGACATCAAGGAAATATTTCCATTTTTCAAAATCTCTTTTTCTTTTTTAATGCATGCAATATTATTTCTAAATGAATCACGTTCTTTATGCATGCAATCAATATTCTTTTTCAAATTTTGTTTTCTTTCTTAATCATGTCATATTTCTCAAGCAATAATTGGCAAAATGTAGTGAGCTCATCATATGACATGTTATCATCTTCTACCTCAGATTCGGTAGTTACCTCAAGGGGGTTATCCCCTTGGACCATATAGCATACGTTGGAGGTGTCGCTTCCAACGTCCGAATCACTCCCGGCATAATATAGATTCTTTTCGCCAAGGGAGGTGATGATGTTCTAAGCTACAAAAGCCGAGTCAATGTTAGCAACCCTAAATAAGTAATCATCATTTAGGGTACTCTTCAAAGCATTTAGGGCTTTTGCATTAGCCACAATATACTTGCTATCATTAATATAAGAA
This sequence comes from Agave tequilana, assembly GCA_038442645.1. Taxonomy (NCBI): domain Eukaryota; kingdom Viridiplantae; phylum Streptophyta; class Magnoliopsida; order Asparagales; family Asparagaceae; genus Agave; species Agave tequilana. The sequence continues at coordinate 235,268 of JAVJIF010030650.1, forward strand.
TCTTTAATGGTAGCAAGATAAACATGAATGCCTAGGGCCTTGAGGTGCATAGACATCTTAACCTTCCAAATTTGGATGTTAAGAATGTCAAAAGTGGGTGGTGACATGAAGTCCATGGTGTGTGTACAAATAATGTGATTAGCCTAAAAGGAGGATCTTTAACTCTAGATTGTAAGACCCAAATCAAGAGCACTTGGCTCTGATACCAATTGAAATCACACCTAGAGGGGGGTGAATAGGTGTTGGCTAATCTAATGGTCACTTAAAGACAAATGATGCGGAATTAAAACTAAGTTGACCAAAATAAAACTTTTACACTAAACACTTATGTATAACACAAGAGTGTTGCCGAATTTCCCGTGAAGGGCTCTGGGCAAACTCCTTGAGATTCCCTGTAAATAAAGGTTGAGGTGCCGCGTTGGCTCTCTTGGTTGAATACAAGTGTTAGCAAACAATCCCAAACAATATGACAATTAAGCACACAAGTATATCATGCATATAAAGATAGACAATAATTGAATGCAAGATATAGACAAGTAAGGGAGAGAGAGAAAGAATGGCAATCGCAAACACAAAGGGTTGTTTCGAGGTTCAAGCACACTTACTCTACATCCCCGCCTTCGACACACGAAGGATTTCCACTATGCTTGATCCCAATGGATCACTCCTTGGTGCCGCAACACCTACAAACTCTCGGACTCCCTAGTCCGTACACACGCAAGCTCACTAGCTCGCCGAGGCCGCACCTCAAACCACCGAGTGAAAAACACCTAGAGGGGGGGGGTGAATAGGTGTAATTACTAATCTAACAATCTTTTTAAAACTAATATGGATGAATGATGCAACGATCTCTCAAAACAAGACTAAGAGCCGAATGCCCCGTGAAGGGTTCTGAACTCCTTCCTCCTGATTCCCCTTGAATGGGTTAGAGGTGCGCAATGCAACCTTGTTGTATGAGAATTGATCGATAATGACAAAGTATGAATAATATGCAATGATGAAATGCACACAAGATATTTCACAAGTATTACAAGCTAGAAACAATAACACAAGAAATGAAACAAGATCACAAGCAAGTAATTGAAAGCAATAGAGTGCAAGAGAAATTTAAAGCAAGAATGGACACAAGGCAATCGCAAACACAAGATGTTTGTTTTGAGGTTCGAGCCACCGCTCTACTCCCCGCCTTCACCTCCGTGAAGGGTTTCCACTATCCACCGAGAACGCTTACAACGGTCTACCAAAGACCCGAGCACCGAGCTCCACCACTTACAATGACCTCTACCGAAGAGGTGTCTCCACAAGATGAGGAAGAAGAACAAGTAACCAAAAGTGATCACAACAAGATCACTAAACTCTTTACAACCTCTCACTCTTTTACAACTTCCTTATAGATTGAGTAGGGAATTTTGGCTCTAAGGAGTGTAGTGAGAAAAACTCAGTTGTGAATTGATATTAGCTAACAAACACAACTGAAAACATGCTCAAGAATGAATGGAAATGAGGAGCTTAAAAAACTTTTCTTTCTCTTTTGAAAACTTTGAAAACTTAAGGATTTTTCTTAGTGTTTTGCAAGAGCCTATTTTCCTCTATTTATAGGGAGAGGAATAGGTTAAAAACATTTTATTTACAGCTTATTTGGTCTGAAAAAGTTCTCTAAAACCCAGAAAAGTCTGCCAAAAAACAGAAAAAGAAAACAGATTTCAGGTTGCACCAAAGAGGAAAGAGCCGTTGGGACTTTGCAGGCCTGGCGGTCGACCGGTCCGGTCGACCGTCAGCCCTGCTGGCAAAGAGCCGTTGGGCTCGGGTCGACCGCTGGGTCGACCGTCCTCTAAAACAAAACACAGTTTTCTTCGGGCGGTCGACCGGGCGGTCGACCCAGAAAACCCGAGAGCAGTCCTGCTTACAGTCGGTCGACCCATGCGGTCGGCCGACAGACATGCACAAGCGTGCATGTCCTGACACAGGCGCCGGTCGACCGGGCCGGTCGGCCGGTCAGAAAAACAGCAGGATTTCTGAACTTGAAAAATTTTGTAAAAATGTTTTGAAGTAAAGAAAACTAAGTAACATGCTAGAAGGAGTATACATACATGATTTAAACATGATATTCATTTTTGTAAAACATAGGGTCATGTATATATATACTAAGGCATGAAACAAAAGTTTTAACCATGAAAACATGAATACAAAATTGTGTGTGTGTATCCTAGAGCCAATTTCCAAAACTCAAACTTTAACAAACTATTTCTTACATTGGTTCTAAGAACTACAAGTGCTTCAAGAGGGCTTCACCATATGATCTTCAAAGCTTGATACTTGAGCCCAAATTGAGTTGACTTGAGTCCAAACACCTTCCTTTAGGGAAGAAACCTTCTAGTTTAATTAGAACCCTGAAACACACTTAAACAATAAACAATATTAGTACAAATAACTAATATGTTTTGTAATCATCAAAATACACTAAAAACGGGTGATTGTAACCTTGGGCTAACAATCTCCCCCTTTTTGATTATGACAAAACATATACGATATTTAAACAAAAATGGAAGAAGAGCTTGAAAAACTCCCCTCAAATAATGCTATGTATAAAGAATGACTTATGAAAAGCTAAATACATAAAGCATTGAAAACACATAGTTTTGTCAAAAACTCAAATAAACAATAAACAACAAACTTATCTTTTTACAAAGCAACTTAAACTTAAACTTAAACTTATTCTCCCCCTTTTTGACATACATCAAAAAGGGTTAAACAAAACAAACAAACAATATCTTTAAGAATCCATAATGCAAACATTCAACTCACCACAAATAAACAAAAATCTAGCATAATCTAATGGTTTAGTAAAAATATCAGCAAGTTGAAAATCAGTAAAAACATAGTCTATATCAATATCACCTTTCTCATAATGATCTCTAAGAAAGTGATACCTAATGTCAATGTGTTTGGTTTTACTATGTTGATTTGCATTCTTTGTCATGTGAATTGTACTAGTATTATCAAAAAATATTTTAACATGATCAAAGTGTAAATCATAGTCGAGGAGAGTATGTTTCATCCCAAGAACTTGTGCACAACAAGCTCCGGCTGCAACATACTCCGCCTCGGCGGTTGATAGGGCTACCGAATTTTGCTTTTTGGAAGACCAAGATACAAGACAATTACCTAAGAATTGACATGTACCACTTGTGCTCTTCCTATCTACCCTACAACCCGCATAGTCGGCATCCGAAAAACTCGTCATTGAAAATTGACCGATTTTCGGATACCACAAACCCATTTCAATAGTGCCCTTAAGGTATCTAATTATGCGTTTAACCGCTATTATGTGAGACTCCTTAGGACAAGATTGAAAACGTGCACAAAGACAAATGGAAAACATAATATCCGGCCTACTAGCCGTTAAATAAAGCAAGCTACCTATCATGCTACGATATAATTTAATGTCTACACTTTTACCTTGTTCATCCTTATCAAGCTTCGCGGTTGTTGCCATGGGAGTTTTGCTCTCTCTAGCTCCTTCAAGCCCGAACCTCTTGATGAGTTCCTTTATGTACTTGGCTTGATTGATGAAGATCCCATCCTTCCTTTGCTTGATTTGGAGTCCAAGGAAATAGTTGAGTTCCCCCATCATAGACATTTCGAATTCGTCTTTCATGCATGATTCAAAAGCTTGGCAAAGAGATTCATTAGTAGAACCAAAAATAATATCATCTACATAAATTTGCACAATAAGAATATCTTTTTCTACATGTTTTGTAAACAATGTTGTGTCAATTTTACCTTTCTTAAAACCATTTGAAATTAAAACGAGGAAAGTCTTTCATACCAAGCCCTAGGGGCTTGTTTTAAACCATAAAGAGCTTTATCTAATTTAAACACAAAATCCGGATGTGTAGGATCAACAAACCCGGGGGTTGTTCAACATACACCTCCTCTTCAATAAAACCATTTAGAAAAGCACTTTTAACATCCATTTGAAATAATTTGAAATCTTTATATGAGGTAAAAGCTAGTGTCATCCGTATGGCTTCAAGCCGTGCTACGGGTGCAAAGGTTTCTTCAAAATCGATTCCTTCGATTTGAGTGTAACCTTGGGCAACTAACCTAGCTTTATTTCTAACTACGTTACCCGATTCATCCAACTTGTTCTTAAAGATCCACTTAGTACCAATTGTTGGTCTATCGTGGGGCCTAGGAACAAGGTGCCAAATTTGGTTGCGCTCAAATTGATTGAGCTCTTCTTGCATAGCAAGCAACCAATATGAATCGGCCTCGGCTTCGAGGACGTTCTTGGGTTCAACATGTGAAATAAATGCATAATGACCACAATAATCATGAAGTTTAGAGCGAGTGGTTACCCCTTTTGATACTTCACCTATGACGAGGTCCTTGGGATGATGTGGATTGTATCTCCAATCCTTTGGAAGTTGTTGAGTAGGCTCCACTCCATTTGTTTGATTTTCATTTCCTTGAGCCTCTTCTATTTTGGCTTCACTTCCTTCATCATCCTTTGGCTTGTCTCCCATAGTAGGTGTATCCTCCAAGGTCACTTTCTCCAAGCCTTCATCCAATGCATCTATTTCTACAACATTCTTAACAAACAAGTTAGATTCCTCAAACTTAACATGTATAGATTTCTCAATAGTCAAAGATGATCTATTGAAGATTCTATAAGCTTTACTAGTATTAAAATAACCCACAAAAGTAGCCTCATAAGATCTAGCATCAAATTTTCCTAAATTATCTTTTGTATTTAGAACAAAACATTTACATCCAAAAACCTTGAAATATGAAACATTTGGTTTTCTAGAAAAGTACATTTCAAAAGAAGTTTTTGAAGTATTTTTACACAAGAAAACACGATTTGATATATAGCATGATGTATTAACGGCCTCGGCCCACAAATAATGTGGTAGACCGTATTCACTAAGCATTGTCCTAGCCATCTCTTGTAATGTTCTATTTTTCCGTTCAACTACTCCATTTTGTTGTGGAGTTCTAGGACAAGATAGTTCATGCTTTATTCCATATTCTTCACAAAAAGTGGTAAAGGGTAGGTTAATGAATTCACCTCCTCTATCACTTCTTATTCTTAAAATCAAAGAATCCTTTTCTTTTTCAACTCTTTTCTTAAAAGTTTGGAAATATGAAAATGCTTGGTTTTTGTGTTCAAGAAAGAAAACCCAAGTAAAACGTGAAAAGTCATCAACCAAAACAAATGCAAACCTATTCCCACTTAGACTTTTGGTTTGTGTAGGGCCAAATAGATCCATATGGATTAACTCCAAAGGACGTGATGTCATGATATCCTTAATTGACTTGAAAGAAGACTTAGTTTGTTTCCCAAATTGACATGCGTCACAAACTCGGTCTTTTTCAAAATTCAAACAAGGAATACCTTTCACCATTTCTTTTGTGTTTAACCTAGAAATATGGTCAAATGAAATATGGCCTAATCTTCTATGCCACAACCAAGAGTCATCATCGAGGACTTTTAAACATGTAATATTACAAGACATATTGGGCATATCAATCATATAAACATTATTTACACGAAAACCGGAAACACACAAGTATTAGAAATTCTATCAATTACTTTACAAACTACATTATCAAAAACTACATCAAAACCTTTATCACAAAGTTGACTAACACTCAAGAGGTTATGCTTGAGGCCGTCAACTAAAACTACATTCTCAATTAAAGGGGATGTGCCAAGTTTTACATTACCGATACCGATGATTTTACCCTTGGCGTCATCTCCGAAGGTGACGGTGCCACCTTCATGGTATCTTGATAGGGTTGCAAAGTTGTTGATGTCCCAAGTCATGTGCCTTGAGCAAGCGCTATCAAGATACCACAATCCTCTACGTCTTTGGGCCTTGGATGGTACCTACATCATTTAACAAAATGTTGACTTTGGTACCCAAATTTTCTTGGCTCCTTGAAAGTTAGTGTTTCGAACCCAAACATTATGACGAGTTGCACTTAGTCTATCATAACAAAAATTAGCTAAGTGTCCCTTGCGGCCACAAAAAGAACATGAATACACTTTACCATACATGAATGCATGATGTGTGTGTGAAGTGTGAGCATGTTTTGGGGTTTGCCACGATGTATAGGTTGTGTGGTATGAACATGAGCATGAGCATGAGCATGGTAAGCATTTTTCTTTGGGGCTTGTTTCTTAGGAAACATAGCCTCAATCTTCTTCTTATTAAACTCACAATTTTTCAAAACAATACCTAATGAGTCTATTCTTTCTTTAAGCATGGTAATCTCATTAGAATCAACTAGTGGGGACTTGCCTTTACAAGAAATCTTATATTTATCAAAATCATTTTTAGTAGTGGCTAAAGTAGAAAGCAAGTCATCTTTTTCTTTTGAAAGAGTAAATACTTGATGATTTAGAGATTCATTTTCCTTTTTCATTTTTAAACACTTTTTCTTTAGAAAATCATAATTATGTGATAATTCTACAAAGGCTTCTCCTAGTTCATCCATGGAAAGTTCATCATTAAGAGAAGGGGAAGAGGTTACCTTGCTTGTGCCTTCATTAGCCATGAAGCACATGTTGGCGGTGTCGATTTCTTCCTCGGATTCGGTCTCGGAATCCCATATTGCCTTCATTGCTTTCTTCTTGTATGGCTTCTTTAATGTGGAGGGCTTTACTTTATCCGGACACTCCGCAACAATGTGTCCGGGTCTTTGGCAATTGAAGCATATGATTTTTCTTTCTTCTTTGCCTCCTTGCCATCTCCTTCTTCCTTGATATTTAGCCTTGTTGTACATCCTCCGGACGTTCTTCACAAGAAGTGAGAGCTCTTCGTCATCTTCTTCTTCATCGTCTTCGTCGGAGTGTGTAGATTGACTCTTGAAGTCTATTGTCTTCTTCTTGGAAGGAGCCATGTCCTCCCTAGCTTTTCTATCCATCTCATAAGTTTTGAGATTCCCAATGAGACCTATTAGCTCCATCTCCTCCTTGTCATTGAGTTCCTTCAAGGTTGTTGCTTTAACTTCCCACGAAGGAGGAAGAGCCCGGATGATCTTTCTAACTCTTTGATCATTATCAATAGCATCACCTAGAGAAGAAAGTCCATTAGTGATCTTGGTAAATCTTGTAACCATATCATCTATAGTTTCATTTTCTAGCATGCAAAAGTTTTCATATTGGGACCGAAGAAGGTCTATCTTAGCCCTCTTCACTTGTGAAGTCCCTTCATGTGTAACTAGCAAGTGTGACCAAATCTCAAATGTGGATTTGCAATGGATGACTCTAGCAATGTCATCATCATTGAGGGCTTGAAGTAGTGCATAGTGAGCCCTAGCATTGGCATCAAACTCCTTAGTCTCAATTTCGGACCAAGTAGATTCATCACCGGGGGGTGCACTAAAGGGTTTGGTCACGGCCTTTGCAACTCGACTACCTAAAGATTGCAAGAAAACGATCATCTTAACCTTCCATATGGGAAAGTTAAGTCCATCAAACTTAGGGGGTGTCTTGATACCATCGGCCATCTTTACTAAGTGAGAATGAATGAAATGATTAGCAAAATTAGGATCTCTCTAAGGTTGTTAAGCCAAGAGCCTAGAGTTCAAGCTCTGATACCAATTGAAAAACACCTAGAGGGGGGGTGAATAGGTGTAATTGCTAATCTAACAATCTTTTTAAAACTAAGATGGATGAATGATGCAACGATCTCTCAAAACAAGACTAAGAGCCGAATGCCCCGTGAAGGGTTCTGAACTCCTTCCTCCTGATTCCCCTTGAATGGGTTAGAGGTGCGCAATGCAACCTTGTTGTATGAGAATTGATCGATAATGACAAAGTATGAATAATATGCAATGATGAAATGCACACAAGATATTTCACAAGTATTACAAGCTAGAAACAATAACACAAGAAATGAAACAAGATCACAAGCAAGTAATTGAAAGCAATAGAGTGCAAGAGAAATTTAAAGCAAGAATGGACACAAGGCAATCGCAAACACAAGATGTTTGTTTCGAGGTTCGAGCCATCGCTCTACTCCCCGCCTTCACCTCCGTGAAGGGTTTCCACTATCCACCGAGAACGCTTACAACGGTCTACCAAAGACCCGAGCACCGAGCTCTACCACTTACAATGACCTCTACCGAAGAGGTGTCTCCACAAGATGAGGAAGAAGAACAAGTAACCAAAAGTGATCACAACAAGATCATTAAACTCTTTACAACCTCTCACTCTTTTACAACTTCCTTATAGATTGAGTAGGGAATTTTGGCTCTAAGGAGTGTAGTGAGAAAAACTCAGTTGTGAATTGATATTAGCTAACAAACACAACTGAAAACAAGCTCAAGAATGAATGGAAAATGAGGAGCTTAAAAACTTTTCTTTCTCTTTTGAAAACTTTGAAAACTTAAGGATTTTTCTTAGTGTTTTGTAAGAGCCTATTTTCCTCTATTTATAGGGAGAGGAATAGGTTAAAAACATTTTATTTACAGCTTATTTGGTCTGAAAAAGTTCTCTAAAAACCCAGAAAAGTCTGCCAAAAAACAGAAAAAGAAAACAGATTTCAGGTTGCACCAAAGAGGAAAGAGTCGTTGGGACTTTGCAGGCCTGGCGGTCGATCGGTCCGGTCGACCGTCAGCCCTGCTGGCAAAGAGCCGTTGGGCTCGGGTCGACCGCTGGGTCGATCGTCCTCTAAAATAAACACAGTTTTCTTCGGGCGGTCGACCGGGCGGTCGACCCAGAAAACCCGAGAGCAGTCCTGCTTACAGTCGGTCGACCCATGCGGTCGGCCGACAGACATGCACAAGCGTGCATGTCCTGACACAGGCGCCGGTCGACCGGGCCGGTCGGCCGGTCTTGCCTGAAACAGAAAAACAGCAGGATTTCTGAACTTGGAAAATTTTGTAAAAATGTTTTGAAGTAAAGAAAACTAAGTAACATGCTAGAAGGAGTATACATACATGATTTAAACATGATATTCATTTTTGTAAAACATAGGGTCATGTATATATATACTAAGGCATGAAACAAAAGTTTTAACCATGAAAACATGAATACAAAATTGTGTGTGTGTATCCTAGAGCCAATTTTCAAAACTCAAACTTTAACAAACTATTTCTTACATTGTTCTAAGAACTACAAGTGCTTCAAGAGGGCTTCACCATATGATCTTCAAAGCTTGATACTTGAGCCCAAATTGAGTTGACTTGAGTCCAAACACCTTCCTTTAGGGAAGAAACCTTCTAGTTTAATTAGAACCCTGAAACACACTTAAACAATAAACAATATTAGTACAAATAACTAATATGTTTTGTAATCATCAAAACACACTAAAAACGGGTGATTGTAACCTTGGGCCAACACCGAGTTCATAACCGAACTCTAAACCACCGTGAACACACTTGTCCACTTCCTCAAAGTACAAGAAAAGATCTCTTGGTGATCTAAACACTTGATCACCAAAAAGCACTCTCACTACAACACTCCTATAAGATGAATAATCAATGGTTGCTCAAGTGTAGTGTGAGAAAAACAAGGATGAGAAAGGTGGAGGAAAACTCAAAGAATCACTTTAAACCACTCTTGATAAAATCTTTCCTTTTGATTGGAAGTATTAGCACTCAATTTTGTGGAGAAAATTTCTGAAAAGGAGTAGGAAAACTGGCTCTAAAAATCTCCCAATCTTCTTACAAAACAATGACCAAACCCCCATATTTATAGGCCAGAAAAATATAGCCGTTGGGGTCTGTCAGGCCTGCCGGTCGACCGGGTTGGTCGACTGCCAACGGTCAAAAATCCGACCGTTGGAGCCACGGTCGACCTCCCGGGTCGACCGAGCCACTGGAGCAGAGAGTAGAACTCTCTGTCGGTCGACCGGTCCGGTCGGCCGAAATTTCCAGAGAGCAGAGCTCTCTAGAGCGGTCGACCGTCCGGTCGGCCGTCCTCCAGTGCACAAAGGCGTGCACGTCGGTCGACCCAACCGGTCGACCGACTTCAGAGTTAGTCGACTAGAAAGTAATAAGTCGACTAGCTGAAGCCTGAAAATAGTTTTCTGGGATTTAAAACTAAGTCTTTTGGTTCACATAAAAATCCCATAAATACATAAAAATTCTAAAAAATAGTTTTACCAATATACTTTGATAAACAAACATGCTTGAAAAAATCAAGGCATGTTATAAAAGATTTGGACTATTTTTGTAACTTTGGAAATATTAGCTCAATAACTAAAATGTATTTTTCCAAACTTGTTTTTCCAAAACATTACCAAATACAAAAACAAGATATTTAAGTTCATTTTAAAGCATAGTGTGTATGGATATGATCCACTACACAATCAAGATGAAATATTTATGTTTTTGACATTAAGCATAAATACGGTTTTGGTTAAACATATGTAAACATGAATTTGGTTGAAATATATAAACTTGAATACCAAAAACCAAATTGATATTTTGTCACAATGAAAAATCTTTTCTAAACTAAAAATTCTTTTATGAAAATAATTCTATCAAGAGTGTGTGTGTATATAATATACTTGAGCAATCCACCAACTATCTATCCTTTACATTTTTAACTAAAAACAAACTAAATCTTATACCTAGACACAAGTCTTCATCTTCTTGAAGTCTTCACTTGAAGGCTTCTCATCTTCTTGACTTGGTCCAGGTTTGATCCAAAAGCTCCTTGGATCACACCGTGCAAGCTCCAAATCTTAACATTTTATCCTTTGTTGAGCTATGCACCTACTGGGATCTTGATCATAAATTTGTCATTAATTAAACACAAGATCATTAGTACTATAACTACATGAGTTAGTCATCATCAAAACTAGAGTGATAGGCCTTTGGGCCAACAGATTTGACCTCCGTGGTAGTCCGATTGAGCTGATTTTAGTTTCTAAAATCATTTTCTAATATTTTTGATTTTTCAAGATTTTCTAGAATTTTTCTGAATTATTTTGGAAAATCTCCGGAGTCGGTGTCGACCGATACCGATACTCGGATTTACGATTTTTATTTCACAAATGGAGTTGTATTTTAAGAATCCGCTATCACCATATGTCTTAGAATCAGATGATCTACGTTAGGGTGTTTTTGGAGAATTTTCTGAATTTATCGAAAATCGGGCAGAACCGGTGTCGCCCGGTACCGACAACAGATTCTGGGATTTTTAATTTGCAAACCGGGTTGAATTTCTACAAACCGTTTTCATTTTAAGCCTCAGGTTAATATTCTCTAATTTTTGTAATTTTTGGGCATCGTTCGGAGCTAGTCAATTTTGGACCCTATTATAATATTAATTAAATATTAGAAAAACCTTTTTTTTTCTCTTTTTCTTTTTCCCTTCCTCTTCTCCATTTCTCTGGAGAATTCCCACCGCCTAAACCCATTTCCACCGCCTTCCACTCTCTCTCTTTTAAATCCTTTCCCTCTCTCTCTCTCTCTCTCAAAAATCCCCTCTCTCAATCTCTCTCTCTCTCTCCTCTCTCTCTTTTCTCTCTTCTCTCTCTCTTCTCAACTTCCTCCTTCCCCACACCCTCTCCCACAGTGCAGGGGCAGACCCATGCCTACAGCCCGGCCAAGCGCTGCCGCCGGCCGCGCCCTAGCCAGGCCGGCACCACCCCGCCCTCCTCTTCTTCTCCTTCTTCTCTTTTTCTTCTTTTTCCTCTTCTTTTTCTTCTTCTTCTCCAGCAGCTTCTTCCTCTCTCTCTCTCTATCTTTCTTTCTCACTCTCCCCCGGCTTGACGGCCGCGCCGGCAGCGGCCGGGATCGCCGCTGGCGGGCCCGCGCCGCCGCCGCCGCCGGCCAGCCTTGCTGGCCGGCGAGCTCGCGCAGCAGCAGCAAGGGCTGCTGCTGCTGCTCCTTCTTTTGGGAAGTGGGTTCGGGTTTACACCCGAACCCATTAACCCCTATTGGGTTTACTTCCTATTGGGTTTAGTTGCAACCCATTAACCCGTTTACCATTAAACCCAATAACTTATGTTAGTGGGTTTGGGTATTGGATCCAAACCCGACCCGCGGGCGACCCGAACCCGCTAAAGGTAAATTTGTAGAAAACCCCCTGCTACTTTTATTATTTGCATTTAAATATTTTTATTACATATTTAACCCTATTTGTTATGATTTAGTATTCGGGCGATATCGGGAGCATCCGGACTCCGATTCGGATGATTCTGGATCCGTTGCGATCATGGGAAAGAGAGCTACAGTTCTATGACCAGTTTGTGAGTGTTTTCTTTTTAGTAAATTATATTTATTCATGTTTATTAAATGGAGTGGTTGGTTTATGAGTAAGTCGGTAAATTGTTAATACGTAACTGGAACTTATATTTTGTAAAGCCTGACAGTGTAGTGACCATAACCGATCACATAATATGTTCATCTGCTTAAAATCTTAGGCAGGTGATAGATGAAAATGGTAAAATAGAAATAACTATCGTCACATGTATACTGATCCCCAATAGGCGATGACATGGCAACCTCTGATACACTACACAGGGCCCTATAATATCATGTTCATGAGCACTGGTCCATGGATACGCGACACTAGTACACGGCCACAGGTAGACTGATCCACAGATACGCTATGACACTACACTGTTACTAGACATGCATGCTAGACACCGTTACGGTAAGTCACAAGACATGGTATTACATGATACACGGACCACTAGTATTACATGGATTAGTGCTCTGCAGACTTATGGCTACACATCTATGTTTCATATTATTGCTATTATCATGACACTGATGTGTTATACGGATTATTGCTACACATTTATGTTTCATAGGTACACGGATATATCAATACACGGACTATTGCATGTCATATTATTATCATCGTCACATGGATTCTCGGCATGTCACTGTTACACATTCATGTATGTTTTCTCTATTCTTGCCATATGGATCCCCGTTCATATTACATGTATTATTGTGCCATGTTACCGTATTCATGTTATATGATTGTTTCCTGTTACTTATATGGATATACCCGATACTGGACATGAGAGCTGTTGATATGCGATATGTGGAATCCCACATCTATTGTTCCCGTTATATTGTTCCCGTGATATTGTTCCCATTTCCCGTTATATTGTTCCCGTTATATTGTTCTATACTTTCAACAGAGCTCAGGTCCAGTTATCATGTTACCCGTATCAGGTACTGTATTTGTTCTTGTTATATTGTATACTTGACATATCAGATCATAAAGCTAACTTGGGTATGGGGGAGACTTGACGGTTGATTAGATCTTATCGGGTGATGTACTGGATCCATATTGTTCTCCCACTGTAGGGGACGGTAGTGCTACCTACCAATTGCTCCATGAGCTCTTGTTACTTGATTCATGCTCCCCTCTTAGCGGAGGGCCCTGGTCTCAGCAGCCAGGGGTTTGTTTAAGGTCGTAATCCCGGGTATGCACGGGATACACCTACCCGATAAGAACTCCTCGACCATGGGTTTCCAATTAACATAATAAAACAGTATACACAATAGTGACGTCGGGAACACTTGTTATTTGGTCACTCTCTCGTTTGGATAATGGTACCCGTAGGCCATGTCCGGATGGGTTCGACTGGAGTGCGGGCTCCAGTATGAACTGCCAGTGGTATGGGACACTGGAAGAGATTGATTAAAATACCAGGTGGTACTGATTGCTGCTATTGTATAAATAACATGACTTGCCTGATATATGTATACTATTGTTTAGTTGTACATGTTCCTGTATCTGATCACTTCGCCGCTATCATGTTACCTGTATATGTTGTTACCTTACCTGTTTCATGCTATACATTCTGTGGTGGCATCCTACTCATGTACATGTATACTCTGCATTGCATATATTCTGTCTCCTGTATTCCGTGCAGACATCATGACTGTATATGCACGACACCGTATTATGGGTATATTGCATATGCACATCTGCATGTTCACTTCTATCACGTCACCACTAGCATGTACAACATTAGTCATGATATAAACTGGACACGACTATAGATATGACCTGATGATAACCGGTTAGGTAGTGATGGTATTAAAAGATAACATGTTTATATATTTCTACTGCTTCGTATATGCGTATTATATGGTATCACTATTATCACATCTTGTATTATATATTATTATCGTGCTTGTATTACTATTATATCTATTACTGCCTCCTTCATTTTATCACTCACTAGGTTGCTTTCTGACGACCCTGGGTTTGCGTGCCCAAGTTGGAGATCCAAGTTACCGTATTATCAGATAGCTCCTTGGAGTCACATAGGAGATTCCTCATCGGGACTATTCATAGGTATCTTAGTGCTTTATTTCTGTTATCTTATTTGTCCCTATTTTTCATATCTGTTATGATCGCTAACCTCTTCTGCAGGTATTCTTGTACTTATTTCATGCTGGAACTCGTGTATATACGGAGGTTATTTCCTGTACTGAGGCTTAGCGTACGTACGTGAGGGTTTTCCGCCCTGCGTATGTACGTCGCCATAACGTCCCCGTACCTGCGGGATTGGGGCGTTACAGAGTGGTATCAGAGCTTAGGTTCACACCTGGTGTGGGTAACCACCTGGGTCAATGCTTGGGTTCTTACCAACAGTACAGTCAAGTTCAGATTAACTTATCTGGATCTGAAGTTGGGGATTCCAGCGACGAGTACAAGAATACACTATCCTTGACAATTCATTCCATGACTCCTTTGTATTCCTTCCTTACAATTATCAACCAGAATATCCGATTTCCTTCTCGCTTTCCTTGCATCTTATTGCTTCCAATCCGTTAGCATTCGTTCACTACAATACTTCTCCATTCTGAGTTCCTTATAGATATCAGAGTGCGCAGCGAAAGTGACGTGGACCCGTAACCTTTAGGCTTTGGGGTTGAAAATCTTGTTCTCACACCTGAATAGAAATTTCGAGGACGAAATTTTTTGTAAGGTGGGGAGAAATGTAACCCCCTAATCCCCGATGTACGTATCACAGTATCAGTAATCGATATGACATACAACATTAATTTGACCTCCTTGGTAGTTCGATTGAGCTGATTTCAGTTTCTAAAATCATTTTCTAATATTTTTGATTTTTCAGGATTTTTTGGAATTTTTCTGGATTATTTTGGAAAATCTCCGGAGTCGGTGTCGACCGATACCGATACTCAGATTTACAATTTTTATTTCACAAATAGAATTGTATTTTAAGAATTCTCTTTCACCATATGTCTTAGAATCATATGATCTACATTAGGGTATTTTTGGAGAATTTTATGAATTTATCGAAAATCGGGCAGAACCGGTGTCGCCCAGTACTGGCGACAGCTTTCGGGATTTTTAATTTGTAAATCGGGTTGAATTTCTGCAAACCATTTTCATTTTAAGCCTCAGGCTAATATTCTCTAATTTCTGTAATTTTTGGGCATCGTTCGGAGCTAGTCAATTTTGGACCCTATTATAATATTAATTAAATATTAGAAAAACCTTTTTTTTTCTCTTTTTCTTTTTCCCTTCCTCTTCTCCATTTCTCTGGAGAATTCCCACCGCCTAAACCCATTTCCACCGCCTTCCCCTCTCTCTTTTAAATCCTTTCCCTCTCTCTATCTCTCAAAAATCCCCTCTCTCAATCTCTCTCTCTCTCCTCTCTTTCTCTTTCTCTCTTCTCTTTCTCTTCTCAATTTCCTCCTTCCCCACACCCTCTCCCACGCTCTGTGCAGGGGCAGACCCATGCCTGAGGCCCGGCCAAGCGCCGCCGGCGCCGCCGCAACCCCGGCCGGCGGCGCCGCTGGCGGCCGCGCCCTAGCCAGGCCGGCACCACCCCACCCCTCCATTCTTCTCCTTCTTCTCTTTTTCTTCTTTTTCCTCTTCTTTTTCTTCTTCTTCTCCAGCAGCTTCTTCCTCTCTCTCTATCTTTCTCTCTCTCTCTCCCCCGGCTTGACGGCCGCGCCGCCGGCGGGCCCCCGCCGCCGGCCAGCCTTGCTGGCCGGCGAGCTCGCGCAGCAGCAGCAAGGGCTGCTGCTGCTGCTCCTTCTTTTGGGAAGTGGGTTCGGGTTTACACCCGAACCCATTAACCCCTATTGGGTTTACTTCCTATTGGGTTTTGTTGCAACCCATTAACCCGTTTACCATTAAACCCAATAACTTATGTTAGTGGTTTGGGTATTGGATCCAAACCCGACCCGCGGGCGACCCGAACCAGCTAAAGGTAAATTTGTAGAAAACCCCCTGCTACTTTTATTATTTGCATTTAAATATTTTTATTACATATTTAACCCTATTTGTTATGATTTAGTATTCGGGTGATATCGGGAGCATCCGGACTCCGATTCAGACGATTCTGGATCCGTTGCGATCATGGAAAAGAGAGCTACAGTTCTATGACCAGTTTGTGAGTGTTTTATTTTTAGTAAATTATATTTATTCATGTTTAATAAATGGAGTGGTTGCTTTATGAGTAAGTCGGTAAATTGTTAATACGTAACTGGAACTCATATTTTGTAAAGACTGACAGTGTAGTGACCATAACCGATCACATAATATGTTCATATGCTTAAAATCTTAGGCAGGTGATAGATGAAAATGGTAAAATAGAAATAACTATCGTCACATGTATACTGATCCCCAGTAGGCGATGACATGGCAACCTCTGATACACTACACAGGGCACTATAATATCATGTTCATGACCACTGGTCCATGGATACGCGACATTAGTACACGGCCACAGGTAGACTGATCCACAGATACGCTATGACACTAAACTGTTACTAGACATGCATGCTAGACATCGTTACGGTAAGTCACAGGACATGGTATTATATGATACACGGACCACTAGTATTACATGGATTAGTGCTCTGCAGACTTATGGCTACACATCTATGTTTCATATTATTGTTATTATCATGACACTGATGTGTTATACGGATTATTGCTACACATTTATGTTTCATAGGTACACGGATATACCAATGCACGGACTATTGCATGTCATATTATTATCATCGTCACATGGATTCTCGGCATGTCACTGTTACACATTCATGTATGTTTTCTCTATCTTGCCATATGGGTCCCCGTTTATATTACATGTATTATTGTGCCATGTTACCGTATTCATGTTATTGTTGGCCCAAAGGCTTTCCA
Organism: Agave tequilana; assembly: GCA_038442645.1. Classification (NCBI taxonomy): domain Eukaryota; kingdom Viridiplantae; phylum Streptophyta; class Magnoliopsida; order Asparagales; family Asparagaceae; genus Agave; species Agave tequilana. The sequence goes on from JAVJIF010030650.1 coordinate 252,396, forward strand.
CTCTAGTTTTGATGATGACTAACTCATGTAGTTATGTGTACTAATAATCTTGTGTTTTAGTCTCAGATCATTAATCAAGATATTAGTTGGTGTTTAGCTTCAACAAGATGATTTGGAAGCTTGCACATGTTGATTCAAGAGCCCGCGCATCAAAGATGATATATTGCAATTGCTCGGTGAATCAAAGGAGTTTTTGGATCGAGTCAACTTGGAGATTGCGCTCTACAAGAAGACTTAGGTATCCATAGTTTTTAGTTTGGGTTTAGATCTTAATTGTAAAGATTAGTATGGTATGATAAGCTCAAGTTCACAACACACATGTTTCACGTTTTGAATATTGTTTTTCGGTTTTTGGTTTAACCGATCTTGGTTTTCATGAATAGATTTTATATCAAAACAAGTTTACATGGTTTAGTGTATATATGATTTGTTCTATATACATGCATGCTTCTATTGCTTAAACAAACTTAGTTTGATATTCTATTTCATGTGTTTTATGTTTTGGTATTTTTATCAAAACATTATTTTGGACTTAATGACAAAAATCATGATATCTATATGTTTCTTGTATATTGAATTTCTATTCATATACAACTTGCTTCAAAGTGTTTAAATATCATATTTTTGTATTTGGATGAGTTTTAGATAAAACATATTTTCTATTCAAAATACAAGTTTTTAGAAAATACGGTTTTTGGTTTTTGGCAAAATTTCTATGACACAAAAATAGTCAAATATGTTTGAAATTTGTGTTAGGATTTTTAACACAAGTTTGTATTTCAATATAAAATGAGAAAACTATTTTTGTGGAATTTTAGAGATTTTGTGGGATTTATTGGAATATTTTTTACACTGTTTTTCTGACCCATTTATAGGCTGACAGGCCTGGTCGGTCGACCGAAGCGGTCGACCGCACCAAGGGCCGGTCGACCGGTTCGGTCGACCGACGTGCACAGACCTGTGCACGTCTGCAGCCCAATGGGCCGGTCGACCGAAGCGGTCGACCGACGGAGAGCTGTTTGCTCTCAGGAATTTTCGGTCGACCGGACCGGTCGACCGGCAGCTGTAACGTTCGAAAATTCGAACGTTGGGCGGTCGACCGGGCCGGTCGACCGGCAGGGTAAATCTGGCAAATTTTCTGTTAAACGGCTATTATCTGTTATTGCCTATAAATACCCCATTTGAGAGAGGTTTTCTCTAAGAATTTTTGGGCTAAAATTTTCTATCTCTCTGGTGTTTTTGCTGCAAGAAAAATAGGTTTTTGAATTCAAAGTGAACAATCTTTTTGTGTTTTTGATTAGGGTTTGAAAAATCAAAGAAAAGGGTTTTTGGGAAAAGCTTTTGAATTGAACTTCTCCATCTTGATTTGATTTATTTCCCAAAGATTTTCTTTGAGTTGCTGGTTTCAAATCCCTTGGATTTCTCCACACTTGAGCTAAAATCTACTATCTTGTCTATAGGATTTTTGTGGGAGAAAAAGAGATTGTTTGTGGTTGTTGCTTTAAACCACCAAGTAGCAAGAGATTGTTTTGTGGTAGTTGTTGGAAACCACTCAGTTGTAAACCTTACCTTTGTGAAACTGGGTACTCCTGTGTGTTGGGTACTGCGGTGATTTGTAACTGTCTGTGTGATAGTGAAGCTAGAATCCATCTGGGGATGGCGGGGATGTAGAGCTGGGTGCTCGAACCTCGAGAACATATCTTAGAGTTTGCGTTTGATCGATTGGCTCTCTCTATCTCTATCTTTATTTACTTTGTGCCTTGCATTTCTATTCATATTGTTCATCATATTTGCTTGGCTTGGTTGTGTGTGCATCACTAGTTGATCACACTTGAGTGTATTTGCATTTAGAATTTTAAATTCCGCATTTAGTTCATTGATTAGCATTGTCACCTATTCACCCCCCCCTCTAGGTGACTTTTCAATTGGTATCAGAGCTAGCGCTCCTGATATTTTGGTTTAACAACCTAGGAGTAAAAGATCTTGGTTTGCTAATCTTCATTTACATTTCATTTGCACTCATACTAGATTACACTCATGGCTAGCCCTCCTATGTTTGACCATTTTAGACTTGATGCATGGAAGGTAGACATGACTAGACATCTAAAAGGATTAGGACATCTAGTTTATCAAGCCATCACTATAGAAACCCTCCCTAATAGTAGCAAGCATAAGAAGGCCAATGCATTAGCCCTTAGGACACTTCTAGCATCTCTAAATGAACATCTTTTACCTATTTTTGATCGCTATGATTCGGCTTTTGCAGTTTGGAGCATCTTGACTTCTCCCGAGCTTCCAAGGATTATCAACAACTTGAGGAGATCTAAAAGAGAAAAGTCCGGAGAGCAATGCCTCATGGTCCAAGGGAAGAACTCCCTTGAGGTACATTCGGATTCCCCTCTTGATGATAGCTCTAGTTCCTATTGTCATGGATGTTTTGAGGTTCAAAATTTAAATGTTGAACTTGCTTCTAAGCTTGAAAAATTCTTGGACAAACATAACTCTTTGAAAGAAAAACATTTTGATTTACAAAAAGAAATGAAGGATTTATGCTCTACTTTTGAAACCGTTTTGCAAGAGAAGGAAGAGATTACTAGTGAATGTGACTCACTAAGATCTCAACTAGACATTGCTTTAAAAGAAATTGAAGTTTTAAAAGGCAAAAATGATTGTGATGATATTTTGGAGCACAATGAGATTTTATCCTCAAGATTGGATTGTGTTTTCAAAGAAAACCTTACTTTGAAAAATAAAATTGATTCTATTACTAAAGAATTGGATTTGGTTTTGATTAAAAATAAATCTTTGCAAAATGAAATTGATATGCATGTTTGCCATGATAGTGTAGCTTCTTGTTCTAGCACACCTATTGCATGCTCCACTTTGTCTTCTAGCATAGAAAATGATATAAATGTTTTGAAGAAAAGTGTTGATAGTTTGGGCTCCACTTTGAGCCAATGTACTTTAAATCATACACGTTTGGAAACCTTGGTTCGCAAGAAACAAGGTCCATCTTTACATGCACACACCTCTAGGCATACACATGCTTTTCATGATCACCACCATCATATGTATGCTCACGTGTACACATGTATACATTGTGGTCGAAAAGGCCACCTTGCTAGATTTTGTTATGATCGTGTTTATAATGAAAATTTAGCAACTAATTTTGTTTGGGTTAGAAAAGATGCTAACCCCCGTGGACCCACAAGAAAATGGGTACCAAGATCCACCTCTTTGATGTTTGATGTAGGTGGAGGCTCTCGCATTACGTGAGAGATTTGGTGCCTTGAGGTGGATGCGTTCTAAGCCTAAAAGAAAATCATTTGGATGCTTCACACTCAAGGGAATTAGGTGGAGAGGACCACCATGGTTTGGAGATCTAGAGATGCACCTTCATAGGTTTTGGTATCATTCTCTAACTCCTTTTTTATACTTGCATGCTTTCATGTTCATTCATCTTTAGCATGTTTATAGTTTCATGATTAGTATGATGATTACCATGTTTATTAGAATTATGCTTTACATGATTAGTGATTGAGACACCCATGTTTAATATGGACCCATATTTTGTGTTCTCCTTTGTTTTAGCTATCATGTTAATCATAGATCTAATACACGTGTTCTTATCATAATAATCATATGGATTTTTGTGATTGTTTTAATACTTCATATTTTTGATTAATATGATCATGTTGATTGTTGACCCGTTTTATGCTTCATGTTTTGACTACTTGCTTGAATGATAGTTTTCATGAAGACTAGAATTTATACTTGTGCATCTAATGAGCTACAAATAGACCTTTATATATGTTTGTGCTTGAACGCTCATTTGTAGTCACTTGATGTACTAGTATAGTCTAGTTTTGATGATTCTTACATTTGACTTGTATTCACTATTTTACACTTTTTGTTTTTAACTTTATGTATATGTCCTTCTTGTCCAAACTATCAGTTATACATGTACATCCTTGAGCCACGTGCCTTCATGCATACTATTTTGTGGACTCTTTATGTTTGGGATATGTATGTATACTTTAGTTTGTACATGACATACATATGCCTTGAAGTTTAAGATCATTTGGATAAATTTCATGTTTCTATGTGATTTCCCATTTATGATGAAAATCTTGTTTTTAAGATGATTTTTCAATTAATATCATGGACTTCAATAAGTGATTTTTCAAATTTTCAATTGGTGATTTCACATCCTAGATGAACTTTCATGGATTTCATGATTCATTTATGTTTCATATCTTGATGATTTCCATATTGAGCCTAATTGTCAATTTTCATGATGATATGCTTCTCACAACACTTGTACACTCACCTTTTGATGTTTTCTCATGACTTGATTTTCATGAGTATTATTGGTGCCATATAGATTTTTGAGTGTTTAGTGATTTTGTGATTTCCATGTTTCATGAAAAATCTATTTATTTCATCTTGAAGGATTTCGTACTAGTTGACTTACATAACTAGTTGTGATATTCTTCATGAGGTAGTGATTTTCAAACATACTATATTGTTCAAATCTAATTTTGAAAACCCCTACCATCTATGGACGGTTGGATGGGAGACCATGATCAAGTATGTTTCTTCTTGAAAATCATTTAAAACTTATCTTGGATGGGTGGTAGTTGATATGAGTTATACACTTGACCTTATGTTTGTTATTTCAATTGGTATCATTGAGTTCTTTCAATTGGTATCAATATGACATATTTTTGTATACTCATATGTATTTTTTTATGTATGTATGTTTGCACTTTATATAGTATCAATTTGAATTGATATCTAATCTTTTACATACATAGAAGTTTCTTTTGTGCCTATCATATTTATATATTTTAGAGCACAAATCTTGATTTTGCATAGCTTGATTTTTAATGACTATATTGTTTCAATTGATGAGTTTTTCAATTGGTATCTTAATACAAGCTTATGCATAAGTTTCTTTGGTATTTCATAAAGAGGGAGAAAATTCGTGTTTTGTATTTCAATTAGTATTTGTTTTGCTTTCCACTCCCTAACTTTATGATGAAAAATGATTGAAAAATTTACATTGTTGTGTAATTGGTATCAAGAAGCCATTTGTGTTAAAAATTTCTTAATTGGTATCTAGAGGCTATTTGTTTACTTAAATTGGTATCAATTTGTTTTATTGTCTATTGGTATCTAGTTTACATTGCATGTTTTCTTTTTGACATAAAATGATTATTCTTGTTTCAATGCCTTGTATAATTTTGGTATTGGCATTCCTTAAATTATTGATAATTTGAAATTGGTATCATAATGCACTTCCTTGACACATATTTTAAATTGGTATCATAATGAGTTTTTATTATATGCATGATTTGATTTATGCATTAGTTTTATTGGTATTGTTTCAATTGAATATCAAGAGCTTAGTCTATTATTTTTTTTTATATCAAGAGCTTGTTTGCTTGTTTGGTATATCAAAAAGCTTTAGCTATGTTTTATTGTTATTGTTTTTGGTATCAAGAGATTTAGCAATTTTATGTTTTATCCCTTCGTTGATTTTAGGGGGAGAAATATTTGCCTTCATTATGTTTGTTTTACCCCTTTGTTGATGAGTGACAAAAAGGGGGAGAGGAATTTGTAGTTTATATGCATGGTTGATTTATGCATATGTTTTTGTTTTGTTTTGGTATGTTTTATTATGTGTTTGAGAACATTCATGCATACCTTATATGTTTTATTGTTATGCATGAGTTAAGGGGGAGCTTCTTGGAAGCTTTACTTTAATCCATGCATATATAACTCCATGAGTTTTGTCATCATCAAAAAGGGGGAGATTGTTGGCCCAAAGGCTTTCCACTCTAGTTTTGATGATGACTAACTCATGTAGTTATGTGTACTAATAATCTTGTGTTTTAGTCTCAGATCATTAATCAAGATATTAGTTGGTGTTTAGCTTCAACAAGATGATTTGGAAGCTTGCACATGTTGATTCAAGAGCCCGCGCATCAAAGATGATATATTGCAATTGCTCGGTGAATCAAAGGAGTTTTTGGATCGAGTCAACTTGGAGATTGCGCTCTACAAGAAGACTTAGGTATCCATAGTTTTTAGTTTGGGTTTAGATCTTAATTGTAAAGATTAGTATAGTATGATAAGCTCAAGTTCACAACACACATGTTTCACGTTTTGAATATTGTTTTTCGGTTTTTGGTTTAACCGATCTTGGTTTTCATGAATAGATTTTATATCAAAACAAGTTTACATGGTTTAGTGTATATATGATTTGTTCTATATACATGCATGCTTCTATTGCTTAAACAAACTTAGTTTGATATTCTATTTCATGTGTTTTATGTTTTGGTATTTTTATCAAAACATTATTTTGGACTTAATGACAAAAATCATGATATCTATATGTTTCTTGTATATTGAATTTCTATTCATATACAACTTGCTTCAAAGTGTTTAAATATCATATTTTTGTATTTGGATGAGTTTTAGATAAAACGTATTTTCTATTCAAAATACAAGTTTTTAGAAAATACGGTTTTTGGTTTTTGGCAAAATTTCTATGACACAAAAATAGTCAAATATGTTTAAAATTTGTGTTAGGATTTTTAACACAAGTTTGTATTTCAATATAAAATGAGAAAACTATTTTTGTGGAATTTTAGAGATTTTGTGGGATTTATTGGAATATTTTTTACACTGTTTTTCTGACCCATTTATAGGCTGACAGGCCTGGTCGGTCGACCGAAGCGGTCGACCGCACCAAGGGCCGGTCGACCGGTTCGGTCGACCGACGTGCACAGACCTGTGCACGTCTGCAGCCCAATGGGCCGGTCGACCGAAGCGGTCGACCGACGGAGAGCTGTTTGCTCTCAGGAATTTTCGGTCGACCGGACCGGTCGACCGGCAGCTGTAACGTTCGAAAATTCGAACGTTGGGCGGTCGACCGGGCCGGTCGACCGGCAGGGTAAATCTGGCAAATTTTCTGTTAAACGGCTATTATCTGTTATTGCCTATAAATACCCCATTTGAGAGAGGTTTTCTCTAAGAATTTTTGGGCTAAAATTTTCTCTCTCTCTGGTGTTTTTGCTGCAAGAAAAATAGGTTTTTGAATTCAAAGTGAACAATCTTTTTGTGTTTTTGATTAGGGTTTGAAAAATCAAAGAAAAGGGTTTTTGGGAAAAGCTTTTGAATTGAACTTCTCCATCTTGATTTGATTTATTTCCCAAAGATTTTCTTTGAGTTGCTGGTTTCAAATCCCTTGGATTTCTCCACACTTGAGCTAAAATCTACTATCTTGTCTATAGGATTTTTGTGGGAGAAAAAGAGATTGTTTGTGGTTGTTGCTTTAAACCACCAAGTAGCAAGAGATTGTTTTGTGGTAGTTGTTGGAAACCACTCAGTTGTAAACCTTACCTTTGTGAAACTGGGTACTCCTGTGTGTTGGGTACTGCGGTGATTTGTAACTGTCTATGTGATAGTGAAGCTAGAATCCATCTAGGGATGGCGGGGATGTAGAGCTGGGTGCTCGAACCTCGAGAACATATCTTGGAGTTTGCGTTTGATCGATTGGCTCTCTCTATCTCTATCTTTATTTACTTTGTGCCTTGCATTTCTATTCATATTGTTCATCATATTTGCTTGGCTTGGTTGTGTGTGCATCACTAGTTGATCACACTTGAGTGTATTTGCATTTAGAATTTTAAATTCCGCATTTAGTTCATTGATTAGCATTGTCACCTATTCACCCCCCCTCTAGGTGACTTTTCAGTTATATGATTGTTTCCTGTTACTGATATGGATATACCCGATACTGGACATGAGAGCTATTGATATGCGATATGTGGAATCCCACATCTATTGTTCCCGTTATATTGTTCCCGTTATATTGTTCCCGTGATATTGTTCCCGTTTCCCGTTATATTGTTCCCGTTATATTGTTCTATGCTATCAACAGAGCTCAGGTCCAGTTATCATGTTACCCGTATCAGGTACTGTATTTGTTCTTGTTACATTGTATACTTGACATATCAGATCATAAATCTAACTTGGGTAAGGGGGAGACTTGACGGTTGATTAGATCTTATCGGGTGATGTACTGGATCCATATTGTTCTCCCACTGCAGGGACGGTAGTTGTTTGGAAAAAGGAGAAGAGTTTACTCAAGTCAGAGATAGAGGGTTTTAGAGTCAACCTTCTTGTTGGATTGTAGTGCTCGAAACTCCGAAAATGTTTGTTTAATATGCTCCTTCCAAATCACCGTAATAGCATAGGCTATACGGGTCGATCCTCAGGGAGAGCTCACGATAAAAGCTTTGCGGTTATGAATCAAAGAGAGAGAAAGCGAAGATTCTTCTATGTTCAAAAGAAAAACAACATGGAAAAGTAAAAGAAGAAATTTTTGTGATTTTGTTGCATGGAAAGAAAAACCGATGTAAAAGAGAATGAAAAAGAACTTTGGAAAGTTGTCTTACTAGAAAAGAAAACTAGTGAAGGAAGCTTTTGGAAAACTTTAGAATGAGAAAGGCCATGACTAGCTAACTTTACTAAATTGCTAACTTACTAAGCTCATGGGTGATGCATGCCTCATGTGGATTCATTGGCAAGAGATATGACTTGCTTGTTAGGTCAAGTATGTCCCACTTGGAAGATGAGTGTTCTTCTCGGTCTTAGCTTGTAGCCTCATTGATTCATCGGCTCCCGAGATAGAATTTCATGGTGGAATCAAGGAGTGCCACTCAAAGGGTTGCTAAAGAAGAAGATACAAGTTTCATTAGTCATTCAAGGCATATATAAGCTAGCTTTGAATTAAGAAAAGTGTTCTACAAACCATTAGCAAATTTAGGTGATCCATCTCCATGTTCCATCAAGGCACTTGTTCTAAAGACAAGGCTCTAAATGAGGCTCACATGAATCATATGGATGTCTAACAAGCATTTCCCAATAATGAACACAACTCATTTTCATTGGAGATTAAAAGAGACTTAACATTGCAAGTTAGAAATTAGCAATCACCAAAGAGTTAGAAGTTAGCAATGTTAGTTGTTAGCTAGTCATGTTAGAGAGAGTTAGCTATCCATTACAAGAGAAAGCAAGCAACAATTCATGGCAAAAGTAGAAGTGCAAATGAAGTAAAGCAAGTAGAAAGTAAAGCAATGCACTAGAAATCGTAAAGAAGAGAAGAAAGCTTGATTAATCCTTGCTTTGAAAAGATGTCACCTCCTTGCTTACAAGCTCTCAAACACTTTCTTTTCTCTCTTTTACAAAATCTCTAGGAGGAAGAAGAGGAATACACAAGAACTAAAAACCTAGAGAGAATCCCTACACTCCCTCTCAAAATACAAGTTCTTTCCCCTAGTCTCTCCTCCGTCTCTCGTACTGGCCCTGATGCTCTATTTATAGGCCTTAGAAGAATCAGCTCCCAAATCTGAACCGTCGGATCAAATCTCAGCCCCAACGGCCAGATTCCTGCTGCGGAAACGCGGCCAGAGGCGCGTTTCCGCGGCAGAATCTAAGCCGTTATGCCAGCGATTTCTGTTGCTGGTTTGTTACAGGTTGTTATCCACGTTGGCGCTTCTAGAAGGCTGACTGGGCGCATGGATGAATCCAGAAACTGGGCTAGTCTTTTGGGCTTCTCTTTAGGCCTTTAATTAATCCTTTATTCTTGATTATTTACATGGATTTGTGGGCCTCTTCTCCATCAAAATATGGACCTGCAAAAAAAGAGAGAAAAGGAGTAAAAAACCAATTTTTATTGATAATATGCATAATATAGAGGTGGAAGATGATGCAAAAATGAACTATAATCACACCCCCATACCTAGCTTTTGCTCGTCCCCGAGCAAAAAGAAAGAAAAAGAAAATCCTAACTAGATTATTACACCATTTTCGTAGGTGACACGATTGCACTGAGCACGTGCAACAAGCCGTTAAACCTCTAAGTTACCCTAGAGGAGGAGTATTGTCTCCTGAGGGTTTTCAGCGGATTGCACCCACAAAATCCATAAAGAAAAAGAAAAGGGTTAGTGAAAATTTTGATCCATGTTTTCAAGATTCTAACTTGAGTTATAGGTTTCAGGTTACCCTAAACTTTTCATTCCTCTTATAAGCGTCTATTTAGAGTTTTGTTTTCAATTTAGGTTAAGTTTTTAAGGAAAAGATCAAAAACTAGATTTTGCATCAATCCTAGTATATATACATCTATAAATATGAAGGATCTTTCTTAGACTAAGTTCATTTATTTATTAATATATATAACATTTTTTTTATTTACAATATTTATTTATTTACATTTCCTTAACTTCCTTAGGCTTTCTAATTTACCCTTGTAACGAGCCTCTTACCGATGACTCCCAAACCAGATGGTCCTAGGGCACCAGATGAGAAAACATCACTCGGGTTCGAGGACTCGAGTAAACAAGGCCACGAAGGGGTTAAGGACTCAACCACCTTTAGGCGTGATTGGCAATGCTTCTTGAGGCACGACTAACCAGCTTAATTAGTGGCTAAGTAATTATTTAGTTATTTATATACATATGTTTTTTTTTTCTTTTTTTCTTTTTCTTTTCTTTTTTTTTATTATTATATATATTTGTAAATAAAGTCACAAAGTCTTTGATTAATCCTTCAATATGTTTAATGTATATATCCTAAAGAAAGAATTAAAATCTAATAATCTTTCTTATCCTTTATTACTTAACCTAAAAATCTAACAAAACTTCTCTTTTCGACTTATAATTAGAAATCTTAGTTAAGAGCTTCCTTAATCCTAAAGTCAAGTTTGATTCTTTAAACATGGATCAAAAATTTCTTTTTTTTTCTTTTTTTATTTATTTTTTTATGTATTTTTTTATCTTTTTCTAAAAAATATAAAATCTAAAAGAAAATAGCAAATCTACAAAGAAAGGTAAAATCTAAAAATCCTAAAAAGAAAGATAAAAATCCTAAAAAGAAAGATAAAAATCCTAGGTTAGAATCTACCCCCCCATACCTATCTCATGCATTGTCCCCAATGTATGCAAGATAAGAATATGCATGAAAATAGGTAAAGGATAATGATCACTCCCGTCGTCGTTTTGGACCAGCAGTGGTGCTAGGTCCAGCCGACTGCAAACGTCTCAGCTCAGCCTCCATACTGTCCAACCTAGAGGATTGCTCCTCTACTTTCTTCCTCAGACGAACCTGCCCCGAAAGATCTTCTTCATGCCACGCCAGATGGTGGACATGAAGGCACGTGAGTCGGTTGGGGGGTCCTGCTGCCAAAATGCAGGATCATCTCTCTCGTCTAAACTCTCCTCCGAAGAGGACGCCACAGGTACAGTCTCGGGCTGGGCACTAGGTGTCCAGACCGCATGCAAACAACTATTATATGAACTAGTGGGTCTCTCTGGTGCCACAAACACTCGGTCAAAGGAATCAAATACGGCGTCCGGTAGGAAAGTCCTACACAGACGCGTAATCAAAATAGGGTGAGTGTGTTTGGCACCTCGAGTGCGTGAAGAGTTAGCTATGATCGCGTGGAAGATGACCTTATTTAAGCAGACCGTGTGTTGCCTGGTCATTAAATCGTGGATTATTTGCAATACTGGGCGGTTGAAGGAAGTTGTGTGGTCCAGCCCTAAAATGTTACGTTGGATCCAGCGTCCAACGCAGTGTACGTTCCTAAAGGTAGTGCTGGCCTTAAGCCCACGGTCCTGCTCAGTGCAGCGAGCCCCCATGAGTGTCATATAATCGATCAGTGGGAGGGGATCGCTGTGTTGTTGATGAATGGGGACATGTGTATGTTCCTCAAGAAGAGGAAAAGTGATGAACAAGTCGCCCAAGGGCATATGCACAGTGAATTGGTAAGTTTGTGTATCAACAGATGCGTGGTCAATGTGAGTGTAGAACATTGTCACCAATTCGGGACAATAAAAGGCATCATTCTCAGAGTTGTCGTACACTAACGTATACCAATCCCAAGCCCTAATTCTATCTAAAAACATATGACCATATCCATTGGGGTCACACAAGATTTTCCCAAAGTCTTTCTCAGAAAAAATACTAGGTGCCATGCTTAACAATTAAAATCTAGAATAGTAAATTGAGAGATGAAAATTCAAACCACCCCCGGAGTACGTGGGGGGAAAAGTTCGGGTTTGCAGAGGGCACAGGGGACTGATTCTGGGAGATGTGGCACTAGATCCGCCACCAGAAGGAAAAATCGACCGGAGGAAAATTTGGCGGCGCTCCAGAAAGCTCAGGAATGCCGCGGATCTGCGGCTCTAGTCGCGGGAACGCGGCAGGATGGAGGCAGCAGGGGATCGGGAAAATTTTGTGGGCGGCGCTTTGAAAGAGGGGGTTCAGATCTAGTCTGCGTTTTGGGTTCTGAGGGAGAGAGACGGGGTAACTAGGATATATATAGGGGGGGAACAAAAACTTTGGAAATTCCAATTTGACCCTAAGTTAAAAAGAGGTATTTAGAACCCTAGGATCATATGGGAAAGAAGTTGGGGGAAAGTGGACTCTTGGTGCAAATTAGCATTTAAGTCCAAAATCTTTGGAATTTTTTATTTTTTTATTATTATTTTTTTATGTTTATTTACAAAAGGGTGTCCCAAAAATGATATACAGGGAAATCCGGGAGACTGTACAGATGGAATGGTCACATATAAACTAGGTCGCAAAGACCCAATTCATGAACTTCTTGTGACACGAATTCAGTGGTAAGGAATGGCTTCAAACGTTGACCGTTCACAGTGAATTTATTGCCATTATTCGGATCAAGAATCTCAATAGCACCGTGTGAGAAGACTGTTTGCACAATGTATGGTCCTGACCACCTGGTTCTCAATTTATCAGGAAAAAGGTGGAGTCGTGAGTTGTATAACAGAACCTTTTGTCCTGAGACAAAAAATTTTCGGTGAATGGATCTATCATGAAAGAGCTTGGTTCTGTGTTTTGTGATCCGAGCATTATCGTATGCCTCATTTCGTAGCTCTTCTAGCTCGGATATTTGCAACTTCCTCAAGGCACCGGCTTTATCCAAATCCAAATTCAGCTGTTTTATAGCCCACATAGCTCGGTGTTCTAACTCCACAGGCAAGTGATAAGATTTTCCAAATACAACTCGATATGGAGACATACCGAGGACAGTTTTGTAAGCAGTCCTGTATGCCCATAAGGCATCAGTGAGTTTGATGGACCAGTCTTTACGGTTCTGTCCAACAGTTTTCTCCAAAATAAGTTTTATTTGTCTATTCGTGACTTCTACTTGCCCGTTGGTTTGAGGATGGTATGCCGTGGACAATTTGTGGGAAATAGAGTATTTGCGCATCAGGGCTTCAAAAGCCAGATTGCAGAAATGACTCCCATTGTCACTTATTATCGCACGGGGGGCTCCGAAGCGAGAGATGATATTTTCTCGTAAAAACTTGATGACAACTTGGTTGTCATTTGTCCTTGTTGGAATTGCTTCAGCCTATTTCGAAACATAATCTACGGCTACCAAAATGTATTGGTTGCCATAGGACAGAGGAAAGGGTCCCATAAAGTCGATGCCCCAGAGGTTAAAAATTTCGACCTCTAAGATGGGTGTAAGGGGCATCATGTCTTTCCGTGTGATTCGACCCGTCATTTAACACTTATCACATAGCTTGCAGAAAGTGTATGCATCCTTAAAGAGAGTGGGCCAGTAGAATCCACTCTGAAGTACTTTCTCAGCAGTTTTTTGTGGACCAAAATGTCCACCGCAAGCTAGTTTGTGACAAAATGTCAAAACACTCTGATGTTCATCCTCAGGAAGGCACCTTCGTATTATCTGGTCAGGATAATATTTGAATAAATACGGTTCATCCCAGAAGAAGAACCGCATTTGACTCATGAAACGGTGTTTGTCCTGGCCTGACCAATGAGAAGGTATTTGCCTGGTAGCAAGGTAATTCGCTATGTCAGCATACCAAGGCTCTCCACACATCACAAAAATGTGTTCGTCAGGGAAATCGTCATTAATTGGTATTCTCTCCTTTGGTGCATTTGGGATTCTAGACAAGTGGTCAGCTACCACATTCTCAACGCCCTTTTTATCCTTAATCTCCAGATCAAACTCTTGCAAAAGAAGTATCCATCGAATAAGTCTTGCCTTAGCATCCTACTTTTGCATTAAGTACTTTAGGGCGGAGTGATCGGTGAAAATAATCGTCCTGGACCCTAGCAGATATTGGCGAAATTTTTCCAACGCAAAGACAACAGCTAAAAATTCCTTTTCAGTAGTTGTATAATTGAGCTGGGCTTCATTCAGCGTTCTGCTAGCATAATAGATTACGTGTTACCTAGTATCAATACGCTGCCCTAAAACAGCGCCGATAGTAAAGTCCGAGGCATCACACATAATCTCAAAAGGCTTGGTCCAATCAGGTGCAGAAATGATAGGTGCTGAGACAAGTCTACACTTAAGCTCTTTCCAGGCTTGTAAACATTCTTCATTGAATTTAAAGGGTACATCCTTTCCTAAGAGATTTGTCAAAGGTCTAGCAGTTTTGCTAAACCCTTGAATGAATCGTCTATAGAAGCCGGCGTGCCCTAAAAATGATCGAATGTCTTTTAAGCATGTTGGTTCAGGGAGCTTTGTTATGACTTCCACTTTAGACTTGTCCACCTCAATTCCTATATGTGAAACTTTGTGCCCAAGAACGATTCCTTGCTTGACCATAAAGTGACACTTTTTCCAGTTAAGTGTCAAGTTTTTCTCCATACAGCGTTGTAAAACCAGCTTCAAATGGTACAAGCATTGTTCAAAGGAATCACCGTAGATCGAAAAATCATCCATGAAGATCTCTAGAAATTTCTCCACCATGTCTGAAAAAAGGCTCAGCATGCAACGTTGAAACGTTGCGGGAGCATTGCATAGGCCGAAGGGCATCCTTCGGTACGCAAATGTTTCAAAAGGACAGGTGAAGGTTGTTTTGTCTTGGTCCTCGGGAGCGATCGAGATTTGATTATATCCTGAATATCCATCCAGGAAACAGTAGTACTCATGTCCCGCTAATCTCTCGAGCATTTGGTCAATGAACGGAAGAGGAAAGTGGTCTTTACGTGTGGCAGTGTTCAACTTTCGGTAATCGATACAAACTCGAATCTTCGTTGGAAGACGTGTTTGTACCAATTCTTTCTTCTCATTTTCTACCACAGTAAATCCTGCTTTCTTTGGCACAGCGTGAACTGGACTTACCCACTGACTATCGGATATGGGATAGATAATCCCATTGTCTAACAGTTTCAAAATCTCAGTTCTAACGGCTTCCTGCATGATTGGGTTTAGTCTACGCTGTGGGTCTCGTTTTGGCTTAGCATCTTCCGTCAAATGAATCCGGTGTTGAACTATGGAAGGATTAATCCCCTTGATGTCAGTCATGGTCCAACCAATGGCTTCCCGATTTTCTCTTAACACAGAAAGAAGATCCTCTTCTTATTGTTCAGTGAGATTGGATGCAATGATTACAGGAAAGGCTTCCTTCTTATCCAAGTACTTGTACTTGAGATGGTCGGGAAGGACCTTAAGTTCAGAAGAAGGGACAGGATCTATCACTGGTTGTTCTTGGTGCAAAGGAAGAATAGGGGTGGAATTAGTGGCCCATTCAACAGTTGATTCAACAATCTGATCAAGGTTGAAGTCATCAGACTCCAACTCAAATTCCTCTTCAGACTCATACTCAACCTCCTCATCATATTCACTTGTTAAACCTTCTATCAAGTTCACTTCGAAAGAATCATTGTCCATATTCCTAGGTTGTTTTCCCAGATGGAAAATATTCACCTCTTTTGTCATATCTCCGAAGGTTAAACGCATCGAGCCATTTCTACAGTTGATGACCGCATTTGTGGTGGCTAAGAAAGGACGTCCGAGAATGACAGGTGTCTGTGCTCTGTGATTTTGTACAGGTTGCGTCTCAAGAATAAAGAAGTCTACGGGGTAAATGAATTCCCTGACCCGTATTAAAACATCTGTAATCTCCCCCTTGGGAATCTTTACAGAGCGGTCAGCCAATTGTATCGTCATTGGGGTCGGACGAAGGTTGCCTAACCCTAATTGCTGATACACAGAAAAGGGGAGAAGATTGATGCTAGCGCCCAAGTCAAGCAAAGCCCTATTGATGGTAGTCTGTCCTATGATGCAAGAAATGGTTGGGCTCCCTGGGTCCTTATATTTCACAGGGATAGGACCAGTGAGCAGCTCACTAATATTTGAAGCTAGGAAGACTTTTTTAGGGACATTTGCTTTTCTCTTCTTTGTGCACATTTCTTTTAAAAATTTGGCGTATGATGGAACTTGTTGTATGGCATCAAGGAGAGGGACATTGATTTGGACTTGGTTGAACATCTCTCTTATCTTCTCCATGTGAGCATTCATCTTTTGATTTGTGAGCCTATTTGGGAATGGTACAACAGGCTTGTATGTTTGCTCATCAATCTTTTCTTTTCCTTTGGACTGGGAAGTGGATGGTTGTGTGCTTGAAGAAGGATTGTCTTGAATGGGTTGGATTGGAACAGAAGGTGTTGGCTTTGGCACAGATTTGGTGGATTGATTTGAAACCTTGTTATCTACATGCTTTCCAGATCTAAGGATATGGACAGTGTTGCATTGACTGGGACCCAAGTCTTCAACTTCGTGCAGGGGGAAGTGAGTTTTTGGATTGGGCACTGGTTGGCTAGGTAGCATTCCTTTTTGTCGTTCATTCAGAGAGTTAGCCAATTGTCCTATCTGGATTTGCAATTTGTTCATGTCCTGCTGCTGATTGTTCATCATTGAAGCTTGGGTCTTGGATAAGGTCTCTATCATTTTCTCCAAATCAGAAATTCTCTTGTCTGAAGGATTTTGTGGTGGATGATGCTGATACGGGGGCTGAAAGTTTGTTGGGAAAGGTGTTGGATTTTGATATGACTGGAATCTTGGTGGACTCTGGTATGAATGGACATTAGGTGGGTTCTGGTGGTAATTCGGTGGATGAGACTGAGCAGGGTATTGTTGTGGAAATGGTTGCCTCGGCTGCTCAGGACCAGACTGACTCCAAGAAAAGTTTGGATGGTTTCGCCATCCCGGATTATATGTTTTGGAGTAAGGATTGTAATTGGGTCTGGTGTATGCGGCATTCGTACTCTCCTGATATATTTGAGATTGATACACAGGACACTCCTCAAACAGATGATTGAGGTCATGGCAATAGGTACAACCCGGGTTGACCATAGGTGATGGACTGGCCACAGGTGATGGGTTGACCTGGTTTACAGCAGAAGATTCCCTAGACTCAAGCAGTTCTATCCTCTTCATCAGTTGGGTTATCTTGGCTTCGGTAGCTATAGAGGACTCTATGGAATGCATACCAGTTCTGGAAGTGGTGGGAGTGGGTTTCTCAGGACATGACTCCCACTGAATCGTTTTTTCGGCTAAGGCTTCAAAGAGATCCCACCCCTGGTCTTCATTTTTCTTTAAAAATTCTCCTTGGCACATGGTTTCAAGGAGTGTTTTCGTTTGGTAATCGAGTCCATCATAGATAATTTGGCACTGACGCCATTTCTCTATGCCGTGATGAGGACAAAGGGCTAGAAGGTCTTTGAAGCGTTCGAAATACTTCCAGAATAGTTCATTGGTTTCCTGCTTGAATTGCATTATATTTTTCCTCATGAGGGCTGTCTTGTGAATGGGATAAAATTTCTTAAGAAAGACTTTTACAAAATCATCCCATGAAGAAATCGAACTGGCGGGAAGATTGTAAAGCCATTTCTTAGCGATGTCTTTTAGCGCGAAAGGTATGAACCTTAATCTAACAGCGTCCTCGGTCAATTGGGAAATCCTCATCATTACGCATACTTCTTCAAACTCTCGAATGAAGAAATACGCATCCTCAGATTCTAAGCTATGAAATCGGGGAAGTGTATTTATGAATTGTGGCTTCAGCTCAAATTGATTTCCATTGGTTATGGGGAGAAGAATGCATGATGGAAGTGATGTGCGAATCGGGTAGAACTTGTCTTGCAACGAAGTGTGGTTTTCCATGATTGTGATTGTGTCTAGTGGTGGTGTTTGTGCAAGTGTAGAAATTCTCACTAGCCTAGCAGAATTTGGATCCCGATACCACTCTGGCATACACAATCACAAACAACGTGCACCAATCACACAAACGAAAAAAATGAAAATAACAAACAATAAAAGAAAAATCAATCACAAGCTATCTAGGCTTCCTGGACCTAGACGACTCCTAACTGTTCGATGAACTAAAGAAGGTTGTTGCTTGAATCAGACCACAGCTAATCAGCCAGGTAGGGGCAAAATACGGTGGGAGGCATCCGTGCGTAAGCAACGGGCCTTAATTACGCCAAACCACGGTATCTTCGAGGCTTAACCTCTTAATCCCCTGCCTTAGACACTGATTTTACCGGAGTATGAATCAAAATCAACTTCCAACCTCAGCCGATCTCCTACTGAGTCCGAATGTCCCTAGGGCCAACGTCTATCAGTTTTTATTAGAAGCTTGGGATTGTGAGTGCTGGGATGGTGGTTTTTGGACTAAGGAAAGGGTGATGAAATCCCCCACCTTATCTTTTTTATTGGGTGATGCCCTTAAAGTCAATTTTGTGCAAGTGTACAGTTTATGCAAACAAGGTTCACTCAAAGCGATATAAATCAACCAAGAGGTGAGTCCTATACGATATGCAATGCGCACGTACCTTGCTCCAGCACTCTTCAATAGTAAAGTAAAGGAATTGAAAAGACACGTGCCTAGAATGCAAACGTCTAATCAATTTTTAACTTTAACAACAAATTTTTTACTGTTGATTTTATTAGCAGGAATATGGTGAAAGCATACAAGAATTTAGAATTGCAGCAGCTGTATTTTTGCAAAGCAAGCAACCCTGCAAAAAACTGTGAGTAGGCAACTCATCATTGCCGCGGATCCGCGGCTTTGGCCGAGATTTCGCGGCAAATCCGAGGGCACTTGGTCTCTGCTTTCTGGAGCAGAGGCCCAAGGCCACTTATATGTTACTGCAATGCTTAGATTCCTGTTTCTTCAACCTGTAACCTGCAACAGAGAAGAAGATTCGTTTAGTTTCTCTATTGAATCAAAAACCGTTGCTCTCCCCGGCAACGGCGCCAAAAATTTGTTTGGAAAAAGGAGAAGAGTTTACTCAAGTCAGAGATAGAGGGTTTTAGAGTCAACCTTCTTATTGGATTGTAGTGCTCGAAACTCCGAAAATGTATGTTTAATATGCTCCTTCCAAATCACCGTAATAGCATAGGCTATACGGGTCGATCCTCAGGGAGAGCTCACGATAAAAGCTTTGCGGTTATGAATCAAAGAGAGAGAAAGTGAAGATACTTCTATGTTCAAAAGAAAAATAACATGGAAAAGTAAAAGAAGAAATTTTTGTGATTTTGTTGCATGGAAAGAAAACCGATGTAAAAGAGAATGAAAAAGAACTTTGAAAAGTTGTCTTACTAGAAAAGAAAACTAGTGAAGGAAGCTTTTGGAAAACTTTAGAATGAGAAAGGCCATGACTAGCTAACTTTACTAAATTGCTAACTTACTAAGCTCATGGGTGATGCATGCCTCATGTGGATTCATTGGCAAGAGATATGACTTGCTTGTTAGGTCAAGTATGTCCCACTTGGAAGATGAGTGTTCTTCTCGGTCTTAGCTTGTAGCCTCATTGATTCATCGGCTCCCGAGATAGAATTTCATGGTGGAATCAAGGAGTGCCACTCAAAGGGTTGCTAAAGAAGAAGATACAAGTTTCATTAGTCATTCAAGGCATATACAAGCTAGCTTTGAATTAAGAAAAGTGTTCTACAAACCATTAGCAAATTTAGGTGATCCATCTCCATGTTCCATCAAGGCACTTGTTCTAAAGACAAGGCTCTAAATGAGGCTCACATGAATCATATGGATGTCTAACAAGCATTTTCCAATAATGAACACAACTCATTTTCATTGGAGATTAAAAGAGACTTAACATTGCAAGTTAGAAATTAGCAATCACCCAAGAGTTAGAAGTTAGCAATGTTAGTTGTTAGCTAGTCATGTTAGAGAGAGTTAGCTATCCATTACAAGAGAAAGCAAGAAACAATTCATGGCAAAAGTAGAAGTGCAAATGAAGTAAAGCAAGTAGAAAGTAAAACAATGCACTAGAAATCGTAAAGAAGAGAAGAAGCTTGATTAATCGTTGCTTTGAAAAGATGTCACCTCCTTGCTTACAAGCTCTCAAACACTTTCTTTTCTCTCTTTTACAAAATCTCTAGGAGGAAGAAGAGGAATACACAAGAACTAAAAACCTAGAGAGAATCCCTACACTCCCTCTCAAAATACAAGTTCTTTCCCCTAGTCTCTCCTCCGTCTCTCGTACTGGCCCTGATGCTCTATTTATAGGCCTCAGAAGAATCAGCTCCCAAATCTGAACCGTCGGATCAAATCTCAGCCCCAACGGCCAGATTCCTGCCGCGGAAACGCGGCCAGAGCCGCGTTTCCGCGGCAGAATCTTAGCCGTTATGCCAGCGATTTCTGTTGCTGGTTTGTTACAGGTTGTTATCCACGTTGGCGCTTCTAGAAGGCTGACTGGGCACATGGATGAATCCAGAAACTGGGCTATTCTTTTGGGCTTCTCTTTAGGCCTTTAATTAATCCTTTATTCTTGATTATTTACATGGATTTGTGGGCCTCTTCTCCATCAAAATATGGACCTGGAAAAATAGAGAGAAAAGGAGTAAAAAACCAATTTTTATTGATAATATGCATAATATAGAGGTGGAAGATGATGCAAAAATGAACTATAATCCGTAGTGCTACCTACCAATTGCTCCATAAGCTCTTGTTACTTGATTAATGCTCCCCTCTTAGCGGAGGGCCCTGGTCTCAGCAGCTAGGGGTTTGTTTAAGGCCGTGATCCCGGGTATGCACGGGATACACCTACCCGATAAGAACTCCTCGACCATGGGTTTCCAATTAACATAATGAAACAGTATACACAATAGTGACGTCGGGAACACTTGTTATTTGGTCACTCTCTCGTTTGGATAATGGTACTCGTAGGCCATGTCCGGATCGGTTCGACTAGAGTGCGGGCTCCAGTATGAACTGCCAGTGGTATGGGACACTGGAAGAGATTGATTAAAATACCAGGTGATACTAATTGCTGCTATTGTATAAATAACATGACTTGCCTGATATATGTATACTATTGTTTAGTTGTACATGTTCCTGTATCTGATCACTTCGCCGCTATCATGTTACCTGTATATGTTGTTACCTTACCTGTTTCATGCTATACATTCTATGGTGGCATCCTACTCATGTACATGTATACTCTGCATTGCATATATTCTGTCTCCTGTATTTCGTGCAGACATCATGACTGTATATGCACGACACCGTATTATGGGTATATTGCATATGCACATCTGCATGTTCACTTCTATCACGTCACCACTAGCATGTATAACATTAGTCATGATATAAACTAGACACGACTATAGACATGACCTAATGATAACCGGTTAGGTAGTGATGGTATTAAAAGATAACATGTTTATATATTTCTACTGCTTCGTATATGCGTATTATATGGTATCACTATTATCACATCTTGTATTATATATTATTATCGTGCTTGTATTACTATTGTATCTATTACTGCCTCCTTCATTTTACCACTTACTAGGTCACTTTCTGACGACCCTGGGTTTGCGTGCCCAGGTTGGAGATCCGAGTTACCGTATTATCAGATAGCGCCTTGGAGTCACATAGGAGATTCCTCATCGGGACTATTCATAGGTATCTTAGTGCTTTATTTCTGTTATCTTATTTGTCCCTATTTTTCATATCTGTTATGAGCGCTAACCTCTTCTGCAGGTATTCTTGTACTTATTTCATGCTGGAACTCGTGTATATACGAAGGTTATTTCCTGTACTGAGGCTTAGCGTACGTACGTGAGGGTTTTTCGCCCTGCGTATGTACGTCGCCATAACGTCCCCGTACCTGCGGGATCGGGGCGTTACAGAATGAAAGCCGAAAGAGCTGCTTCTTCGGGGGCAGCTCGGGTCACCTGTCCAGCATCAGAAACAACCGGTGGAGGGCTCATCGTCGGGGCGCAGTGTCGCTGGACGGAGTATTCAGAGAGGCCTCCTCTACTGTAGAGGATGAAGCACCAACCACTCGCCCAACGTTGAGAGCAGTCGGCAGGGAGTTCGATGTTAAGGGTGCTGTATCGTTAAATGGAGCATTCAGACAAGTCTCCACCTCGGCAGCATGAGCAGTGTTGCTTTTAGGAGGATCCTGACCTTCCCCCCTAAGGAAGGACCCAATATCAAGCGAGTATCTTGGAGACTCCCATCTTCGTACCCCTATTTATACTTCTTGAATTTGAACACCTTCAGTGCATGTTGACAATCAGTTATAGCCTCCTGCTTACGCCCTTCAGCTTCCTTGAGGGCGATCTGTACCCGATTCAAGTCATTGGTGAGACACTCCATCACCTCCTCAAAGGCATCCCATTCTGACCTGTAGGCAGCCTCTGCTTCCTCTGCACGTAGCTGTGTCCCCTCGAGATCCTACCGGGCCTCTAGCAGTGCAGACTCCTTCTGTTGTAACTCAGAGTCCCTCTTTACCACCTCTAATCTATTCTTCTCCAGCTTCCCCTAAGCTACACCACCTCCTCTCGGCTCAAGCGAGCGGCCACTTCGCGGCTCAAATCTTCTTTGAGCCGTCTAATCTCCTCAGTCTTCGTCTGCCCTACATCATTGAGTTCTTCCATTCTCTGGCGCAAATCAGAGACTTCACCCTTTCTCGCCTCAGAGCATCTGGTGGTCATCCAACACGGTGGTCATCCAACAGCTCGGAAAGGAGAACTACGTTCTGAAGGGGAAGCTCAAGTTAAGAGGCACTCAAACAAATAACTTAAAATAAGGACGTCAGGTTACTTACCCTGAATAAGTCATTTTTCAGATGACGTCTTCGCTCCTTCAAAGGCTCGGCTTTGAGTTTCTTAAGCTCCATGAAGTATACTCCGTACTCGAGGCCACCTCCACATCACCCTTCCAGAAGACAACTCTAGTTTCGAATCTGTAACAGTCTGTTCCGATGACAATTCTTGAGATTGTGTGGCGGTCCCCTGGGACGACACCACTGGCTGCCCTTGCACACTCCACAGCCTGCGGGTGCTCAGCAGTGTCCACTATCTCAAGATTATGTGAAGACAGAAGCCTGGCCTCGTTCACAGTTGGGTGCGATTTTCTCAGCCCCATTCTCGAGGAGCAACTCAATGGTAGAAGGCTCCACAGGCATCTCCGGGGTTGTCAACCTCTACAATGGAGGTTTCAATGACGAGTGAAGCCCCTTGAACACCGTCTACATGATCCGAGGATCCAACATGAGCTTCCACAGCCTCAAAGAACCGCTCCACGATGGTGGGCATAGGAGAGGTTGTGACTTTGAACAAGCCTAGCATCCCCTCATCGTCAGACTCATCGAACAGGAGCCAACGCTTCTTCTGCAGGAGAAAAATAAATGTTGAGAAATAGTCACTACTAACAGAAAATCAAAGAAGGCCAAGATCTACCTCGGGGCATGGGATATGCGAAGACTGGGCGTGAGCCCTCTTCCCTACAGTAAAAACCATCTGTCTCGAGACCCTCGACTCCCGAGCAGGTTCCTAAGGCTCAGAGGTAGGCTGGATCTTACCCGAAGTCATCACTTTCAGGACGATTGGATGTTCATGAGGCCTATTCGGGTCTAGCAGCTAACTCCAGTTGCGGTGGTTGTAGCCAATGGTCGTCAACCTCCTCAACTTCTCCAGTGAGGTCTCGGATCCTTCTTTTACCAATTTTGATTAAGGAAGATTCAGCTTTCTGGTGGCAACCAATCCTTTGCCAATATTAATCAAAGAAGATCCAGCTTCCTGATGACAAAATCTGCCATTAAGCGAAGGATTACGACCTTGCGAAAGAGGAAAGCCTTTTGTGTCTAGTTAGTTTGGAGGACTTGGGACACTTATCATCCTGAAAGTAGATAGAACAACTTGTATGCCTTCAGAGTAGAGACTCCAAAGTGTTGGCTAATTTATTTGATGGCTTTTATATCGGTCATATGTCCCAATCCCAAAATACTAGGGCTGACGCTTTGGCTGCACTAGCGGCTACATTGGCCTTACCGATCGACACAATGTATCATCTTACAGTGGCTACTCGACACCTTATTTGTCCTAAGTATGTGTTGGAAACTAAGGAAGTCCATGTAATTTTAATGGATTTCGAACCAAGAGATTGGCGGTTTTCCCTCATTGACTATGCTTTGCATGATATATTGTCTGATGACCTTAAAGAAGCAGTTTCTATTCGACGAAGGTTTCTCCGCTTCTACTATGACTTGATAGTAAAGACACTTTATCGTCATTCATATGACGACATCCTGCTTCGTTGCCTCTCTAATTCGGAAGCACAAGAAATACTCAAAAAGGCACACGATGGTATATGCGGAGCTTATCAACCAGATCTGAAACTCAAGGATCGATTGCATAGACTTGCTTACTATTGGTCAATCATGATAGCTGATGCCATCAAATATGCACAGAGGTGTAAAGCCTGCCAAACCCATACAGACTTTATACATTAACCTCCGGAATTACTTTATTCGACTGTTGCTTCGTGGTCATTCGAAGCATGGGGAATCGATGTCGCAGGACCCATCAGTCCCTCATTAACAAAAGGTCATCGGTTCATCTTAGCGATAATCGATTATTTTTCAAAGTGGGCAGAGGCTATACCACTTATTGAAGTTAAAACTTCCAACGTGGTCAACTTTATCAAACACCATGTCATTCATCAGTTTGGTGTCCCTAGGCGGATTATTCATGATAATGGTCCCCAATTTGCAAGCCAAGCATTCTATCGGTTTTGCAATAAGTACCGGATTCAGAATGTGACATTAACCGTTTATAACCCTGCTGCTAATGGTTTGACGGAAGCATTCAACAAGATAATTATCAAGCTATTCAAGAAATTCGTTTCATCAAGTAAACGAGACTGGAATGAGAAGCTCAGTGAATGTCTTTGGGCTTACTGAACTACGGTTCGAACCCAGACAGGCAATACGCCTTTTTCTCTGGTATACGGGTGCGAAGTAGTCATACTACTAGAAATTCAGATGTCGTCGCAACGGGTGGCCTTAGCCACAAAGATGACAAATGAAGATAATGACCGGTTACGTCTTCAAAAACTCGAAGCCCTAGATGAGAAACGACTACAAGCTCAACAATACATTGAGTTGTACCAAACTCGAATCTCGAAAGCCTTCAATAAGAAGGTTAAGTAAAGGGTATTCCAAAAAAGAGATTTGATTTTAGCCGTCAGACGACCCATGATCATGACGCACAAAACTAAAGGCAAATTTCAGCCCAAGTGGGAAGGACCATTTGCAGTAGAGTCAGTCTATTCAAATAGAGCAGCCCGCCTTATAACTCCAGACAGTGATACACTCATGATGCCGATCAACGGCAGGTTCTTGACGAAGTACTATTCTTGATAGGATCTTTCTTATGATTAGATTAATATTACACCTTTGATCAGAACTTTCAGATCCAAGATGTTTGGGAAGAGCGCCAAGGAAAAACTTCTTTCTTTCTCTAACGGATCATATTGCCATCGACCAGTGTTGAACTGATAGAACATTGGTTACATTGAAGAAGAAACAAGGTTATGAAAGTCAGTTTTAGCCTTGTCACTCTTTTCTAATTTACCTATGAACTTGTCAGAAGCTATCCTGTCATCAGATCATATCACCGTCGATCGACGCCGAATCAATTAAACATTGGTGATGCATGATGTCAACATTAAAGCAATGACAAAGATGGATTAGGGTTTGGGATTCAAAATGTTTGAAAGAGCGCCAAAGAAAACCTTCTTTTCTCATTTAATGAATCACATCATGGTCGAATAATGCCGAGTCGACCGAACATGGGTGGTATTATGATGCATGACGTAAAGAGAATGGCAAAATATCAAATTTTTAACCTTGTCACTCTTCTCTAGTATATAAATATGCATCTATCTTCAACTTAGAAGAATAGGTTATTTTTGAAGTCAAGCATGCCTAAGCAACAGTTTCAGGCGTTCTTCTTTATAATCAGAAGGATAGTTTATCTAACCTGACTTTTCTATATACAGTGGTGGCATACCTCCCTGCTCCTGTTCGATTGATCAAAGCTCGACCCAACTACAAAAGGTCCGAACAATCGAATGGGAGATCAAATGAGTTTACTCGATGGCTTATCAAGCCAAACTCATTGAAGAAGTTTCGTGATGCATCCTTTTGCAGAACCTTTCCACTGTTCTGCGTTCACTTTAAAACATGGTCGACAGAGGCTCCACAAGGAAGAATAATCTCTAGATAAAGTTCTCGTGAAATTCATGTCCATTCATCTAATCCTCAACTCATCTACGGAGTAAAGGTCCAGGAGATACATTACGTTACTTAAAGTAACAAAATGATCCAACGCCTCAACGGCCAAGGATAAGAGGAAAATGTTAGCTCTTAAGCCCAAAATAAATCCTCAACAACTCATCATGCTGAGGGGAATAGCATGGCTAGCCCAACTAAAACGATAGTTGATAAAAGCATACCAAACTCGTTGACAGCTGAGGGTTTATTAAAAATCCTAAGGGACCTGATCTCATTTGATTCCTCTCCAAAATCACTTGCCAATTCCCGTCCATGGAATGGTAAGACCACATAAAATAATATTCATTTCCCTTACAAAATGAATCATGAGTCAAACCTATCATGTTAACACTAAACCTCTGGTCGTGAGACTCAAACATTTTCCCCGGCAGATAAAATCAATATCCCCAACAGATCAAAATTCCATATGTCATTCTCTTAATAGAATAACAGGTAGGTGCATTTAAATGGTTGTTATGTTCTAAACACCTCTGACAGGCTGCTTTACAAATCTCGTTCTAAATCCCCATGGAATTCTCTGACATATGATCTCTTATGGGATTCATATTTCTTAACTCCCCAGCGAGTTTCTGGTAGACTTTCTTCAAAGTCTATTATCTCCCTTCCAAGTCCCCAATGGACTTTCTTTGTTGTTACGTTAACAATATACCTCTGACAATTTCTTTCAAATAACATCCAAAGGAGATATCAATGTTCTCATGGAGTTTATAATCAAATCTTACTTCCCCAGAAATCTCAGAGGAGATCTACCTGTAATTTTCTGTCTAATTACTTGTAATTTCGCTCCTCGCATATATTTTGTAAGTTTTCCCACGAATAGCAATTTTCAATGGGAAACAAGATGATGGATGGACGAGATGAAGCCACACGCCAAAGCGCGTGCTCAGATCCCTCAAAAATGTCACGGCTACCGCTTTTTTGTCGTGAAAATGCTACTTTTGTAGCCGAGTGCGTGGAGGTTTAGGGGAGTATTCTACTGGGACTCTGCTACTGGAATCCTCTATAAATAACCCTGAAGAGCAACATAAGAGAGGCATCTCAGAGAATCAAGTTAAGGATTTTCTTTAGGTCATCTTTTCTCTCTGAATTTTTATTGTATTTTCTAGTTTTTCTACTTTGAAGAAGATTTGTGAAGAAGAGAAGGCTTTTATCGTGGATTAGTGACAAATTCAATGAAGATTCTTATTTTCTTTTATATCTTTTTTGCTATTTTTATTTGTATTTTTCAATTCTAATTTTATTTCTTTTATGTAACTTTTAAATACCATGCTTAATTCTACCATGAATATGAGTAACTAATTCTCTCGTAGCTTGCTAATATCTCTACCAATAAAAATCTAGTTCTATAAGATAAATTGATTGAACTCTATGCTTATTTGAAACCCTATAGATAAATTAATAATTCTTAAAGATTTGTGATGAATTAAGTTAAATTAGCTTTAGGGTATACTATTTAAAGATTATTCTTGGTTTATACTTAGATACTTTGATAGCTTAATGTTAAGTCTAAAACAACTTTTCTTATGGTATACTTTGAGACTTTGATAACTTAATGTTTAATTTTATCTAGTGTATTTTAATTTTCTTATGCTATACTTTGAGACTTTGATAAATTAATGTTTAATTTTATCTAGTGTATTTTAATTAGGGTTTACTTTCTATGGTTTACTTTCTATCTTACTTATCTTACTTGAGTTTGAAGCAACATTCTAGGGTAAATCTTTATAGGTTCAATATGATATTTATTCTTAATATACTAGTGCCTGGTTGTAGTAGATGATTAGTTAGCTATGATCTCTCATTCTATTTAAATCAACTCTTTTATAATGATCATCTTTTCTTTTCAAGTTTTACACTAGGAGAACGTATCGAAAAGCTTGCATCACATCTCTTCCTACGAATCAATCCGTTTAGCTCTCTCTACAGCGGATTAATTGCGAGAAAATAAAGAAATATCTTAACCTTAACATTTTAATCTCTTTTTTTCTGTCAATCAAAATTTTGACGCTGTTATAGAAAAGGGAACAATACAATTCTCTTTATTTACTAAGTCCTAATTTCTCTATTTTTGTGTGCAGGTTTGGAGAATAGAAAAATAAATTGCACTTAATGACATATAAGTGGTTGTGGGACTTTGCTTTTTTAGCAGAGCCCTTAAACCCTCAACAAGGTTGCGCAAATGCAGCAAAAGTCGTGCAAATGCAGCATGTTCAGTTGACTACTAACCTGTTTTTGTACAGGACTGCTTAAAATTGCTTAAATTATTTACTATAGTTGATAGTTTCTTTTTTTGATAACCCTGCATATTTATAATAAATTAACAGTAACTTATTATTTGATTAACTTAAAAAAAATTAGACTCTTGCATCATAGGCACGCGTCTATTTAAATTCTTTAATTTTTATTGAAGAGTACTGAAGATCAGGTACGTTCACATTGCATATAGACTAGAAAGCACCCTTGGCTGATTTACTATTTTTAAGTGAATTTTTTTCTATTTTGCTTGGAAAGGTGCACTAATATATCTTAAGGGCAAAACCCTTAAACAATAAAAGGTGGGGACGTCATTACCCTTCCTTAACCCACAAACCATCTTTTGAGCACTCATAATCTAACCCTAATTTAAAATTAACTAGATATTAGCCTTAAAATTAATCACTCACTAGGAGATTGACTAAAGGAGAAAGTTTATAGAAATTAACTCTTATCAAATCGGTGACTAGGTAGAGGATTGAGAGGCGAAACCTCGAAAGTTGGTGGTTTGACATAATTAGGCCCGTCTTGACGGATGCCTCCCACCAATTTTGTCATCTACCTGGCTGATTAACTTGTGGTTAAGATCTGCAATATACCTCCCGCAGATAATCTAAAATTAGGAGTCGTCTAATTCTAAGCTTACCCTAGAATAGGATTGATTGATTTTTGTTTTTTTAGTGAATTGGTTGGAATTGTTTGTGCATGTAAGTGTGATCAAGAGACCCAATTACATCTAGATTAATTAGGACTAAGTCATCACCTCAACCTAACCAAAAACAAATCACTACTAAATAAAAAAATATTCCCCATGGCTTATCCAAATTCATTTGGATACAATTTATTTTATAGGCCAAATCCATATTTCCATCTACCAACCTCTTTTCTGAATTTTCATCTCCAACCAACCCTCTCATCTTTTGCATCCTATCCTATCGTTTGGTACAATTATTGTAATAATACATCTCATTCTTCGAAACAGTATCTCTCGATAGGGTATTCGTTGGGACGAGATCCAAATCAGTTTCACACATTTCAATGACCTATGAGCAAATCTTATCCATCACATTAATAAAATTCAATAACAATCATAAGAGGACACACAAACTTCACACCAAATGCTAAGTAACAATGTTTCACACTGGGCCCACCTAGAGATGATGGCTAATGAGTTAGCGATTGAGGAAGAGGAGGATTCATTTTCTACTCAATCTGTTCTTGATTCAAAAACTAAATAGACCTATGTCAATTCATGAACACATCAATCGAGATAGAATGAAAAAAGTCCAAAGTGAGAAACCCAATGTCAATTCTAAATCACATTCGTCTTCATGAAGAAAACATGTTCAATAATTTAGATAAGCCCGATGAGAAAGTATGTGAATTAAACGACATCATCGATATTGAGACAAACTAATTAGAGATCAGTTAACCAAACATTCACCTCGTAAGGAGCAAGTTGAGTCATATAGTGAAGATATGACGATAAATCTTTGTGTTTGGATGAAGTGTTTCAAGATAATTTGGATACACATACACCTCCTAAAGAGACAGTTGAATTATATTATGAGGATGTTTATGAAGATGATGAGCCTCTATTTCTTGATATATTGTTTAAGAATGAGTGCGATCATAGTGGTAAGATAATGTGCGTCAAGGATGCTACGTCTAAAGTTTTTTTTGAGAGAAAAAGCTTGATTTGAGTATCTTCACATTCAATGAACCAATGATCAATCAGTTGAAAACATAACTCAAAAACCTCAAATTGACAAAACCTTTAAAAACCTCTTCGAAGATGAACTTAACTGTTTGGATGGGGATGCCTTGGTTAGTTATATACCTCCGAAAGATATGATTAATCCAAGTTTTGAGGAGATGTATGAGTAAGAGCTCAAAATTCTAGGTATTCATATTGTTTATGCGCCAACTGTAATGTATAACAAGGATGGATTTGTGAAGAGGGGTGGAGGGAAGAAAAGTAGGAGGAAGTTGAGAAAAGTGATGAACAAGTTGGAGAAAATGAACACAAAGCTGATAAAAAGATTGACCTTTCTAATTTCACCACTAAAGAGAATACATTGAAATGATGAAAAGCGAGCTCGAGAGAAGAAACCGCACAAATTGGTAACATCATCTCTTTTACACTTTATTTTATGCATTCATACATTTCATTCATACATTGAGGACAATGTAGGTATGGGAGATGTTTCACTAACATACCAACATAGGTAGATTTACAAACAATTTTTTAAAAAAAACTTTTTGAAAAAGAAATTAATATTTTGATTTATTCTTGTAAGTAATTAAGTTAATTTTAAGGAATAGGAAACTCATAATTAGATTTTCTTAATACCCAGTCAAAATAAGATTATTTGTTGATTTTTAGGTTTAGAAGGAAAAATTGAAAAAATAATTTAATCTTTTTTTACCATGATGAAATATGCATACTTTATACACTTACACTCAAGATTCAAAACAAAGACTCTTGTGCCAGAGAAAATATATATATATACATATATATAAAAAAAGAAAAGAAAAAATAAAACAAATCTAATTATTGATTAGCTAAGTGCTTTGGCCTAAGAAAGCCTTAGCATATACGCGAAAGGTAATTAGATAAGTTTGAAAAAAAATGTATGAATATAATTTATATATTAACACATCTAATAATCAATTAGTTAGGTATGAGGGCCTCAAAAAGTCTTGATACTTAAACAAAAAAATTAGATGAGTTATACATATTAAAAAATGCTTAAAAAGTAACGAAGTGGTAATACTTTGAACTTCTTTCAAAAAAAAGGGTTGGATATATATGACTATATAAGTCATAAAAGTTAAAGTTGAAGAATCTCAAGTTAAAAACTCACGGTGACAAAGATGCATATGACTTAAGATAAAATAAAATACTAAGTGAGAAATTCAGTTTTAATCCTAATCTAAATTGATAACAAATATATGCATAAAGACTAAGTAAAGAAATGAATAATTTGGTGATCCTAAAACTTATAGATTACTTGATTTTTACAATAATATCTCAAATATTCTTCTCTTTCAAAAATGGAATTTCGAAAATGCTAATATTTTATTTTTCTTTCTTATGGATTTTGTGGGTGTAATTCACTGAAAACCTTCACGAGATAACACTCGTCCTCTAGGGGTAAACTAGAGATTTAACGGCTTATTACACAATACACATGCTAAATGCAATCGTGATTCCTACGAAAGTGAGTTAGGTTAGATTAGTTTATTTTAGATTTTTCTTTTTTGTTTCACTCGAGAACGAGTAAAAGATAGGTGTGGGGTGTGATTGTTCATAAAAAGTGCATATTTTTAGTGACATTTTCATGTTTATTTTTTATATAGTACTGCTATTTAATCGTTTTAGTGTTTAGTAATGCGCATGCCTCAATAATTAAAAAGAGAAAAGAAAAGAGCTCAAAAGAAACCCACAAGTTAAACAGAAGCCCAAAAGCCTATCAAGCCTGTCAAATCAAAAATTATCCTATCCTATAAAGGAGAGAATTCAAATTAAAAATTCGGAGTTATAAATGACCCGTTTCCTAAGTTATCTAGGAAACAAGGTTATTTTAAATTTCATAATACAAACGAGGATTCTAAGGATAGATCTCCAGATGGATGGACGAGATGAAGCCTTGCGCCAAAGCGTGCGCCCGGACCCCTCAAGAACGCCGTGGTTACCCTTTTTGCCGCGGAAATGCTACATTTTTGTAGCCGAGTGCGTAGAGGTTTGAGAGGAGTATTCTACTGGGGCTCTATTACTGGAATCCCCAATAAATACCCAGAAGAGCAACAAAAGAGAGATATCTCAGAGAATCAAGTTTAAAGTTTTCTTTAGATCAACTTTTCTTTCCGAATTTTCATTATATTTTCTAGTTTTTCTACTTTGAAGAAAATTTGTGAAGAAGAGAGGGTTTTTGTACTGGATTGGTGACCAATTCAATAAAAATTCTTATTTTCTTTCATCTATCTTTTTACTATTTTTATTTGTGTCCTTCAATTCTAATTTAATTTCTTTTATGCAACTTTTAAATACCATGCTTAATTTCATCATGAATATGAGTAACTAATTCTCTTGTAGCTTGTTAATCTTTCCACCAACTAAAGCCTAGTTCTATAAGATAAATTAATTGAACGCTATGCCTATTTGAAACCCTAGGGATAAGTTAATAATTCTTAAAGATTAGTGATGAATTAAGTTAAACTAGATTTAGGGTATACTATTTAATGATTATTCTTGATTTATACTTATTAGATACTTTGATAGCTTAATGTTAAGTCTAAAATAATTTTTTTTATGCTATACTTTGAGACTTTGATAAACTAATGTTTAATATCTATCTAGTGTATTTTAATTAGGGTTTACTTTTCTTACTTGAGTTTGAAGCAACACTCTAGGGTTAATCTTTATAAGTCTAATATGATATTTATTCTTAATAGACTAGTGCGCGGTTGTGGTAGATGATTAGTTGGCTATGATCCCTCTTTCTATTTAAATCAACTCTTTTATAATCATCATCTCTTTTCTTTCCAAGTTGAGAGAACGTATAGAAAAGCTTGCATCACATCTCTCCCTGCGAATCGACCGGTTTAGCTCTCGCTATAACGGATTAATTTTATAAATAGAGAAATTCTTAACTTTAATTTTTACTTTTTACTCTCTTTTTCTCTATCAATCAGGTAGTAGCAGTGATGGTGGAATTTTTTTAGGGTTTGATTAATCTCTAAAATTGCATATTTCATACCACATCTTCACATTTATTTAATATTAAATTCTGTTAATAATACCTCTCTTTCATGTTTCTAGGTCCATGGCATGAAATGAAGAAGAAGACCCAAAATTATCATTTAATTAGTGATTAAAAGCCTATAAAGATATTCATTGACTTTGGAGGGTGGTTTCATCAAAACCGGGAGCCCAATTTCAGAAACCAGGACATGCAGCCGACAGGGAGATAAGCGTGAAGCGCGTAGCAAGCGTCGCTGTGCACGCCGCCTTAGTACAGAGCCGCGTTTCCACGGCTATACTGGCGCCGTTGCGCCACTACTTCGGGCCAGGGTTTGTCCCCTTGGCCCCCGTTCTCCTGGTGCCTATAAATACCCTCTTAGTTTTCTGCATTAGGAGATATCCAGAGAGTGAGGGTAGTTTTTTCTTCATGTTGTAGTTTGGGGTAGTTTAGATTAGTTGTTCTTCTTCTTCCTTTTTTGTATTTTTCATTTCTTATAGATCTTGTAATAGGAGAGAGTGTGGTACATGGTTGGAAAGCAAGAGTGCTTGTAATAGAAGGTGACAATTTTTGAAAGGTTCTCTCTTTACCTCTCTTTGTTTTCTTCTCTCTAACTCCGTTTACATGTTTAGCTAATTTTCTCTCATGGCAACTAACTATTAACCACTAACTTACTAACTTCTTACTTGATAATCTACATGAATCTAACAGCCTTTACTTGGCCTTGCTCTTGCAAGTGCCATTGATGGCTCATGATGATGGATTATAACACTCTAACATCTTAACTCTCTAACAAGCTAATATTACTTATTTCATGCTTACTTTTGTTTAGTTTTGATGGTTTAAATGTAGCTTGTACTTGTTTGTTGAGTTTGAATGTGAAAGTTATCATATGGGTTATGTTTTGAAATGCTCATGAACCAATAACTAGTGATGGCCAAGGATACATGTGAGGCAATTATCACTAAGAGGTTAGTATAGTTAGTGAAGCCATTAGTAGTTAGTAGCCATGCGTTTTCTTTTTCTTTTTACTTTGTTTTAGATATATATATACAAAAATCACAAAAATCATTTCTTCTATATTTCCTACTTCTTCGTGTTTTCACCATACTCTTCTCTTTTCATTCTTTCTTTTCTTTTCTTTTCATTCTTTAAGACAGAGAAGAACCGTTAACACACACGTGAATATTTCGGTAAAGCTTCTATCGCCTCCCGTCCCTATAGATTCGACCCGTTTAGCCTCTATGCTATAACGGAAGTATCGAGGAAGCTAAAGCACACATTTTTAACTATTGATTTTAAAACATACACTTTTCGTGCGCCCGATCAAATTTTGGCGTCATTGCTGGGGATGAGAACGGTTTGATTTCATGTTTTTGTTAACTTTTCTTCTTTATTTTTTGGTGTGCAGGTCAAATTTTTAGCATTGCGAAAGTTCACACTTGCCTTTGTGTGGTTGGGTAAATTCTTGTATATTATTATATTCTGCTGCTACTTTTTGTTTATATTACCTGTGCACTATAATAATTTTAAGAACTAAAAATATGGTAATTAGATTTTTTAAAACAGTTTAGACATTTGCATCTAGGCACGTGTCAATTTTTATTCCAATATACTATATTTTATTCTTGTGTTGTTGTGATCTTGACGGAGGTGTACATATTGCATTGCATATAGTTAGGACTAACACGTGAGTGATTTACTCGCTTTGTGTGTATCTATATTGCACACTTGCACGAATTGAACTTAAGAGCAAAATCCAATACAACATAAGGTGGAGGAAGTCATTACCCTTCCTTCGTCCAAAAATCACCTCCCCACTTACACAAACAAAGCCTAAATAAAATTTACTAGACGTTGGCCCCAAGAGACATCTCAAACTTATTTAAGAGACTGACCTAAGGGGGAAATTGTTAGAAGTTGATTTTTGTCAAATGGTGTCTAAGGTTAGGGATTGAGAGGCGAAACCTCAAAAAACAGTGGTTTGGCATGATTAGGCTTGTTGCCCTGACACGGATACCTCCCACTGATCTTGTCCCTACCTGGCTGATTAACTCGTGGTCAGATTCCGACAATATACCTCCATGGACAGTCTAACCAGTTAGAAGTCGTTTA
The DNA here is from genome assembly GCA_038442645.1 of Agave tequilana. Taxonomy (NCBI): domain Eukaryota; kingdom Viridiplantae; phylum Streptophyta; class Magnoliopsida; order Asparagales; family Asparagaceae; genus Agave; species Agave tequilana. The sequence goes on from JAVJIF010030650.1 coordinate 287,984, forward strand.
GGTCTAAGTCAACTCTTGCATAGACTTGTTTTCTTTTTTTTCTTTATTTGTTTGTTTATTTGTTTGTTTTCTTTTTTTTAATTGTGAAATGGATTTTAACAACAATTTTTTCAATCCTAACATGAATTCATATTTCATCCTGACCTCATTTGACTCGGATAACTCCAAACCGGCTATGTACAACATGAACCAACCATATAGGCCGGATTGGGATTATTCAACTCAATATGACCCATAATCCCAATCTTATGATCATAAATTTTAAAATAATTTCAATTCTTCACAGAGTCAATGGGGATTTACCTCCCCTGAGCCAAATTTTCAACCACCTTATCCACAATTTTCACAATATTCATTCTTTGATTTTGATTCATATACTCCTTTTTCCTATCCCACCAACTGAAGAAAAGTCTAATTTGGAAAGGAGTATGGAAGTCATGCTTGAGTCCCAACAACAATTCAAAATTTGCTCAATTCACAATCCTTCTCAAATCAAACTCCATATACTCCTTTTCTACAACATTAAATTGAAGAAAAATTTGAGTAGAAAAGCGTTTGGAAGTCTGTTGTGAAATGGCGCAATAAATTCAAAATATGTTAAACTCATCATCTCAACCAAATTTTTAAAAGTCATGCTCATCTTTTCCCGTTGTACCAATTCAAAATGAATAACTATCAGTCCTGGACTTGAGTATGGAGCTCTTGAGTGAGTCTGAGCAACAAAACCCAATATCTGATAGACTTACAATCGTACCACAATTTTCAAAATCAACTTCCATACTCACCTTTTCAAGAAGAACCAATTGGAAAGAGTATGAAAGATATAATTCAGACTCAAAATTCTGTTACCTGTCCTATCAGTAGGTTAGACTCTATAATGATCGATTTGATCAATGAGAGTGAGGAAAGTCTTTCTTGTCAACCTTTGACCAATCGTTATATCCCTAACTCTACTGATTGGACCAAAGAATCATGCTATTTTGGAAACCAAGATTCAATTTCAACAAACCCAGTGAAACTTGACCAAACCCAAGGTTTGAAAATCACATCGATATTTTGGCAAGTTATTCCTTTCCTGAAATTGAAATTGAATATGAAAGTGATCCTGAGCTTCAAGTTGGAGATTCCATTTCACTTTTTGATTCAATAATGACTGGTATTTTTATCAGATTTTTTCTCTATTCCGGAGTCAACATTGAACCTTGTACCAGTACACTGTGAAATTGAATCATCAATATCTTATGATCACACTTCATTGATGGGAAAAGTGTGTGAACATTAAATTCTTTGCTTTGGACACCATTTTTGAACCAATTTTGACTTTCACCTTTGAATCTCGACTTGATATGAGTCAAATTTCTGAGTCGGTATCGGTTTTCGTTCCTGTTTCATTTGTTCCAAATCAATCATCTCTCAAAATCATTCTCCATTGTTGGACAAGAATGTTGAAGAAAATGACTCAGTAATTATTTTTAAAAATTGAAAATTGAATGGGAGTAATTTTTTCAATAAGATCATACAGTTCTCCAACATTTTACTGGGTCGTATTAGAAAGGTCACTGGTGGGTTCCTACCAGATCCACAATTTTTGAATTGGGCCGTATTTCATGGACCAATTAGACCACCATCGGAGCCACCACTATGAAGTACTTTTTCTTCTCTTTCCATTTGTTTCATGCATATACACATTCACGATGCATTGAAGACAATGTATGAGATAAGTGTAAGAGAGGATTTACTAACATAGTAGTTTTATATTTTTTTTCTTTTACATTTCTTTTTAAGAAAATTTTAAAAATTTTTTGTATAAAAACTCTTTTCTTTTTACAAAACTTTTTAAAATAAGAGAAATAGTTTTAATTTATTTTTAAGAAAATTAAGCTTATCTTAGGAATTAGAAAGACCTAAAATTATGAATTGTTAAACCGAGTCAAAATAATAGATTTTGTTTAAATTTTAGGATAAGAAAGTAAGATTGAAAAGATACTTTGATCTTGAACTTTTTGCCTTAGAAAGCACTTCATACTTACACATTGTTTTGGGATTGAAACGACGATTGAAAATGCCATAAAATATATATAAATAAAATAAAATGATGATAATAAAAATCACTTATTGAAGCTGGATAGTTATGCCTCAAGAAGCATGATTATTCACGTTTAAAATGATGGACAAAAATAAAATAATCCATTTTAGTTTTGTGGCCTTATTTACTCGAATCCTTAAGTCCGAGGGATGTTTTCACATCTGATGTCCTAAAACTATATGGTTTGGGAGTCGCCGGCTAAAGGCTCACTACCCGGGTAAGCTAGAAAGCCTAAGAAAATTGAGGGAAGAAAAAAAATTGATACAAATCAATGACATGAAAGTTTGAGTAATGATCCTAAAAATCCTCACAGTTCACAAAGTGCATATTTTTCTAAGAGTTTTATAAAAGATCAAAGAATCAATTCAATTTTCAATTCTTACATTTAATTTATAACAAGATTTTGCATTTCAACTTAGTTTAAGGAAGAATAATTTCTGATTAACCTATGACCTTATATCACTTATATTTTCATAAAAATACTTCAACACTTTTCTCTGTTTCAAAAATGCGTTTTCAAAATACTAATATTTGATTTTTTTCGTTATAAATTTTGTGGGTGTAATCCGTTGAAAATTCTCAGGAGACAAAACTCCTCATCTAGGGGAAATGTAGACGTTTAACGGCTTGTCGTACATGCTCAGTGCAATCGTGTCACCTGCGAAAGTGGTATAATAATTTTTTTAGTTTTTGTTTTGCTCGGGACGAGCAAAAGATAAGTGCGGGGGTGTGATTAGTCTCTAAAATTGCATATTTCATATCACATCTTCATATTTATTTAATATTAAATTTTGTTAATAATACCTCTCTTGCATGTTTTTAGGTTCATGACATGAAATGAAGAAGAAGACCCAAAATCACCATATAATTGGTGATTAAAAGCTTATAAAGATAGCCATTGACTTTGGAGGGTGATTTCATCAAAATCAGGGGCCCAATTTCAGAAACCAGGACATGCAGCCGAGAGGGAGACAAGCGGGCAGCGCGCAGCAAGCGGCGCTGCGGCGCTGCCCTAGTACAGCCGCGTTTCCGCTACTGTACTAGCGCCGTTGCCCTAGTACTTCGGGCCAGGGTTTGTCCCCTTGGCCCCCGTTCTCTTGGTGCCTATAAATTCCCTCTTGGTTTTCTGTATTGGGAGATATCCAGAGAGTGAGGGTAGTTTTCTTCTTCATTTGTACTTTAGGGTAGTTTAGGCTAGTTGTTCTTCTTCTTCCTCCTTTGTATTTTTTATTTCTTGTAGATTTTGTAATAGGAGAGAGAGAGAGTGGTACATAGTTGGAAAGAAAGAGTGCTTGTAATAGAAGGTGACAATGTATGAAAAGTTCTCTTTTTACCTCTCTTTGTTTTCTTCTCTCTAACTCCTTTTACATGTTTAACTAATTTTCTCTCATGACAACTAACTACTAACCACTAACTTACTAACTTCTTACTTGATAATCTACATGAATCTAATAGCCTCTACTCGGCTTTACTCTTGCAAGAGCCATTGATGGCTCATGATGATGAATTCTAACACTCTAACATCCTAACTCTCTAACAAGCTAACATTACTTTATTCCATGCTTACTCTTGTTTAGTTTTGATGGTTTAAATGTAGCTTGCACTTGTTTGTTGAGTTTGGATGTGAAAGTTATCATATGGGTTATACATTGAAATGCTCTTGAATCAAGGACTAGTGATGGCCAAGGATATATGTGAGGCAACTATCACTAAGAGGTTGGTATAGTTAGTAGAGCCATTAGTAGTTAATACCCATGAGTTTTCTTTCTCTTTTTACTTTGTTTTAGATATATATACAAAAATCAAAAAATCATTTCTTCTATATTTTCCACTTCTTCGTGTTTTCACCGTACTCTTCTCTTTTTATTCTTTGTTTTCTTTTCTTTTCATTCTTTAAAACATAAAGGACCGTTAATGCACACGTGAACAATTCGGTAAAGTTTATATCGCCTCCCGTCCCTGTGGATTCGACCCGTTTAGTCTCTATGCTATAACGGAAATATCGATGAAGCTAAAGCACACACTTTTAACTATTGATTTTAAAACATACACTTTCGTACGTGAGTTTTCCCCGACCAGGGGATCGGGGGGTTGTTCAGAGCAATAGAAGGAAGTGAGGAAAGGAGATAGGTATCAAACAACAAAAGATAGAACCTGCAGAAGTAGCTGGGATCTAGATGATGACGTCTTTGGAAGGGTTAGCTGAGATCTCGATGTTTATGCATTAGTGCTGCTAAAGTCCCAAGAATCTGATATATATAAGGGAGAATTTTGGATCACATAATAAAAGTACACCTAGAGGGGGGATGAATAAGTGTACCGCTAATCTAATGAACTAAATACGGAAATTAAAACTAATTTGCAACAACAGCTAGTGCAACCAACGAGTGTAGCCGAATTTTCCGTGAAGGGTTCTGGACTAACTCCTCTTGATTCCTCTGAATAAGAGTTGAGGCGCTATATGAAGCTCTCGTGGTTAAGCACAAGTGAGGCACACAAACACACAAGCATGTATATGATATGACAAAGTAAAGCAATGCACAAATAAAGAGAGAGTGGAGAGTCAATTGATCAAACACAAACAAGATGATGTGTTTCTAGGTTCGAGCACCAAGCTCTACATCCCCGCCTTCACCGAGAAGGATTTCCAATCCACTAGGAGTACCGAACTCCTCTCTCAACCAATACAACCTCCACCGAGGCAATACAAATGGTCTACCGAAGACCGGAGTACCGAACTCCACAAATCCAAACAATACAACCACCACCGAGGCAACACAAACCCAACTCCACCTCACACTAGAGGAGTACACCACAACCTCAACCTCTACCAAAGAGGGAGCAAACCACAACCCAAATCAACCTCTACCAAACAAGGATACACCAAGCAAAGGGTTTACAACAAGGTGGTTACAAAGACCACAAACTATCTCTTTTCCCAAAAAACAAAAGATCCTGTAGAATAGGATAGAATGATATAGCTCAAGTGTGGAAAAACTAAGTGTTTTGATCAAAGAAAATCTCTTGGGAAAATACTAAATAGATATAGATTTTTAGACCAAGAAACTAATTCCCAAAAACCTATTTTCTTTGAAATGAACAAAACACTTTAAAGCAAATAAGATGGATCTTTTTTGCACTAAAACACTTTTGAAAACTTGTTTAAAACACTAGAGAAACTCTGTAATTTTTGCTCTTAAAATCTTAACCAAAACCCTAAACAAATGGGGTTTAAATAGGCCTCCAACAAAAACTAGCCGTTGAGCTGATCTGGCAGCTCTGGCGGCTGGCAGTCGACCACCAACGGTCAAAAATTTGACTGTTGGAAGCGCTCGGTCGACCGCTCGGTCGACCGCCCACGCCTCACGGTCGACCGGTTGGTCGACCGCACCCCCACCCGAGAGTGGGGTGCTTGCAGTCGGTCGACTGCTCGGTCGACCGGCTCAAGAAGCTGACCAGCGTGCATGTTTTGTGCACGTCAGTCGACGAGTCCGGTCGACCGACTCTGGGTCCGGTCGACCGGCCCGGTCGACCGCCAGAACCTGGCAGACACAGTTCTGGGACAGAAAAACTTGTTTTAAATAATTCTAAAAATTCTCATAAATCTACTAAAATTCCACAAAATAGTTTCTAACATTATATATGATATACAAACATGTGTTAAAAATTTCAACACAAATATCAAACATTTTGAACCATTTTTGTGTTATGGAAAAATTACCGAAAATCAAAACCCGTATTTTTCCAAACTTGGATTTTTCAAATGGAAATCCTGATTTTTCAAAAACTCATTCAAATACAAAAACATGATATTTAAACACTATTAGGCATGTTGCATATGGACCTAAGTCCAATATACATGAAACATATACATATCAATGTTTTTGACATTAATTTCAAAATATGTTTTGTAAAATTACCAAAATACAAAACCTCATGAATAGGCATACCAAAATAAGTTTGTCTAGGAAGTTAAGTATGCATGTACATAGAATGGATCTAATATACATAAAACCATATGTAAACTTGTTTTGATCTATCTTATTCATGAAAATCAATATCGGTTAAACCAAAATCGAAAAACCAAAACATGAAACGTGTGTGTGTTGTGAACTTGAGCATATCACACTACCTAGTCTTTATACATGGATCTAAAAATAAAACTAAACTAGGTACCGATGTCTTCTTTGTTGGTCCCGAGATAATGACAAATGCGGAACTATCTCTGTTGGCAACATTGATCTAAAATACCAAATCAACACAAAACTAAACAAGAAGGATTATCGTTAAGTAAATGAATAAACTTGCAAAAAAGGAAATCAAATCTCAGAAAATGCACAAACGCAAATAAGAGAGATTTATCCTGGTTCGGTCCTTGTGACCTACATCCAGTCCCCAAGCCACCCGCTTGAGATTTTCCTTTAACTTGATTTTGTACACCCAAAATCACAACATGCACACCACTTGACAAATCCCCTTCGCCAAATGTGTACACCTTCTCTTCCACCAAGAGAACACCTTCTCTTCCACCAAGAGAATACCTTTCACCTTGTACAACTGCCTCTACACCAAGAAGCCACCCGTGTACAATGGTCACCTTGTACAACTGTCTCTACACCAAGAAGCTACCCGTGTACAATGATCACTTTGAGAATTATAACTCTTTTATCCTATAAGCCTTGATACTGAATGTGTATGTGGACAAGGTCTAGTATAGGAAACAAGAAACTTCAGAGGACTTCACAATGGAAATGTCTTTTGGTGAAGAACAGAAGTTTGGAAAAACAGTTTTTAGGTTTTCAGATTTTTGGCTTTGGAAAACTGATAAAAACTCTTGATTTTCTTAACCTTTGGCCTTTGGACTAACTTCCCTATTTATAGCTGAAGACTAGGGTTAGTTAGGTAGTTATAGGTGCAATTCAGACAAATGAAACGTTGGAATTCCTTGTACAAAAGACCAGATAATGAAAACTGTCCAACAGTCAGAAACTGCCTATAGTCGACTTGCCTATAGAGTTAGTCGACTAGACTAGGCAAAATTCCTTCTATTAGTCGACTTGGTTTAGGTATTAGTCGACTAGGTCAGTGGACGTTGGATAGACAGTTTTTTGTTTAACTGATTCAAGTCGACTGGACCAGTTATTAGTCGACTAGGGGCAAGGGATTAGTCGACTACAAGATGTATTAGTCGACTATAAATGACTGTCAAGTCGACTAATATACAAACAAAGAGTTGGGTCTGATTTTGGACACTTGACTAGTCGACTTGGGTTTGGATCAAGTCGACTACACATGGATTAGTCGACTTGCAGAAGTTATTAATCGACTAATGGACATTGAAATGAGTGTGTGTGTCAAGGCTTTTACATGCTATTTCATCTTTACAAACCACACTCTATCAACTCTCTTTGGCACATCTTGATCATGTAGAACTCTTGATTCGTCATGTGTTAGAGCTCCAAATGAATTGATCTTTACAAACGTCTTCATCGAAATATGTTCCAACATTCTCCCCCTTTTTGATGATGACGCTTTGTGTGTGCACATATGCTCCCCCTGTAGAAAATATGTTATATTTTCCTCCCCCTGCAGAAATTGGGTTATAACAAATATGAAAATACTTTGTTCTCCCCCTGCAACAAATATATTAGTAAATATATATATATATATATATCAACTTTTATATGGTACCTGCAAGATAGACGTTAGATGGTACCAAACATAAAAGATCATATTAACCTTTAGGACTCCAAATCCATTTAGAATTTGGTTTCCACCTGTTAATATACACATAGTTGCAAGAATCACATATATCATGAATGTATGAAGCAATATATGTATTTTTATCATGAAAATTTAAATTCTTAGGAATCCATATAAACTTATTTTTCTTAGACTTTCTTTTTACAAAAGAACTATATGGATTACTATAATATGAAGATTTTTTAACAAATCCAATACCATGATTATCATGTGACAATTTTTGAAAAGATAATAAATCATTCAATTTTTCTTTTCCTTTATTAAACTTAGTCACATTTTGCAAAAGATCTTCATATTTCTTTTTGAAAACTGAAAAATCTTTATCTAATATAGAAATCCTTTTATTTAAAGATTCAGTTTCCTTTTTCAGAAAAATATTTTCTTTTATAAACTTCTCATTTTCATTTTTCAAAGATGATATGACTTTTTCATATTCATCTTGTTGAGAATTTATAGAAGATATTTGTAAAGTATAACATGAATTTTCCTTTAAAAGTTTTTCATTTTCTTTTGATAAAACTTTGTTTTTCAGTTTTTCATTTTTCAGATCAACAAATGTAACCCCCTGCTTCCCGGTGTACGTATCACCGTATCGGTACGCGATACGACGTACAAAAATTGATTTGACCTCTGTAGTAGCCCAATTGAACTGATTTCAATTTCAAAATTATTTTCTAATATTTTAAAATTTTCAGGATTTTCTGGAATTTTTCTGGATTATTTTGGAAAATCTCCGTAGTCGGTGTCGACCAATACCGATAACCAGCCTTCCGATTTTTATTTCACAAACGAAATAGAATTTTTAGAATCTGCTTCCACCATGTTTCTTAATATCGTGTTATCTACGATCGGGTATTTTTGGGGATTTTTCTGAATTTATCGAAATCCGGGCAAAATCGGTGTCGCCCGTATCGGCGAGACACTCCGGGATTTTTAATTTACAAACCGGATAGAATTTCTTTAAACTGTTTTTATATTACGTCTCAGCGTAATATTCTCTATTTTCTGTAATTTTCGGAAACTATTCGGAGATGGTCAAATATTAGGCCAATATAATAATAATTAAATATTATTTTTAAATCTTCTCTTTTTCTTTTTTTTCCCTTCTTCTCTTCTCCAGATTTTTCTTCTTTCCACCGCCTTAACCCATCCACCGCCATACTCCCTCTTTAAATTCTCTCTCCCCCCCAACTCAAAAACTCTCCTCTCTCTCTCCTCACTCTCTTTCTCTCTCTCTTCAAACAAACTCTCTCTCTCTAAATTTTCTCTCTCTCTCTCTCTCTCTCTCTCTCTCTCTCTCTCTCTCTCTCTCTATCTCTCTTTTCCCCCATCTCTCTATTCTCCCCTCCCTGTCTCTCTGTTCTGGTTAACATCCGGCGCGGCCGCCGTGGAGGCGCGGCCGCGCGTGCAGCCAGGCACAGGGCAGCAAAAGGCTGCCCTGTTCATTTTCCTTCCCCCCTCTTTCTTTTCTCTCTCTCTCCCCCTCCTCTCACCCTCTCTGTGGCCTGCTGGGCTAAGCCACCGCCGGCGGGCCTCCTCCTCCGCCGGCCAGCGGGTGCTGGCCGGCCTGGGCGCGGTCAAGCAGCAGCAGCCAAGGGCTGCTGCTGAGCTTATTTTCCCTTAATTGGGTTTGGGTAAATCCCAAACCCAATAAACCCCTTATTGGGTAGGGTATAGCACCCATAAACCCATTAACCCTTTTACCCATTACTTTCAGTTATGGGTTCGAGTTCTCGGATCCAGACCCGACCCGTTATGAGCCCGAACCCGCTCCAAAACCCATTACAGGTAATTTTACAGAAAACCCCCTTATACAATTCAATATTTGCATTTTATATTTTTATTTACATATTTAACCCTATTTATTATGATTTAGTATTCGGGCGATATCTGGAGCATCCGGACTCCGATTTGGACGATTCTGGATCCGTTGCGATCATGGGAACGAGAACTACCTTCTCATGGCTAGTTTGTGAGTGTTTTTCTTTTATAAATTATATTTTATCCTGTTTAGTGCAATGGATTGATAGATCTTGCTTATGGATAAATAACGGTAACTATTAACTGGTAATAATTGGACATGCATTGTAATAAGAATAACCTAAAATATGGTTAGGTATTTCCTGATTTAGAAGAAAGATAAGGAGGTACTTAGAGTACCAATAAATACTGGCAGAGATAACTCGGACACGATCATCATACCTGCACAGCCACTGACACCCAGGTCACCATGTCATCATATTCTTGTACACCATTATGACATGTTTTGTATCACAGTCACGTTATATGTATACTAATCCACAGAGACACTATGACACTACACTGGTACGAGACATGCATGCTAGATTCCGTAGGACATGGTACTACATGATACGCGGACTACTGTTATTCCATATACGAGTGTTACACATATACGTTACACGGATTTCACTAGTACACGGACAAGTCCCGCATATCACATTATTGTAGTTCACGGTACCTGATATTAGATACCGACCACTGTTATTACATGTACAGATGCTATGACACGTCACACTCTTAATTCATATTCATGTCCCACCGATATATACATGCAGCACTTCACGGATACTCGTTACACAGACATCACTGTTACATATACTCACCGCACGAGTGTACATGCATGTATTGTTTCTATCTTCTTGTCATCACTGTACATATTATATATATTATTGTTCCATGTTATTCCAGTATGCATGTTATATGATTATTTCCTGTTACTGATATGGATATCCCTGTTACGGGACATGAGAGCTGTTGATATGCGATATGTGGAATTCCACATCTATTGTTCCCGTTTCCCGTTATATTGTTCCCGTTATATTGTTCCCGTTTCTCGTTATATTGTGCTATGCTATCAACAGAGCTCTGTTCCAGTTATCAGGTTACCTGTATCATGTACAGTAATTGTTCGTGTTACTTGGTATACTTGACATATCAGATCATAAAGTTAACTGGGGTATGGGGGAGACTTGACGGTTGATTAGATCATATCGGGTGGACGTCTGGATCCATTGTTCGTCCCACTGCAGGGGACGGGGGCTGGCCCTGGTCTCAGCAGCCAGGGATCTGATAAGGCCGTTGTCCCGGGTATGTACGGGATACACCCACCCGATAAGAACTCCTCGACCATGGGTTTCCAATTAACATAATAAAACAGTATACACAATAGTGACGTCGGGAACACTTATTATTTGGTCACTCTCTCGTTTGGATAATGGTACCCGTAGGCCATGTCCGGATGGGTTCGACTGGAGTGCGGGCTCCAGTATGAACTGCCAGTGGTATGGGACACTGGAAGAGAGTGATTGTAATACCAGGTGGTACTGATTGCTACTATTGTATAAATCACATGACATGCCTGGTACATGTATGCTATCTTGTTATTGTTCATGCTACTGTATCCGATATCATGCTACCTGTATACTGGTTACTTTACCTGGCATATGTTATACTGTCTGTGATGGCATATGACGCATGTTCTGCATTGCATGGCATACGACGCATGTTCTGCATTGTATATATGATGCTTTCTATAGAGCAGACATCACTACTGTATATACACCACACCGTATAGTGATTACACTGCATAGGCCCATCTGCCTGTACACGTCTATCACGTCGCCACTAGCATGTTCACTTCTATCACATCACCACTAGATAACATTTTATATTATATAAACTGGATACGATTAGAGACATGACCTGATGATAACCGGTTAGGTAGTGATGGTAATAAAAGATGACATGTCTGTATATTTCTACTGCTTACATGGTTATATACTCTGCTGCTTATTCTATACTTATGATATAGTATCACTATATCTTATTATCGTGCTTGTATTACTATTGTATCTATTACTGCCTCCTTCATTTTACCACTCACTAGGTCGCTTTCTGACGACCTGATTGGTTGCTAATGTTGCATATTTAATACATATGTCCATACTTATTATAGAATAAAAGCCTGCATTGTCCTAATTAATTGTTTGATTTATTTGCAGGCCCAATCTTTAAGGAGTTGAAGAGAAATGAGCCCAAAGCCCACCAAAATTCTGAATTAAATCAGAATTAATTCGCACCAAGTAAATCAGGGCAAAATCAAGAGGTTGAAACCGGTTGAGAAGAATCCTCTCAGGATCGATCGGTTAAAGCCTAGAATCCAAGGCCATTTCGTCAGAATCCGGGACCCAAACGAAGAAACCAACTCCAGATAAAATCAGAAGGAGAAACCTGGGTGACCCACCAACAGGGTGTGGCCAGTGGCCACACCCTGGCCGCGGAAACGCGACAATAGCCGCATTTCCGCGGCAATCTTGGGGAGTTAGGGGGAGCGTTTGCTCCCCCGACCTCCCCGGGATCCTGGTTGTTGGGTTTATGCCTATAAAAGGCCTGTACTTGCGCTGAAAATGGGACGCCAATGCAGAGTTAGGATTTTAGACTAGTTTTTCCATTTTATAGTTTAGTTTTTACTTTTATGTAACTTGTATGTAGCTTAGGGTAGAAGAAGATTCATATAATTAAGAGAGAGAGGCATATGTTGAGAGTGACACCGATGTACCTGTTGGCCCAAGAGGTTACACTCTCCATTGTTTTGTGTTTTGATGATAACAAACCAAATAAGTGCTATTTGGTACTAATGATTTGATCAAGATGCATTTCAGGTTTTGTACCATGTTTAGAGCTCATTCGCTTCGCTTTTGCAAAAACTTCTAAGTTCCATATAGCAATGAAGGCAAATTGCACATCAAGGAAGGATCATAGAAGAGAAGGCACTTGCAAGGCATTGGATGGCTCAAAGATTGCTTCAGAGGTCCTTAGGTTTTGTTTTATAGCTTTATAGCATGTTAAAGAATAGAGAGTAGGTTTGAAGCTCAAACACACACGTTTTCACGCGTATGCTATTTCCAAGTTTATTCCTCATAAAATATACAAAAATACTTTAACACTAATTCTTCCTTCTACAAATCTGTTTTTATGTTGTATACTGATTTCCTGTTCAAAATAGTTTTGATCAAAATATTTTTCCTCTCAAAATTCCCTTTCTATTTCAATTTTTGACCTGAGCCGGTCGACCGGCAATATACCACCAGTCGACCGAAGATCTGGCAGAGTGCACGTATCCGTGTGCACGTCTGTCGGTCGACCGGTAGGCTACCGGTAGTCGACCGAAGTTTTTAGTTTGCTCTCTGTATCTTACCAGTCGACCGGTGGTCTACCGGCCTTCGACCGATAGTTTATCTTTTATCTTTTCGGTCGACCGGCTGTCTACCGATAGTCGACCGGTACATGTTTTGAGTCTCAGTCAGGAGCAGTCGACTGTACCAGTCGACCGATAGTTCATAACGGTCAAATTTTTGAACTATCGGTCGACCGGGCCAGTCGACCGATATGGCCGTTGAACAGTAAAACGGGCATATTTTTAAATCTGTTTTAACTTGATTTTTGAAATTAAATATCCGTTGGAGGGTATATTTGGAACTAATTACTTCCTAATCTTCAGTAATTAATTCCTAACCCTAAACCCTAGCCCTCTCCTATAAATAGGGGTGTTTGGGGAGAACTTCTTAACAACAATTATTCAAGAGAAAATTCAAAAGTTTGGGATATTTCAAAAGAGCTTGTTTCTTGTTTTTGTGCTGATATTTCTCTTTCATTTTCAGAAGTGTTCTTGATATACTCTCTGAATTTGATTTTCTTTCTTCACTTACACAAGAGCTTCATTCCTTCTCAATATTCTCTAAGGACCTTTGTAAGGGAAGAGATATTTGAAAGAGAGAGTTTGTGATCTTTTGATTACTTAGAAATTGTATTGTGCTGAAATTGTAGGAGTTGGGTACTCCATTTGTAATTGATCTTTGTGATAGTGAAAGTAGCTAGAATCCTTCTGGGGAAGGCGGGGAGTAGAGCTGGGTGCTCGAACCTCGATAACATATCTTTGTATGCGATTGGTTTACTTTCCATTGCTATTACTTAGTGTTTTTGATTGCTATTGCCATATTCATTCATTCATCTCATTGCATTTGCTTCATAATTTTTAAATTGGCCTTAGATTAGCATAATCACCTATTCACCCCCCCTCTAGGTGATTTTCAATTGGTATCAGAGCTTGGACTCTAGGTTTGGCTTAACATCCTTAGAGAGATCCTAAAATATTGCTAATCAACATTTTCATTCATCCATACACACACTAGTAAACATGGCCGACAACATTAAATCCCCACCTAAATTTGATGGCCTTAATTTCCCTATTTGGAAGGTTAGGATGACTATATTTTTGCAATCACTAGGTAGCTTAGTTGCCAAATCCTTGACCAAACCCTATGAGGCACCCGATGGTGATGAGGGCACTTGGACCGACCTTGACTTTAAGATGTATGAGGCTAACTCAAAAGCCCAAAACTCCCTTCTTACCGCCTTGAATGAGGATGACCTTACACGTGTTATTCATTGCCAATCCGCCTATGAGATGTGGCAACACTTATTGGTCACGCATGAAGGGACCTCACAAGTCAAGAGAGCCAAAGTAGATCTCTTGCGGTCTCAATATGAATCATTTAAGATGCTAGATGATGAAACAATTGATTGCATGATTACTCGTTTCACAAAAATCACTAATGGTCTTTCTTCATTAGGTGACATCATCTCCAACGACCAAAAGGTACGCAAGGTGATACGGGCTCTTCCTCCATCTTGGGAGATCAAGTCTACTACCTTGAAGGAATTGAACGACAAAGACGAGATGGACATCATAAGTCTCATAGGGAACCTCAAAACCTATGAGATGGAGAAGAAAGCAAGAGAAGAGGCGGCTCCAACAAAGAAGAAGTCTATCGCTTTCAAGTCTTCTTCCTCCACCATTGAAGACGAAGATGAAGATGAAGAAGAAGATGATGAGCTCTCCCTCCTCGTGCGCAACATCAAGAGGATGTACCGGAAGAACAAGCAAAATTTCCGGAGAAAGTTTGAAGGTAAAGAGGAGCGAAAGATCATTTGCTACAATTGCCGCAAGCCCGGACACATCATGGCCGATTGCCCGGAATTCAAGAAGAAAATGACTTCCTCCTTCAAGCCAAGAAAGCAAGACGAAAAGAAGGCTTACAAGGCCACTTGGGATTCGGAAAGCGAGTCCGAAGATGAAGAAAAGGCGGACACCGCAAACATGTGTTTCATGGCAAACACACCCAAGGTAACCCCTCAAACTCTTGAATCTATAGATGATAATGATGATGATTTAAGTAAGGAAGTTCTAGTGCATGCTTTTGTAGAACTTTCCGAAACTTATGATAACAAGAAAATGGAGTGTTTTAAACTACAAAAGGAAGTTGCTTTTCTTAAATCTCAACTTGCTTTGATTTCACAAGAAAAAGAGGATCTTTCTTCTAATCTTATTTCCATTCAAAATGAATTTCATTCTTATAAGATTTCTTGTAAGGGTAAAACCCCTATTGTTGATAATAATGAAATTTCTTCTTTTAAAGCTAAAATGAGTGATTTTGAAAAAGTTTTAAAAGATTGTGCTTTTAATACAAAGAAACTTGAAGAAAAATTTTCCAAAAAGCATACATCTCATGCTAAAGTTTCTCATGATAAGATTCCACATGCTCATACTTCTAATGCTTCTCATGCTAAATCTTTTCATGCTCACAATGCCAATGCTCACAAAACACACACTCATTATGCATTTAAATATGGTAGAGTGTATAGATGCACATATTGTGGCAAAAATGGACATTTAGCAAAATTTTGTTATGATAAATTGCATAGCTCAAATAATCTTGTTTGGGTTAATGGCTCTAACCCTCATGGACCCAAGAAAATGTGGGTACCAAAATCAAGTCCTAAAATGTTTGATGTAGGTACACACCAAGGCTCCAAGACGTAGGGAGCGGTGGTACCTTGATAGTGGTTGTTCGAGGCACATGACATGGGATATCAACAACTTCACAACCCTATCAAGGTACATGGAAGGTGGCTCCGTCACCTTCGGGGATGATTCCAAAGGAACTATCATCGGTATAGGTAACATTCAAGTTGGTTCATCTCCTATTATAGAGAATGTTGTTTTGGTTGATGGTTTAAAGCATAATTTGCTTAGTATTAGCCAATTTTGTGATCGTGGTCTTAAAGTTGTTTTTGATGATTCTTCTTGTAAGATTTTTGATGTTAAATCGAATGATTGTATTTTGACCGGATTTCGTGATGATAATGTTTATATTATTGACATGCTTAATGTAGAGTGTTCTACTAAATGTTTAAATGCTTTTGATGAAAATTCTTGGCTTTGGCATAGAAGATTAGGACATGCATC
Organism: Agave tequilana; assembly: GCA_038442645.1. Taxonomy (NCBI): domain Eukaryota; kingdom Viridiplantae; phylum Streptophyta; class Magnoliopsida; order Asparagales; family Asparagaceae; genus Agave; species Agave tequilana. The sequence goes on from JAVJIF010030650.1 coordinate 304,162, forward strand.
TTTTGAACATCTTTTTAGAATTAATTCAAAGGAATTGGTGAAGGGTATTCCTTGCTTGAGTTTTGAGAAAGACCGCATTTGTAGTGCGTGCCAACTTGGGAAACAAACCAAGTCTTCCTTTAAACCAATCAAGGATATCATGTCAACTAGACCTCTAGAATTAATTCATATGGATTTATTTGGACCAACTAAAACTAAAAGCTTAAATGGAAGTAGATTTGCATTTGTTTTAGTTGATGATTTCTCTCGATTTACTTGGGTTTTCTTTTTGCAAAATAAAGATCAAACTTTTTCTCACTTTAAGATTTTTAGAAAAAGAGTTGAAAAAGAAAAAGGTTTTCCGATTTTGAGAATAAGGAGTGATAGAGGTGGTGAGTTTGTTAACCAACTCTTCATGACTTATTGTGATGAAAAGGGAATTAAGCATGAAATGTCTTGTCCTAGGACTCCACAACAAAATGGAGTTGTAGAAAGGAAAAATAGAACACTTCAAGAGATGGCTAGGACAATGATAAGTGAATACGACCTCCCTCAATATTTATGGGCCGAGGCCGTAAACACCGCATGCTATATATCGAATCGTATTTATTTATGCAAAAATTCTTCAAAAACTTCTTTTGAAATGTATCATTCTAGAAAACCAAATGTTTCATATTTTAAAGTTTTTGGATGCAAATGTTTTGTTTTGAACACTAAAGAGTATTTGGGTAAATTTGATGCTAAGGCTTATGAGGCTATCTTTGTAGGATATTCCTCTACAAGCAAAGCTTATAGAGTTTTTATTAGATCTTCACTTTCTATTGAAGAAACTATGCATGTTAAGTTTGAAGAGTCTAATGTGTTTGTTGAGAATGTTGTAGAGATTGAACCATTAGGTGAAAGCATGGAGAGACTATCCTTGAAGGACTCACCCGCACAAGAAGATAAGCAAGAACCTTTAGGTGAAGTTCAAAAGGATAATGAGGAAAGTGCGCAACCACTTCCCAAAGCTTGGAGATACGCTACAAATCATCCGAAGGAGCTCATTCTGGGTGATGCTTCCAAAGGAGTCACAACGCGCTCCAAACTCCATGACCTATGTGGTAACTTTGCTTTCATTTCTCATTTTGAACCCAAAGGCATTCTCGAAGCCGAGACGGACCCATATTGGTTGCTTGCCATGCAAGAGGAACTCAATCAATTTGAGCGCAACCAAGTTTGGCACCTTGTTCCTAAGCCCCACGATAGACCAATAATTGGTACTAAGTGGATCTTTAGAAACAAGATGGATGAGTCCGGAAATGTCATTAGGAATAAAGCTAGGTTAGTGGCCCAAGGTTACACTCAAGTTGAGGGAATCGACTTTGAGGAATCCTTTGCACCCGTAACACGGCTTGAAGCCATACGGATAACACTAGCTTATGCATCTTTTAAAAATTTCAAACTTTTTCAAATGGATGTAAAAAGTGCATTTTTAAATGGATTTCTTAATGAAGAAGTTTTTGTTGCTCAACCTCCCGGTTTTGTTGATCATGTTCATCCCGATTTTGTTTTCAAACTCGATAAGGCTTTATATGGTTTGAAACAAGCTCCAAGAGCTTGGTATGAAAGGCTTTCAAGTTTTCTTATTTCAAACAATTTTATTAAAGGCAAAGTAGACACTACTCTATTCACTAAGCATGTTGATAATGATATTTTGATTGTCCAAATTTATGTTGATGATATAATTTTCGGTTCTACTAATGAAGTTTTATGCAAGGATTTTGAAAAGGTAATGCAACAAGAATTTGAAATGTCCTCCATGGGTGAACTCAACTTCTTCCTTGGACTCCAAGTCAAGCAATTGCAAGATGGGAACTTCATTAGCCAAGCCAAATATGCAAAGGAACTCGTGAAGAGGTTTGGACTTGAAGACGCTAAAACTTGCAACACTCCCATGGCAACTACAACCAAGCTTGATAAGGACGAACAAGGTAAAAATGTTGATATTAAATTGTTTAGAAGCATGATAGGTAGTCTTTTATATTTAACGGCAAGTAGGCCGGATATCATGTTTAGTGTGTGTCTTTGTGCTAGATTTCAATCGTGTCCCAAAGAATCTCATTTAATTGCCGTAAAACGCATTATTCGATATGTTAAGGGAACGATTGGATTAGGTCTTTGGTATCCGAAAACTATAGATTTTTCTATGATTAGTTATTCGGACGCCGACTATGCGGGTTGTAGAGTAGATAGAAAGAGTACTAGTGGGACATGTCAATTTCTCGGTAATTGTCTTGTTTCATGGTCCTCTAGGAAGCAAAATTCCGTAGCTCTATCAACCGCCGAGGCGGAGTATGTTGCCGCGGGGGCTTGTTGTGCACAAGTCCTTTGGATGAAACATACTCTCCTTGATTATGATTTGCATTATAAAAATATTAAAATATTTTGTGATAATACTAGTACTATTCATTTAACTAAAAATGCAAATCAACATAGTAAGACCAAGCACATTGAGATTAGATATCACTTTCTTAGAGATCATTTTGAGAAAGGTGATATTGATATTGATTATGTTTCCACCGATTTTCAACTAGCCGATATTTTTACAAAACCACTTGATTTTGCTAGATTTTCGTTTATTTGTGGAGAATTAAATATGTGTATTATTGATTAAACATGTTTTTCATAACCCTTTTTGATGTATGACAAAAAGGGGGAGAATAAGTTACATGTACAAAAATAAGTTCATTTGGTCTTGGTTCCATATGAATTTATGAGTTTTTATGTGTTTTTTTTTAATCTCTATGATTTAAGTTTAAATTGGTATCAAGGAGCAAATTTTTGATTTTTGGTGTTTTTGGTATCAAGTACAAGTTTTAAAGTTTCATTTGTATTGTATTGTTGATTTCAATAATTGGTGCATCATTTCTTTTTATCATTTCAATTATTGGTATCTAGAGCATATTTATAATGTTTAAATATAGCATAATTTGAGGGGGAGTTTTTTCCTCCCCATATTTTTGTAAATAGCCTATTTGTTTTGTCATCATCAAAAAGGGGGAGATTGTTGGCCCAAGAGGTTACACTCTCCATTGTTTTGTGTTTTGATGATAACAAACCAAATAAGTGCTATTTGGTACTAATGATTTGATCAAGATGCATTTCAGGTTTTGTACCATGTTTAGAGCTCATTCGCTTCGCTTTTGCAAAAACTTCTAAGTTCCATATAGCAATGAAGGCAAATTGCACATCAAGGAAGGATCATAGAAGAGAAGGCACTTGCAAGGCATTGGATGGCTCAAAGATTGCTTCAGAGGTCCTTAGGTTTTGTTTTATAGCTTTATAGCATGTTAAAGAATAGAGAGTAGGTTTGAAGCTCAAACACACACGTTTTCACGCGTATGCTATTTCCAAGTTTATTCCTCATAAAATATACAAAAATACTTTAACACTAATTCTTCCTTCTACAAATCTGTTTTTATGTTGTATACTGATTTCCTGTTCAAAATAGTTTTGATCAAAATATTTTTCCTCTCAAAATTCCCTTTCTATTTCAATTTTTGACCTGAGCCGGTCGACCGGCAATATACCACCAGTCGACCGAAGATCTGGCAGAGTGCACGTATCCGTGTGCACGTCTGTCGGTCGACCGGTAGGCTACCGGTAGTCGACCGAAGTTTTTAGTTTGCTCTCTGTATCTTACCAGTCGACCGGTGGTCTACCGGCCTTCGACCGATAGTTTATCTTTTATCTTTTCGGTCGACCGGCTGTCTACCGATAGTCGACCGGTACATGTTTTGAGTCTCAGTCAGGAGCAGTCGACTGTACCAGTCGACCGATAGTTCATAACGGTCAAATTTTTGAACTATCGGTCGACCGGGCCAGTCGACCGATATGGCCGTTGAACAGTAAAACGGGCATATTTTTAAATCTGTTTTAACTTGATTTTTGAAATTAAATATCCGTTGGAGGGTATATTTGGAACTAATTACTTCCTAATCTTCAGTAATTAATTCCTAACCCTAAACCCTAGCCCTCTCCTATAAATAGGGGTGTTTGGGGAGAACTTCTTAACAACAATTATTCAAGAGAAAATTCAAAAGTTTGGGATATTTCAAAAGAGCTTGTTTCTTGTTTTTGTGCTGATATTTCTCTTTCATTTTCAGAAGTGTTCTTGATATACTCTCTGAATTTGATTTTCTTTCTTCACTTACACAAGAGCTTCATTCCTTCTCAATATTCTCTAAGGACCTTTGTAAGGGAAGAGATATTTGAAAGAGAGAGTTTGTGATCTTTTGATTACTTAGAAATTGTATTGTGCTGAAATTGTAGGAGTTGGGTACTCCATTTGTAATTGATCTTTGTGATAGTGAAAGTAGCTAGAATCCTTCTGGGGAAGGCGGGGAGTAGAGCTGGGTGCTCGAACCTCGATAACATATCTTTGTGTTTGCGATTGGTTTACTTTCCATTGCTATTACTTAGTGTTTTTGATTGCTATTGCCATATTCATTCATTCATCTCATTGCATTTGCTTCATAATTTTTAAATTGGCCTTAGATTAGCATAATCACCTATTCACCCCCCCTCTAGGTGATTTTCAGTACCCTCCTCCTTTCTTTCATAGTTTCAAGCAATAAAGGTAACATTTGTTTATGTTTATATCTTTACTTTCCGTTTTGTTTTGCTTTCCTCTTCCTCTTCTACTTTACCTTGGTTGTATTTGTTGAGTCTACAAGTGAATTCCAAAGCAAGTATAGCTAAGTTACGTGAGAGCCAGCGATAGTTCATGAAGACGTTCTCCTCTTCCAAGCTTCGCATCACTTCGTTCTTGATATGCTTGACGATATAATGTGCATGGGGACTGAGCTCGAGTTTATGATCTATGCGTTGAACGCCTCCGAAGCAAAAAGGTAGAACTTGCAAAAGGTTTCCAAGTAAGTCATAAATCAACCTAGATAAGTATTTCTTCACTCTTCATTCTTTCTTTTCTTTTCTTTCTTAGTGTAGATCACCAACCACCTCCTCCAACTCTTTCTTATCCACTTCATTTGTACATAGTCGCTTCTTTCGTTTTCTGATTTTTCCACCTTCTTCATCTCTCGCTTTCTTCTTAACTTTAACATAATTCTTTTTCCATTTTATTTTCTTAAGAAACACAGAAGAATCTTCGTTTTGTTTTTACAACGATTTCAATAAAACCGTAAAGCTTCCATCGCAAACCCTCCTTATGGATCACGACCCGCATAGCCACTTGCTATAGCGGAAGAATTGAGCACTTGCACATATTCTTTCTTAAGTTCTATAATCTCGTATTTTGTGTGCAGGTTTGGCCTCAATCAAATTTTGGCGCCGTTGCCGAGGAGGGTAACATGTTTTTTATTGAAATCTAAATTTTTTTTGAAAATTTTTTAGAACTAAACGAATTTTCTTCTCTGTTGCAGGTTACAGGGCAATCAAAGCAGGAACTTAATATTGCAGTGACATACAAGTGGCCTTTGGCCTCTGCTCTAGAAAGCAGAGACCAAGGGCCCTCTGAATTGCCGCGTTTCCACGGCAAAAGCCGCGGATCCGCGGCAAGGACGAGTTGATTACTAACAGGTTTTTGCATGGCTGCTTGCTTTGCAAATTCTAGTTCTCTGCAATTCTTTATTTCCTATATGCCATCACATAAGCCTGCTAAATAATCAACAGTAAAACGTTTGTTGCAAAAGTTAAAAATTGATTAGACGTTTGCATTTTAGGTACGTGTTTTTTTTCAATTCATTTATTTTTACTGTTGAAGAGTGCTGGAGCAAGGTACGTATGCATTGCATTTAGCATAGGACTCACTTCTTGGTTGATTTATATCGCTTTGAGTGAATCTTACATATCTTGTACACTTGCACAAAAATTATTTTAAGGGCACTAACCCATAACAAGATAAGGTAGGGATTTAATCACCCTTCCTTAGCCCAAAAATCAGAATCCAAGCACTCACTAACCCAAGCCTAACTTAAAATGAGTAGACGTTGGCCCTAGGGACATCTCGGACTCAATTAGGAGATTATCCTAAGGGGGAAAGGTGTTGGAACTTGACTCTTGCCAAATCAGTGTCTAGGAAAGGGATTAAGGGCTGAAAGCCCGAAGGTTGGTGGTTATTTAATTAAGGAACGTCTTTTGACGGAAAACCTCCCACTAACCTTGCCCTGACCTGGCTGATTAGCTTGTGGTCAAGGTCTACATTAAACCTCCCGTGGACAGTCTAACCAGTTAGGAGTCGTCTAGGTCTAGGTCTACCCTAACTTAGGTTAGAATTTTTTCTTTCTTGTTTGTTTGTTTATTTGTTTGTTTTTCTTTCTTTTTGTTTGTATTCCATTGTGTGATATGGCTTATAATAATAATTTTTCCAACTATAATAATAATCCATATTACACATCAAACTCTTTTTCGGATATTACCAACCCGGCATATCATGACTTTAACCAACCTAGTGTGCCAGATTGGTCTTATCCGAATCAATATAACCCATGTCCCCCATCGTAAGACTATAATTTCCATAACGATTTCAACTCTTCACAGAGTCAGTGGGGATTCACCTCCCCCGAGCATAATTATCAACCAACTTGTCCTCCTTCTCCACCTAGTCCACAATATTTTCAAAATTCATACTCAGTTCCACCCGTCCAAAATAGGAAACCATCAATTTTGGAAAGGAGTATGCGTGAGTCCAAACAACAATCACAAAATCTGATGGACTCACAATTTCACTACCACTTCCAAGACAACTCTTCATCTTTTCATCAAAACAATGAACCCATCAATTATGAAAAGATGCTTGAAGCCATGACTCATGCTCAAAATGCTAGAAATCGTGACATAGATATGATGGTCGAATCTCTACGTTCTCACCGTTTGACCAGTTCTGATGTCACTAACCATCCTGTTAGAGTCGAAGAGTCATGTAGTCTTGGAAATCAAGATTCCATTTCAGAACAACCGCTTGAACTTGCCCAAACTCCAAATTTTAAAAAAGATATTGACAGTTTAGCAAGTTTTCCTTTTCCTGAAATAGAACTTGAAAATGAATTGTTTTCCATTATGTTTGCAAAGGGGGAAAACTTACAAAAAAGAGTTTGAGGAGCTAAATTACAAGTATTCTTAAAAAGATTACAAGTAGATCTCCTCAGAGATTCTGGAGAAGTGTGCCGATAGGAGTCTGGTCAGCGCGCGACCACTTTGTCCCTTTGACGATGCGAGCGATGAGATTCCCTTCTCGCCTGGTTCCGGGAATCAGAGAACAGAAGGTTGGTAGAACCCTCTTGCTGCTTCTCAAAATCGCCTTCAATTAGGAATTCCTTCTCGCCTGGTTCCGGAGATTCCTTGAGAAGAAGGACGATGTTAGGGTATCAACACCCTGATTAGAGAAAGCAATTCTCTAAAAGGTCTCTGAACCCGAGAGCGCACGGTGCTTTATGACGAAGTCTCTGCTTGTGGAGTCTTCTCTCTTTTTTTTGTGGTCTTTCGATTGATCGATCCTCTCTCCTTGTACCCCTGGCGGGTTATTTATAGGGAGAGCAAGGGTATAATCGTCCCTTGAAGATATGGAAACAGATTGAATCAAATCTGTTTAAATCTGGAAAGTAGCCTTGCTGCGAGGCTAGGATCAGCTTTTGCGAAGCTAGAATTGGCAGGTCGGTGGACCTTCTCGATCTGTTTTGATCCTTTCCATATCGTTGGAGGATTTCCCCTGATCTTCTTACTCGTTTTTAGAAGAGTCAAGAGATTGCGGCAATCAACTACCAAATTTGATCTCTAATTCGATCTTAATTGGATTTGATCTGATTGGATCCGATCTCATCCGGAGATTTGATTGGTCAAAGGTTGACCGTAGCAGATTCATAGCAGCGCTGCCCGCATTGAGCTCATAGCGGAGCTAGAGGTAGCTTCTGGCGAAGTCCGAAAGAAACCCTTTGGCGGAGCTGGAAGTCCTCTGTGGGGAAATTGCGAGTTAGCTTCCTGGCGAGGCTTTGGATGGCTTCGAGGCGAAGTCGGCTGATATTAGCCTCTCAAGCGAGGCTATCCCTTTGGGCTCATGCGATGCTAAGTGCTAGCATCTTAGACCTGCTGAGGTCTGTTTAGAAATAATCCGGGTTCACTGTCTGCTTGCTGGATTAGTAGAGTCCAAGTTGCTTCCTTGTCCCTTGGAGATGGGTGAAAACTGGTCTTCAGCTCATCTGTCACTTGTCTTTTGTAAATGTCAACAAGTTTAGACATTGTTCGGACCAATAAGAATCTTGTCTTTTTTAAGTGTCAACAAGACCCCCTTCAAAGTTTTCGAAAGTCTGCAATGGCTCAGACTTCGAAACACTTTGAATTGCTTTGATCGGTGGTGTGTGGAGTATGAACGTCGCCATGATGGTTGAGTTCAGCTTCGCTTTGAATCCTGCTTTGGGATGTAGATTCGCCGAGGAATCGCACAGAGGTTCGTGACCCTGAGTAGCTTCGCGTGCGAGTAGCCCCGCATCTGGGCTTCTGAAGATATGTTCGCTTGGGAGCGCATGTGGCTTTCCCGAGACCAACTGCCGTAGGCCGGTTACGAGGAGTATTACTCCTTTCTTCATGCTGATCGAGGGAGATATTCTCCGATTTGCACATTTCCAAGGGAGGATATTCCCTTTCTTCAAGGCGCAATAAGTGCCTTTTATGAGGGAGACGTTTCTCCCTTCCCACGGTTCCAAGGGGAAACCGTCCCTGTTCTTAAGGCGCAGTAAATGCCTTAAATGCGCTCGTGTTTCCACGCTTGAGGTGGGAATGCTCAGGCCATGGGGCCTATAAATAGGACACTTGAGGTCCTCTGAAGAGAAGTGCTTTGCCCTTCTTCTCTCCTCTTGGTTGAAAAGAGATACTCAGATCTCTGAATTAGTGGGAATTCCCACTCTGGTTATTACCCGGCCAAGGACCGGTAAGTCTTGATCGTTCAACGACTTCACCGATTTTAGGGAATTCATCTTCAGCGGCTGCTTCAGGGATTAGCTTCCCTTGTTCTCCATTTAACTGATCTGCATAGAAGGATAGCTTTCCAGCGAAGCTATCATTCTGACTTGATCACAGAAAGATCATTGCATGTTAAGTCCGCTGCACAGGCAGAACTTGGGACTTGGTATCTTTAAGGTTGAGCCAGTCTTGCCATATAGGCAGAGCTAAAACTGTGTCCCACAGGATCAGTCTGGCTTAGCCATATAGGCGAGGCTAGGACTTGGCGTTTGCTGAGCCAGCTCATCAGTGCTGTGCAAGCGAGGCTTATCCTCTGCTTTACTGAAACTGGATCGCTTCGACCCAAAAGATTTGGCTTAGTTCTTTTGTAGCCTCTCCTGTGCTTAGTTGCTAATCTGTTCCGTTTTACCTTGTAGTGGGCTATGTTCGCCAATCTTGTGACTTGATGGAAGGAACCATAAATTTGCCTTATGCTTCCCCGGTTGAAGCTTTACTTTTAAGCAGGAGGAACAATTCGGGGCAGCGGGTGCGTGTCCCAGAGGCTATTGACAGCCTCTTATACGAGATGATTCGTTCTGAGGTGAGTCTGGTAGCCGCTTTGTCGGAGATGATCCGCTTCGGGATAGTGGACGTCACCTGTGAGATCACTGGCATCATTGCCAACTTTCAACTTTGGTGGCCTTTGTCGGGGCCGATTCACTTCGGGAAAGCGGGCGTCACACCTGTTAGATCACTGGCATCATTGCCAATTCCCATTATAGGTGGTCTGACGTGTTGGCGGCGATAAGTTTTATTGCCAGGCTTCAACAAAGATGACCTCGCTTTCTGGTGGCAAAATCTACCATTTTTTTTGTGGAGAATAATGGCCATGTCCTCGTGGCACAACTGGTTACGGCCTTATGCAGGAGGAAAGCCTTTCGTGTCCAGTTGGTCTAGTCTGGAAGCAGATAAAACCACTTGTATGTCTTTTGCGCAAATCACCTTGCTGAGCAACTGATTTTGTTGTATGAAACAAAACTTTGATGTAGTATCGATGTACCTTTGCTCTTAAATCAATGAAAGTTTATCTTCTGCTCATCTGACTTTTGCCTGCCTTCATTGAGAATTTGGCCATAGCGGGGCTAAACTTTGTGCAGAGTTAAGGACAAGATCCTTTTTGAATGAGCTTCGCACGATGCTGGCATATCGGTGAACTATGCCCTTAGTGGGCTAAGGCAACCTTTTTGGCGATGTTCCTGATGAACTTATGCGAAGTCCGCACTTCGGCTCATTGGCGAGGTTAAGCCTTAGTGGCTGAGTCAGCGCTTCTCGGGAAGGCGCTTTAAGCAACGTTTCAAATTGATGCCTCCACCAGTGCTCTTCTTGACGCTGAAGATAAGATTGCGAAGGCCAAGGAGATGATTAGGAAGGGGAACCTTCTCTTGTCCAAGGCTGAACCGGTGCGTCTTGAAGAAGCCGCGCGGCTTGAGCGGCTCAAGGCTCAAAGTGACGAACTCTCGCAGCAGGGATTGTCGCAGAGGGCAACTTTGACGGAGGTCGAAGCTCGTTTGGCCCAGGCAATGGATTTCAATGAGGCCGAGCTGAGGTCGCAAGCGCTTGCCCAGGCTGCTGACGACAGGAAGACGAAGCTGGACTCCCTTGGAGAGCGGATCAGATCTTACAATGTACGACTGTAGGTCATAATACTTATGCTTCCATGTATCCCTCCCCTTTTTTTTTTGAATCAATGAGAATAATCATTTTTTGTTTTGACTCCATGTTGAATCTTCAAATTGCTCCGCTTTCTGAATTGTCGGTTCCAAATTATATTGGTGCCATTTGAGAACATAATCTTTGTTGGATTGGATGATGAGACTTGGCTATCTGTCAGTTCAGAGGTCGCAATGACATAACCGATTGAGGCGCCACCAAGCCCGAAACCGGTCCTTGTCGGATCGAAAGATGAGACCTGTCTTTTGTAAATGTCAACAGGGCTCAAGGTTGAGACTTAGCTGTCTGCTGGTTCAGAGGTCGCAATGACATAACCGATTGAGATGCCACCAAGCTTCAAAAATTGGTGATACTCGTCTTTTGTAAATGTCAACGAGTATCGAGACCTGTCTTTTGTAAATGTCAACAGGGCTCGGAATTGAGACTTAGCTGTCTGTTGGTTCAGAGGTCGCAATGACATAACCGATTGAGACGCCACCAAGCTTCAAAATTTGGTAATACTCGTCTTTTATAATTGTCAACGAGTATCGAGACCTGTCTTTTGTAAATGTCAACAGGGCTCGGGGTCGAGGCTTAGCTGTCTGCTGGTTCAGAGGTCGCAATGACATAACCGATTGAGACGCCACCAAGCTTCAAAAATTGGTGATACTCGTCTTTTGTAAATGTCAACGAGTATCGAGACCTGTTTTTTGTAAATATCAACAGGGCTCGGAATTGAGACTTAGCTGTCTGTTGGTTCAGAGGTCGCAATGACATAACCGATTGAGACGCCACCAAGCTTCAAAATTTGGTGATACTCGTCTTTTGTAATTGTCAACGAGTATCGAGACCTGTCTTTTGTAAATGTCAACAGGGCTCGGGGTCGAGGCTTAGCTGTCTGCTGGTTCAGAGGTCGCAATGACATAACCGATTGAGACGCCACCAAGCTTCAAAAATTGGTGATACTCGTCTTTTGTAAATGTCAACGAGTATCGAGACCTGTCTTTTGTAAATATCAACAGGGCTCGGAATTGAGACTTAGCTGTCTGCTGGTTCAGAGGTCGCAATGACATAACCGGATGAGACGCCACCAAGCTTCAAAAATTGGTGATACTCGTCTTTTGTAAATGTCAACGAGTATCGAGACCTGTCTTTTGTAAATGTCAACAGGGCTCAGAATTGAGACTTAGCTGTCTGCTGGTTCAGAGGTCGCAATGACATAACCGGATGAGACGCCACCAAGCTTCAAAAATTGGTGATACTCGTCTTTTGTAAATGTCAACGAGTATCGAGACCTGTCTTTTGTAAATGTCAACAGGGCTCGGAATTGAGACTTGGCTGTTTGCTGGTTCAGAGGTCACAATGACATAACCGGATGAGACGCCACCAAGCTCAAAAATTGGTGATACTCGTCTTTTGTAAATGTCAACGAGTATCGAGACCTGTCTTTTGTAAATGTCAACAGGGCTCGGAATTGAGACTTAGCTGTCTGCTGGTTCAGAGGTCGCAATGACATAACCGAATGAGACGCCACCAAGCTTCAAAAATTGGTGATACTCGTCTTTTGTAAATGTCAACGAGTATCGAGACCTGTCTTTTGTAAATGTCAACAGGGCTCGGAATTGAGACTTAGCTGTCTGCTGGTTCAGAGGTCGCAATGACATAACCGGATGAGACGCCACCAAGCTTCAAAAATTGGTGATACTCATCTTTTGTAAATGTCAACGAGTATCGAGACCTGTCTTTTGTAAATGTCAACAGGGCTCGGAATTGAGACTTGGCTGTCTGCTGGTTCAGAGGTCGCAATGACATAACCGGATGAGACGCCACCAAGCTCAAGGTTGGTGATACTTATCTTTTGTAAATGTCAATGAGTATCGAGTTTGTAGTGGAATTTGGGAGAAGTCTCATTTTCACGGGGAGAAATGAGGGAATCACTGTCATAGGTTTAATGTTAACGTAACAGCGAAATGTATATGTGGTCTTACCATTCTGTGGATGAGAATTGGTAAGTGATTTTGGAGGTCTCGTTTTCACAGGGAGAAACGAGGGAATCACTGTCATAGGTTTAGTGTTAATGTAACAGCGAAATGTATATGTGGTCCTACCATTCTATGGATGAGAATTGGTAAGTGATTTTGGAGAGGGAATCAAATGGGAACTGGTCACTAAGAATTTTTAGCAAATCCCCAGCTGTCAACGGGTTTGATATGCCTTTACCAACTACCGTTTGAATTGGGCTAGCCATGCTATTCCCCTCAGCATGATGAGTTGTCGAGGACTTATGTTGGGCTTACAGGCCAACATTTTTCTCTATCCTTAATCGTTAAGGATATTGGATTATCGGGTTAATGTCTGCATAACCCTGATTCCCCTTTAGGATAACCGGTGCACGGCCAGGTTCCTGTTGGTTTATGGCTGTATGACCTCACTTGGAGGAAGAGAAAGGCTCTTTTTGTGTGTACTTCGGACACGGAGATCTTGATCAGAGGTGTAGTATTAACTTGATCAAGAGAAGGATCATTGATTAAGGATAATACTTCTTTAAGAACTTGCCATTGATCGGCATCATGAGTAGGTCGCCCTCTGCAGTCGTGAGGCGGTATGCTCCGTTTGAATAGACTGTTTCTATTACAAACGGTCCTTCCCATTTAGGCTGAAATTTACCTTTGGTCTTGTGCCTCATAATCATCGGTCGTCTGACGGCTAAGACCAGGTCTCCTTTCTGGAAGACTCTCTGTTTGACCTTCTTATTGAAGGCTTTTGAGATTCGAGCTTGATATAACTCGATATGCTGCTGAGCTTGTAGTCGCTTCTCGTCCAAAGCTTCGAGCTCTTGAAGGCGTAGGCAATCATTGTCCTCTGATGTGGATTTAGTAATCAGAGCTACACGCAACGATGGCATCTGGATTTCCAATGGGAGGACTGCTTCGCACCCATATACCAGGGAAAAAGGCGTATTGCCTGTCGGTGTCCGCACCGTGGTTCGGTAGGCCCAAAGACATTCACTGAGCTTTTCGTCCCAATCTCGCTTATTCGAGGAGACGAATTTCTTGAGCAGCTTGATGATTGTTTTGTTGAATGCTTCCGCCAAGCCATTGGCAGCAGGATTATAGACAGTTGAAGCCACATTCTGAATTCGGTATTTATCGCAGAACCGATAGAATACTTGACTTATGAATTGGGGACCGTTGTCGTGGATGATCCGCCTAGGGACACCAAATCGATGGATGACATGGTGTTTGATGAAATTAACCACATTAGAGGTTTTGACTTCAACCAGTGGTATAACCTCCACCCATTTTGAAAAGTAGTCGGTTATTGCTAGGATAAACCGGTGACCTCTTGTCGAAGAAGGGCTGATTGGCCCTACGACGTCTATTCCCCATGCTTCAAATGGCCATGAAGCAACAGTCGGGTGGAGCAACTCCGAAGGCTGGTGTATGAAGTCCGCATGTATCTGACATGCTTTACACTTTCGTACATATTGGATGGCGTCGGCTATCATAGTTGGCCAATAATATCCCAGCCTATGCGACCTGTCTTTAAGCTTTGGACCTGGCTGATGAGCTCCACAAGTGCCATCGTGCGCTTCTTGAAGCGCTTCCTGTGCCTCTGAATTAGAAAGGCAACGGAGGAGGACACCGTCATATGAACGACGATAAAGTGTCTTCAGAGTCGGATCGTAGTAGAAACGGAGAGACCTTCGTCTAATAGATGTCGCTTCTTTAGGATTGTCTAGAAGCAGACCGTGCAGAACATAGTCGATGAGAGGAAAGCGCCAATCCCTCGGCTCAAGATCCGTGGAGACATTATAGACTTCTCGAGTTCTTAGCATGTGCTTGGAGCATACAAGATGTCGAGTTGCGACTGTGAGGTGATACTCGGTGTCGGCTGGTAAGGCTAGTGTTGTAGCTAATGCAGCAAGAGCGTCCGCCTTGGTATTTTGAGATCGAGACACAAGCCCGATGTAGAAACCTTCAAATAGGTTGGCCAATTCAACGGCCGTGTGATAATAAGGCACCAAGTCCTCATGGCGGACTTCGTATTCGCCTTTAACCTGATTGATGATCAGTTTTGAATCGCCATAAGCTTCGAGGTAGCGTACCCCCATTCCATGAGCGAGCTGAAGACCAATGAGCAGAGCATTGTATTCCGCTACATTGTTGGAGCACGATTCTGTCAGAGAAAATGCTCTGGGCAAGACATGATTCTGTGGGGAGATAAACACTGTCACGCCCCGCTTCCCAAAATACGCGGAAACGGAGTCGCGACGAGAGTCGGCGACGTATATACGCGAGAAAAATACCCCACGTATACACGCTAAGCCTAAATTAACCTGAACAAGCTATAATCTAAACCATAAGCACTCAAAAATCACTGCAATATGACATATAAAGGCTACACATGATAAAGATGAATAACGGAAGTAAAAAGGACAGCTGAATGCAATAAGGATAGAATCAGGAAGTAACATGAATAAAAGAACAAGAATACCTATAATCAAGAAAGGAGAGACTCAAGCTCCTCGCAATATATATGAGCGCAACGAATATCTGCACAACAGAAACAAATGTCCAATATCTGAACGTGCAAATCCAGGGTCGTCAGAAAGCGACCTGGTGAGTGTGTGTGTAAAGAGAAAAGCTCGTGCAGAAGAACAATGTACATAAATAATAATAAGAACAACTGCAGATATAAGAGACTGAATAACACGACAAATAACAGAACTGTAGTATAACTGATAATCAACATGAATAAAAATAGAAGACAACTGACACAATAATAAGCAAGCTACTGATGTCAAAATATGTATCTATCACATGTCACTAGTCTGGTATCCAAGTCTGGTCATAAGTTTGGTCCTGGTTATAATAATCTGGTCCTGGTTACAATCATGTATACAGCCATATGTCATAAGGCAGAGTAACAGTTCAGGGTATAATACAATGCGTTTCATCCAAACCATTCAATAACAATCAGTAGTGTTCTATGTTATCTTTGTCACTTTCCCACCGGCGTCCCACAACACCGACAGTTCACACTGGAGCCCGCACTTCCAATAGAACTCATCCGAACTCCGATATGCGGGTATCATTGTTCGGATAGGGAATAGACCAAATAACATAAGGTCAAGGTGTTATCAGCATACAAGTACGTGTGGGTGTTAATATGCACTGCAAATGTTGATCACGCTAACACCAGGTGGCACAATCAGGAGATAGCCCTACAGATTCAAGAGGTGGCCCCCACCACGTGTGTGGTGTGGCACTTTGCTCCGTGTGGCACTTTGCTCTGAGGGGAATGGATTCTAGAGGTGGCCCCCACGGATTCAAGAGGTGGCCCCCACCACGTGTGTGGTGTGGCACTTTATTCCGTGTGGCACTTAGTTCCATTCAGGATCCACCGGACGCTAGTACGATTGTGGGATACATCCTCGTCATCCCGACACCAGGCGGCAAGTCCGCCGGACGCCGGTCTTACTGTGCTATTAACAGGGTAACAGTGCATGGGACATGGGTACAGGGGATACAGGAGTACTAGATGTCAGGTAACAGTGATACAGTCATTGCCAAGGTCCCGTGAAAGGGTCAGGTGTACAGTCAGTTAGGTAGTGCCATTAGTAACAATCAATATCTATGCCATTTCAATTGCTGGGATAGTATGGTGACGGTAACAATATCAGTACAGTAATCGTATACACGGTGAACAATATCAGTAACAGTGAACAGTAACAGTAACCGTGTATACGATGAACAATAAAACTGTATAAGGTGTTACGGTCAAACAATCATTTCCCAGTAACTTTCAGTAACATGAATAATAAGTTTATCAGTTAGGTATCATGTATAATCAGTCACGTTACTTAAATGGACATGATATTTATTCAGAATTGACAATATAATCTTTTGGGGTTTATTCTTTATACATATAATATGTGATCATGAACAATAATTTTACACGCATGAATAGTAATTAAACATGAAGACTGTTTAAACATAATAACGTATATATGAACCAATTAAAAGCACTCACATAAAATAATATTAAAATACTCAACAAGAAACGAAGAACACTCACTTGGAATGACGCAGTTTCAGAGTCGAATCACCGTCTGGTCTTCACTGCACGAACCGGTACTGATTTACGGATCATCTCATGGATAGGTATTCGAATCGCCTATGTATCGGGTCCATAATGAACCTGAAGTCGGGTCTCCCGTTAGTTGGTTTGAATCACACGAGCGAGTCCGTAATACCGCAACACGCAATCATACACACATGCATGCACGTACACTCAAACACACCTACCCACATTATAAAAGAAACACACACACACAAACACAATTCTCAAGCATGCACTCACGCACACGCTAACCACGCACGTGCATCTACATGTTTACACACACCCACACACTCACGTGCACGCATGCACCAATTTCACACACAGGTTTGGAGAACTAAGAACTATTATTAGAATTTGTTATTAACTAACATATTAGTCAAAATGCCTTACTACACTTGTTTTGGGAAAAAGAAAAGTAAAGAAACAAAAATTAATTGCATTTTTCTGGAGAGTAACCAGCACAGACTAATAGATTATCAAAGTATATATATATATATATTTTTAGCAAAAAAAATCAATATAGATTGCATTAACTTTCTGATAACTTTGTAGGAAAATATTACCTACAACAGACAATAATATTGATTGTTGTTACTTTTTTGAAAGTCAATTGTTTGCCACTATACACTATTGTAAACAGTTGAATAAGAAATATATATATGTTTATATACACAGACGCACACTTAATTTATTAACATTCCCAGTCACCTAAATACCTAAGTACATATATATATCTATTTATTTTTATGCATGCAAACAAAAAACGTCACATACAGGGAAAATAAAAAGCAAAGGTGAAGAGAGAACCACTCACAACTAGGGAGAGTTTCGACGCATCAACGGAGGCTCCAACGGAGGCGGAAAAAGGCCACGGAGGATATCGACGGATAGAGGATCTCGCCGAGAAGGAGAAGGACGCGGGTGCGTTCGCTCTCGTCGACGGTGATCCATGACGGTCCACGGAGTGCCGAAAAATAGCTCCCACACAAGCATATACACAAGAATTAATACACTCACAATTAAGTTTCCCCTCACATGAAAATTACACACACCCCCTTACTATATATATATATATATATATATATATATATATATATATATATATATATATATATATATATATATATATATATATCAATTATATATGTACATATAAGAGGAAAGGAATGGAGTGATAACTCACCAAGCAGGGAGACTCATCAAAGAGATGCGGCCTGGGCTTTGGACTTGGAGTTGTTGGGGGCTTGCGTGCTCTGTCGTGGACGCAGGCCGTGGATAGAGTCAGCCATGGAGGAAGCACGGGGAAGTCATGGGCTACCGGAGAAGGTCATAGAAAGAGCATGAGCGGTGCTCTGGGGTATGGCGAAGGACTTGGTATTGACGAGGGAGAGGAGAAACCCGGATCTGAGGTGCTGTGCGCGGGTTTCGGGTGGAGGGATGCGCCTGCCTCGGCTCTGACGACGGACAAGGAGGCACTGGTGAGGGTGTGCGGGGCTTCGGCGGAGGCTGTCGAGTTCGGCCTGGGTTCATGGCTTCGACACCGACTCGACGACGAAGAGGAAGGGTGGTCCACAGCAAAGAGGCTGCGGCTTGATGCTGCTGGGGTCTCGCGCAAGAAGGCAGGGAGTGGCGTATGACGACGATAATGGAGGAGCATGACGCACCTCGCGGTCTCACGGCCGAGCATGAGGAGGAGGGGTGGCCAGTGGCGTAGCCAGGATTTCAAAGTTGGGGGGGCATAAAATAACATGCAATAATATCAAAATTGTAAGGATATTTAATACTAAATAATAATGATTTTCTTTCTAAAATACTAGTAGAAAGGAAGGGGTCTCAAACTTGAAATCTCTCAACCAATATTCTATTACATAAAAGTGATTGTTACAGTATGAAACTGCACATCCAACTCCAAAAGTACATCTTGCAAATCAAACTCCTTACATATTAAAGAAAACAAAATCCAATCACCTAAAACAAAAGTGAAATAAACTAACGATAATACCTTACAAACTGCCTCGACGCTTTGACATATTTTGAAACCGTTCCATGATTACATCATTACTAATAGTATCAAATACATCAGATTCGATATATGTTACCAAACAATCATTCGTCCACTGATCTCCCATGCGGTTGCGCAGTTTAGATTTCACAATATTCATAGCAGAAAATACTCTCTCAACATTTGCAGTTGCCACAGGTAAAATCAATGCAAACTTCACAAGTTTATAGACAAAATGATATACCACATCTTTTTTCATCTCTACCATCTTCAGTGCAAGACCTGCAATCCCTTTTAGTTCCAGAAATTCACTTTTTGATCGCATATCATGAATGAATGTATCAAGTTGATCATCAAGAGCCATGATCTCAGTTGTTGAGAAATCATTAGGATAAAACTCAGCAAGACGAAGTAACTTCTCCTTATTAAATGCAGCAAAAGAATTACTAGGATTTAAGCATGCTACACAAAGAAGTAACTCAGTGTTCGCCTCAGTAAAGCGATTGTTTAGCTCTTGAACCTGCAAATCTATAACTGCATAAAATAAGTCACACCGATAATGATACATGTTGGTAAAGTTCTGAGCATTGCGGCGTGATCTCCCTGTGGGTATAAACATATCATCCATGTTAGGGACCTCGATATCATGTTTGACACAGAATGAAGAAACAAGCTCAAGGAAAGAATCCCATCCATCATCTCTCATTTGTTGAAATCGTTGTTTGGTTATTTTAACAAGATCCATGGCGTTCACAATATCTTGATCTTTTCTTTGAAGCGCCAAAGATAACTCATTGGTGATCCCCAACACAATTTTCATCAAATGAATAGAAAATGCAAACTCAAAAGTTCGCATCATTTGTAGAATCATCACAGCTTCTCCTCTCTTTTCAGCGCATGATGTTTTCTCTATACTCTCAAGAGCTACAATCACAGGAGTGTATAAAACAATCAAGTTTAGCATTGCATAATAATGAGAGCTCCAACGCGTATCACCAGCACGTTTAAGCCCCATTTCCTGGTTCAAACCTCTCCCAGTACTGAGTTCACCACTTTCAAGTCCTTTCAGAATCTCATTAGCCTGTGCTTCCCGGAGAATGTCACGACGTTTGGCAGAAGCCCCAACAATATTGCAAATATTTGCAACAACTGTGAACACCACATCAATCTTAGAATTATTTTTAGCAACAGCTACTAATGCCAACTGAAGCTGATGTGCAAAACAATGAACATAAAAGGCAGATTTGTTTTCATTCAAGATAAGAGCTCTGAGTCCATTGAATTGACCCCTCATGTTACTTGCCCCATCATAGCCTTGTCCTCGTAATTTTGAGATGCTTAATCCATGTGTAGCAAACATAGCATCAATTGCTTGCTTCAAGGTTGTGGCACTAGTGTCATAAACATGTAAGATTTCCAGAAAACGCTCAATCACATGGCCTTTTTTATCCACATAACGTAATACAACTGCCATCTGCTCCTTTGTTGATACATCTCGGGATTCATCAACCAAAATGGCAAAATATTCATTCTTTATGTCATTTACAATAGCATTTCTGGTCTCTGTTGCAGCCGCACACACAATATCCTTCTGAATATCAGGAGATGTCATCTTCTGATTCTCTGGAGCATTTTGCAAAACAACTTTTTCTATCTCCTCACAGTTCTTTGCAAGAACTTGCAAAAGTTCTAAAAAATTACCTCGGTTTCTAGAATTGCAAGATTCATCATGTCCACGAAAAGCTAATCCTTGCCGCAAAAGATACCGAATAGAATCGATCGAGGCATTCAACCGAGTCCGATATTGAACTCGAGCAAGTTGTGAAGTCTTTAAGATTACACTATCAATGTGTTGATCTTGTCGTAGCAAGTTCTCACACTTCTCCACTGCTAGATTGTGAGAACTGTTAGGGCCTCCAACATGAGCTTTCAATTTCGCTGTTGCATGAGCCCAGTTTCTGAATCCTTCAACAATAAATGCATCTCCACCATATTGCTCATGTTGACCTTTGAAAAGATAGCAACATAAACAAAATGCTGCATCTTTTTTGACACTATACTCTAACCAATTCGGATACATGTCAAACCATTTTGGATTGAATCGACGGTATTTATTGTTAAATAAAGTTTGAGGGTAGTCATCTTTACCCATACAAGGCTGACAAGGACCTTTCTGTAAATATGCTCTTCTTTTCCTATCTTGCTCTTTAGGAGAAATGCCTTTATCATATATTACTTTTCTTAATCCAGGATCCGCTGAAAGTTCTTCTAAATTAGTCTCAATGCGTCTCTGTTTTAACGAAGGTTCAGATTCTTTGTCAATTGTTGAAGTGTTTGGGCACTTGGGCGCAAGTTGATTAAGACTTTCTCCCGTACTTGAACTTTCACTTGGTTTTGATTTTCTTATAAGAAATTTGTCCATTCCTACAAACATATCATATGTGTTCTCAATTTCATGGTTGTTATCTTATAATCCAAACATAAGCATAATGAAAATATGAAATTTGCTATTGATAATCAATTCAATAACTTCAAGAAATAAAAAACACTTCAATTAGAAGCATGGTACTTACTGTAAACTGTGTCTATAAATGGTAGACTCTTCTCCGCCTCCTAAAAGGAGATCCCTTTGCAAATAAAGTATGCAATGCAACATCAGTTTTAAAATTCCGTAGACATTATCAAAGAGTAGTCGACTATACTAAAGCTTTGACTTGTTCACTTCTTCAGCAAAATAATATACAACTTGCTCTTTAACCATATTGAAAATTCTATTCAATTAGTTGAAACTGAAAGTATTCAAAAAAAAAATTAATGTGACAATTAGATGACATAAATTGTTATGGATGCCACCGTGTTTGAGACATTAGAATCTGAAAGTATCTTATACCCACTGCTTGAAAATTAGGGCAAGCCATCTACCTGCATCCTACCAGCAAGTTTTGTTCTTGTGTAATTTAACTAAAGAACCCTTGAAACTCTCCTCTCAGCTTCTTTTTTACCCCTTAAAAGGTACCTAATTTCTCTCCTAAGTTCCTCATATGAGTCCTATCAGAAAAAAAATAGCTTTGGAGTTCCAAAGCTGGAAGCCTGGAAAATGGAAAGAAATTTTTTAAAAAAATTTGCACTCACAACAGAGATCAATCCAATGCCATCACCTAACCGTATTAACCCAACATCTCTTTGATGATTTTTTTTTTAAAACTCGCTTCGACTCTACAGCGCATCAGATCTGAACTCACTCATACCTATCGTGTCAGCTTGAGCTAAACCCCGTAAATTTTGAGTATTTACTACAGCAATTATCAGAATTTCCACATGACAGAAACTCAAAAGTAAGCAAATACTCAGTTTTCTAATAACATAAAAAGAACAAATTGAGAGAATGAAAATTTTTACCTTAATTGGAGATTTGGGGATTTAGGGGAAGAACTTCGAGTCTTCCACCAATGCAAAAGCCACGAGTGAGATCAGAAACCCTAGCCCTGGAGCCTGGATTTCAATTTTTAAGCGAGAACGAGCGGTGAGACTGGAACCTGGATTTCAATTTTCAAGCGAGAACGAGTGGGGAGAGCAAAAAATAGGAGAGGCTTTTAGGCTTCTCATCTAAGGGAAATTTTTTTTTTTTTTTTTGTGCCGCAATGCCCGAGCATCTAAGGGAAATTTTTTTTTTTTTTTTTGTGCCGCAGTGCCCTAGTTAATAATAGGGGCGGCTTATTTTTTGGCGGGCCCGGGGGGGCACGTGCCACCCTGTGCCTCCCCCTGGCTCCGCCCCTGGGGGTGGCTGTGATTTGGGTTGAGGAAAGATTGAGCTCGGCCAAGGCACAGTGGAGAGGCTATGTGCGTGATGGGGGATAGAAGAAGGGGATTAGCTTAGATAGGATCTAAGATTAGTTATGATTTAGTTTATTTGTTAGGATTAGGATATGATTTGTTAGTTAATATTAGATTAGGGTGAGGACGTGGGAGATCGTAACAGAGTGAGAGAGAGACGGAGGGAAAAGTGGGAGAAAAGGACGACGTGGATATGCAGGTGTTGCATGGGAAGAGAAGGACAAGGCTTTCAAAGAATAAATAAATTTAGTTCTCCCATTCAAACAAAAATACTGAAGGCTGTGGTGGTTGGTTGTTTTCAGCACTTTGTTAGAGGTCATGATTTCGAAACTTGGTTAAATAAATAGATTACCTTTCCCATATCAAAACCCAAAGAGGCCATGTGGTTAGAGCATTCAATTCATATGTGAGAGATCTGTGTTTGAAACCTGTTACACTCTACTGTATACATGCAGTTTCTAATTTTTATTATTATTATTTTTTATTTGCATTCTTTTTTTAAATCAATATTTAATCATTGATTAAACTCTTATTAATTCAGAAAAATACTCAAAATTCACAAAAATAGAACAAGTCATTTCAAATATTTTTGTGAAGACAGATTCACGAAATTCATTCCCGATTGTAAATTAAAAATCCCGGAGTCAGCCTGTGACACCGATCGGACCCGAATTGAGATTCTTCTCCAAAAATTCTTAAGAATTTTTAGAAAATTCTGAAAAATTCAAAATATTGGAAAATAAGATCTTGAGCTAAAAATTTCTCAATTCGGTTATCAAGATAATTACAGCGAGTATCAGATACCAGTATTGACGCACGTACATAGGAAACCGAGGGTTACAAACACAATCCCCACTCCGGCAATAATTTTGCCTTTAGGGCCCATTCGCGATGCTCCATCAATGAACATCTGCCATACTTCCTCTTCTGAGGTTGCATTAGACTCGAAGACCTCATCAGGGATATCTTTGTGGAGCTTTGAGTGTTCCGGAACTGGATGAGCAGCTAAGAACTCTGCAAGGGCTTGGCCTTTAACCGCCTTCTGAGGCGTGAAGATCATGTCGTATTGAGACAATAAAAGTGCCCACTTAGCCAATCTTGAATTCAATGATCCTGGCTTCGTCATAAGAAGACGCAATGGGTTTACTGTGGAGATGACATGTATGGTCTGGCCGACCAAATAATGTCGTGTCTTCTGAATGGCGAAGACGAGAGCTAAACACTCTTTCTCGATAGGGTTATAGCGAGATTCCGCTCCTATGAGAGTTCTGCTCAGATAATAAATGGCCTGCTCGTGGCCATTGTCGTCCTTTTGAGCGAGGAGGGCACCGAGGGAGTAGTCCAGAGCTTTTACATAAAGCAAGAACGGTTTTCCTGAAGTAGGGGCCACTAAGACTGGAGGCTTTGTGAGATACCTCTTGATGTCTTCATAAGCTTCTTGACAAGCTTGATCCCATACGAAGGAAGCACCCTTTTTCATGAGCCGGGTGAACGGCTGACACCGGCCCGAAAGATTTGCAATGAATCTTCTGATATAGGCCAGCCTGCCTTGGAAGCCTCTAAGCTCCTTGAGGTTCCTTGGCGGATGCATGCTCTGAATAGCTTTGACCTTGTCTGGGTCAAGATGAATTCCTTTTGATGTGACGATAAACCCAAGGAACTTGCCACTCGACACTCCCAAGAAGGATTTTGTCGGATTCATTTTCAGTTGATGCGCCCGCATTACGTCGAACATCATTCTGAGGTCGCGAAGATGTTCATTCTTGTTGCGGCTTTTGACGGCAATGTCGTCGACATAGCACTCCACCGTTTTTCGGAGATGATCGCGGAAGATTGTACTCATTGCCCGCTGATAGGTTGCTCCAGCGTTCTTCAGTCCGAAGGGCATTACTGTGTAGCCGTATACCCCCAAAGGTGTTCGGAACGAAGTATGCTTCTCGTCGTCGGGATACATCTTAATCTGGTTGTACCCTGAAAAGCCGTCCATGAAAGACATCCTTTCGAACCCGCATGTGTTGTCAATCATGACATCGGTGATGGACAGCGGAAATTCATCCTTAGGACAGGCCGTATTGAGATCACGGTAGTCGATGCAGATCCGTATTTTCCCGTTCTTCTTGAGGACGGGGACGATGTTGGCTACCCAATCTGGATGTTGCTCCTCCCGGATAAAGCCACATGCAATGAGTTTATGGACTTCGGCTTCAATAGCTTCCATCATGTTCGGGCGAAACCGACGTTGTTGCTGCTTGACTGGCTTAACGTCAGGCTTGATGTTTAGACGATGCATAGCGACCTGCGGATCAAGTCCAGGCATGTCTTCGTAGCTCCATGCGAAGACGTCTATATACTCTCTTACGAGTATTATCAATTCTTCCTTCTCCGTAAGTGATAGGCTTTCACTTATAAAGATGGGTTTGGGGTTATCTTGATTTCCCAGGTTGACCTGCATCACCTTGTCTTCAGTAGGTGGTTCGCGCAGCTCGAACCGCTTTTCCCATTGGATGTTTAATTGCTGAGCCCATGGTTCCTCTTCAGTGGCTTCTGCGGGCTCCAATTGACTGCTCGACGTCATATTAACAATGAGGTCTTTGAACATTCTTCCTATGCTGATATCGGAGTCCCACTCGGAGGATGAAGCCGAATGTGATGGAGCTGATCCATCGTCCTTGGCTTGAACCGTTGCTGACGATGTGGGTGTAACATACCCTAACCCCCTGCGTGTACTATCATAGTAGTTTGCAGGCTTCCCTTTAGGCACAAGGTTCCGCATCAAACCGCGCCTTCCTTTTCTGAAATTCAGGCCTGCTCCATGCTTCAAGTCGTACCCCATTTTCTTCATAATATGGCGCGCTGGCCGCGCGTAATGAAAGAATTGTGGAGTGTCTGAGTCTAAACTTGAATCTGCGACCGCAGGTCCCCGTGGTTGGGTTCTACCGAAGATTATCGGTAACTGACCTTCTTTGGATGGCGGGATCACCAAGACGGCTCCTTCTGCGGATTTCATGGGCGTACTGGACGCAGTTGGCTTATGTAAAGGCATGTGTATGGAGCTATCCGTAATGGATTCAAATAGCCCAACACTCGCAGGATAATCAAAAGAAATATTATCATTAATTACCCATTCACCTTCATCCTCTGATGAAGTATTACATAGGGGATTATTAAGACATGCTATAATTGGTTCACCAATCAGAATGGCTGGCATGCCTGCTTCGGATTCTGAATCCGCCTCGTTGCCACTTTCATCATCGTCCGGCAACGGTTCTTTGAGTGCTCCACCGGCCTCTTGATATAGGAGAGCGTCAGTGAAGTAGTTTTCCACCCCTTTGAATGGTTGCTTCTCAGCAAAGACAGTTCGTACTGTCGCATCATCTTCAACATATTTGAAACATTGGTGCAGGGTGGAGGGAACGATCCAGTTGGCATGGATCTATGGCCGTCCCAGCAGCAGGTTATATGATGTGTCAGCGTCAATGACATAGCATGTCACTTCTGACTTCAGGCTTCCGATTCTGCAACGGAGTCAAATTTTCCCTAGTGGATGACTGCTCCCGGCGTTGAAACCGTATATTGTAGTAGTGGTTGCGGACAACCTGTACAGCGATATGCCGAGGAAGTAGAGAAGCCTTTTGGGGATGATGCTGAGTGCAGACCCCGGATCGACTTGTATTCTTTCAATGCACGTTGAACCGATATATCCGGTGTAGTACAGAGGTCGATCGTGCTTGTTGTCTTTGAGAAGCATGTCTTCCGCCGTGAATGTAATAGCGGGCACCTTTGATTGTGCATGATGACATTCTGGGCAAGGAGATTGAACGTCGTTGTTAGGGATCTCAGACATGCACGTCAGAAAGGATTCTGCATTGGCTAGCGCATCCCTGAGTGCTTCTCTTGTCCCTTTCGAGAGGCGAAGGAGCTCGTGTATAGTGATACGAGCTGGGATATTGGCTAGCTGAGCCAATATGTCAAACCGAAAGGGCGTATCAAACCCTTGGCCTGGTGGTTTCTTCAACACGTGGTCGAATCGTTCCTCCTTAGGCCTCTCTGTTCCCTTGGCTGGGATTGGAGTGGATACTGGCACTTGTACTGACGTCGTTTGCTGTTGTATCTCGTCAGTAGACTTTTCATACTGCCTCAAGTATGATTTTCCGGATCGGGTGCCCGTCTGTTGAGGCGCATCGGCTTGCGCTGCGCAAGCATGCTTTTCTCCTTCGGAATCACTGAGGGAAGCCGATGTCAGATTGTCGTCGTCTGGCAGGATGGAGATGACATTGCAAGACTTGCCCTTTGAGTTGGGCTGCTTTGGATCCCGCTGTACGTCTTGGACGAGGTCTGGATGTATCCACATGACTTCTCCTGTCTCCAATGTTAAGGGAACAAGACCCTTATTGTTTTGAGCTGTAGCTGGAAGATGCTTGACTTCCAACCGTGGCGCAGGGACGGAATAAGTCCCGTCAGGAACTGTGACCTTCGGAGCTTTGCCGAACTCAAGAGTCACCATATTGGCAGAGACTTTCTTCTGCTCCGTCTTCAACGTCAGAACCCCGGCATCGACCTGGGCTTGTATTCTGTCCTTGAGGACATAGCACTTGTCAGTAGGATGGTGAATCATCCTATGGTAGAGACAATATTTAGGGTCGTTTGTGCGCCCTATCTCATTGGGACGCCGGGCATCTGGCAGTTTCATTTTGTTCCCTTTGTGGAGCAGATGGAATATCGTGACCACCTGATCGTCTTTGAACGAGTACTGCTTTGGAGGGAACTTAGGCTCCTGATTGTTGAAGCCACTCTTCTTGGCCTTCGACTGCACATCTCTGGATAACTCCACAGACATAGTCTCTTTGCCTTTAGCTTGAGAAGATTGCGGTAGGTCGCTACGCCCTTTGTTGTTCATCCCCCACTTGCCTCTAGGGGCGGATGGTTCGAACTTTTTAGCCGACTTCTCGGCTATCTCAGCTTGTTCGACCAATTCTTTCCAAGTGTGGGCTTTGACTGCCCCCATGCGAACTTCCACTTGGTCTAAGAAGTTGTGTCTGCATGTCTGTAAGAGCATGGGTAATGGCATCCCTGCTGGGCACATCAAGGATAAGTTTCTGAACCGTTCAATGTAGTCACGGACAGATTCGCCCTTCCTTTGCACAGTGGAGAGGAGTTTGTCCATGGTCACTTCGGTGTCATCTTCATAGAAACGAGAGAGGAACCGAGTTTCCAGGTCGATCCAGGAGTTGATAGAGCCCGGGGGAAGACTGCGAAACCAGTCAAATGCCACCCCCTTTAAGGTGCCAATGAAAAGCCTAGCCATGATGGCGTCATTGCTTATAACATTACCAGTCTGAGACCGGAAATAGTAGATGTGCTGATTTGGCGAGCTCTTTCCATCATAGGTATGCAGCGTTGGCAGTTTGAACTTCGGTGGATATGGCACCGAATCCCACTCCAGCGGATAAGGACGGACTGCCCCTACCTTCTTTAATTCATCCCTCTGAGCTAGGGATGCGATTTGAGCTTGGAGGCCCTTAAGGACTTCAGCGTCTAAGGAAGAACCCTCCTTGGATTTCTCCGGCTTTGGCTGCTCATTGCTGAAGTGTTCCTCCTCATCGTGATTGCTCTCGGCATCATTGTTATTCCGGTTACTGAGGAGTTGAGCGAGCATCTGTTGAATGTTGTCCAGAGCTTCTTGCTGAGTCTTGGAAGTTTGCTCCTGAGCTTCCAAACGTCGACGAAGGTCGTCGTTAGCATTATCAGCCATATTGACTGATGCCATGTCTGTTCGCACCGAGCTAACTGTCGCCGAAGAGGCGTACCCACTATCTTCATCTTCTTCGTCCGATGATTGGAGTGATTTTGTGGGCTGTGACGGGGCTAGGGCCGTCAAGGAAGAAGGTTGCTCGTAACTGTAGGGTATCGCCACCCTGGATCTGGTGTTTCGGAAGACACCTTCTTCGTGCACCAAGACTTCGCCTAAGCCTGGGCTGTAATCTGGGTCTGGGGAGCTGTAGGGGGTGTCGTCAGATGTTTGTCTTCCCCTGCGCAGTTCTCGTCCCCTTCCGGTCATGTTGACGGATGCGAAGGGTAGATCTCGCGAGATACTCCTTTTGCGGTGTTTCCCCGGAGCCTGTACCGATAGTCGATCAAAGACTGACCGTCGTCTTGGAGGCGTGGCGGGGATTGATCCCAGCCGGCAATGGACCGAGTGGAGTGTCACCAGCTGACATCCCACTTGTTGACAACAGGAGGAAGAGGTTTGTCTATCCGTCAACAATTTCCTCAAATCAGACCTGGTTGGTCCCTGCAATCGAGCGCAAAGGCTCTTTTGGATCACACATAGGACGATGTCCTGCTTCTTTTATCCCTGCAGATGAGATTAGCACTGAATAGTGCTTTGGTTCTAGCTTCGCGGTCACGAACCCTGCGTGTACGCTGTGGTACAGTAGCTTCGCTCATGAGAACGAGGCCGGCGCGAGGCGTTGCTGCTCTTAAATTGGACGACGGTATGATTGCCGTCGTAACTGTATGATTGGAGCAGACAGGCATCTTGCCTTTTTCTTCGCGAGAGAGGCGCGGTTTAGGCGTAGCTACGCCTGAAGCTTCGGTTGAAGACTTCTGTTTAGGCCTCCATATCCGCCGTGGCAGAGGAGGCTTAGGTTCGCAAGGAACCTGATTAGCCACACACGAGGCTGAGGGGTGTTGGCAGAATTCTGCTTCCGGTTTCTGATTCGAAACCTTGGTCGTGAAAACCCTCCTATGCTTCCGTGCTCGAAGCATTGGGCCACCCCCAGAGAGGACTTCTTCAAATCTTCCTTGATCGAACTGAACCACCAAGTTCTCACAAGTAAAGGAATCAGCCTGCGGACGTGCTTCCTTGTTGTGCCAGAGAACCGCAGTAGGTTCGTAGAGAACCTTTTCCGTCTCCGCAGAGACTTTCCTTGAAGATTTAACCAGAGATGCTCTGGCTGCACCGGCAATTCTGAATTCAGAGTTAGACCCGAAGGTCTGTTCGTCGCATTGTGACACTTGATTCTCGGTAGTGGAGAATATCTTCCCCAGCGGAGTCGCCATCTTGTTTTCCATTATGTTTGCAAAGGGGGAAAACTTACAAAAAAGAGTTTGAGGAGCTAAATTACAAGTATTCTTAAAAAGATTACAAGTAGATCTCCTCAGAGATTCTGGAGAAGTGTGCCGATAGGAGTCTGGTCAGCGCGCGACCACTTTGTCCCTTTGACGATGCGAGCGATGAGATTCCCTTCTCGCCTGGTTCCGGGAATCAGAGAACAGAAGGTTGGTAGAACCCTCTTGTTGCTTCTCAAAATCGCCTTCAATTAGGAATTCCTTCTCGCCTGGTTCCGGAGATTCCTTGAGAAGAAGGACGATGTTAGGGTATCAACACCCTGATTAGAGAAAGCAATTCTCTAAAAGGTCTCTGAACCCGAGAGCGCACGGTGCTTTGTGAAGAAGTCTCTGCTTGTGGAGTCTTCTCTCTTTTTTTTGTGATCTTTCGATTGATCGATCCTCTCTCCTTGTACCCCTGGCGGGTTATTTATAGGGAGAGCAAGGGTATAATCGTCCCTTGAAGATATAGAAACAGATTGAATCAAATCTGTTTAAATCTGGAAAGTAGCCTTACTGCGAGGCTAGGATCAGCTTTTGCGAAGCTAGAATTGGCAGGTCGGTGGACCTTCTCGATCTGTTTTGATCCTTTCCATATCGTTAGAGGATTTCCCATGATCTTCTTACTCGTTTTTAGAAGAGTCAAGAGATTGCGGCAATCAACTGCCAAATTTGATCTCTGATTCGATCTTAATTGGATTTGATCTGATTGGATCCGATCTCATCCGGAGATTTGATTGGTCAAAGGTTGACCGTAGCAGATTCATAGCAGCGCTGCCCGCATTGAGCTCATAGCGGAGCTAGAGGTAGCTTCTGGCGAAGTCCGAAAGAAACCCTTTGGCGGAGCTGGAAGTCCTCTGTGGCGAAATTGCGAGTTAGCTTCCTGGCGAGGCTTTGGATGGCTTCGAGGCGAAGTCGGCTGATATTAGCCTCTCAAGCGAGGCTATCCCTTTGGGCTCATGCGATGCTAAGTGCTAGCATCTTAAACCTGCTGAGGTCTGTTTAGAAACAATCCGGGTTCACTGTCTGCTTGCTGGATCAGTAGAGTCCAAGTTGCTTCCTTGTCCCTTGGAGATGGGTGAAAACTGGTCTTCAGCTCGTCTGTCACTTGTCTTTTGTAAATGTCAACAAGTTTAGACATTGTTCGGACCAATAAGAATCTTGTCTTTTTTAAGTGTCAACATGAATATGATCCTGAACCCCAACTTAGTGATTCAATTCTACTTCCTGGTTCAATTATGACTCCGGTATCTTCACCTGATTTTAATCTTTTTCCTGAGTCAACATTGAATCCTGTGCCAATTCATCACGAAATTGAATCACCCATTCTTGAGGATCATATTGAACTTGACCAATTATACAATTTTGAAAATCTTATTGACAAATTGGCAAGTTCTCAATTTTTTGATATTGAACTCAATGAGATATGTGACCTAGATTCTCAAATCTGTGATCCAGTTCAACCTTCTGAATCAATATTGACTCCTGTTGTGTTACCAAACTTGAGTAATATTTTAGAGTCAGTTTTGATTCCTCCACCTATCATTCCTGAACTGGAATCACCCACATTAAGTCACATTCCATTGTTAGAAAATACATGTGGACTTGAGTTTCAACTTCTTGACTTGGACCCAATTTCTGACCCTATTTCGACTCTTGAACCTTTACTTGATTTAAGTCACCTTCCTGAGTCGGTATTAATTCCTGTCCCTCCTGAGTCCAAGTCAATCATTCTATCATTTCATACTCCTTTCTGGGACGAGGTGGTTGACAAATTTGACTCCGAAATCAATTATGGAATATGGAATTAGATGGGGTTAAATTTTTAATAAAAATTCTTCATGGATTTATCTTTTTAATGGGTTATATTAAAGATATTTCTGGTGGGTTCCTCTGAGACCCAAGAAAAGTTGATTGGGCCGCGTTTCGTGGACCAATCAGACCACCACCTTAAGGTAACCATTTTCCTTCCCTTTCTTCTTTTTCATGCATCTATGCATTAATTCATACATTGAGGACAATGCATGAGATAGGTGTGGGGGAGGGTCTAACATAACTTTTCTTTTTCTTTAAAATAAAAAAAATTAACATTTTTCTTTACTTTTAAAAAACTTTTTGAAAATAGAAACAATATTTTGACTTATTTTTGTAAGAAATTAAGTTAATTTTAAGGAATAGGAAAATCCAAATTAGGATTTCTTATACTTGGTCAAAATAAGATTATTTGTTTGATTTATAGAGTTAGGAAGATAATTTGTCAAAGTAATTTAGTCTTGATCTTTACCTTAATGAAATATGCACACTTCATACACTTACACACTTAGGGTTCAAAAAACAAAGATTCTTATGCCTTATAAAAGAAAAAAACAAGTCTAATTATTGATTAGCTAGGTGCATTGGCCTAAGCAAGCCTTAGTATTTATGCGAAAGATGATTAGATAAGTTATAAAAAAAAATTATATATATATACAAACAAATCTAATTATTGACTAGCTAGGTGCTTTGGCCTAAGCAAGCCTTAGTATTTATGCGAAAGATGATTAGATAAGTTTGAAAAGAAAAATCCTCTGATTAAGCTGGGTATTTGTGCCTAATAAAGCATAAGTATTCACGCCTAAAAGAGGTTCATATAATAAAATTCTTAGTTTTGTGGCCTTGTTTGCTCGAGTCCTTAAGTCCTTGGGGGTGTTTTCTCACCTGGTGCCCTAAGACCGTTTGGTTTGAGAGTCATCGATTAAAGGCTCGTTACATGGGCAGATTAGAAAGCCTAATAAAACTAAGGAATAATACCACAAAAAAAAGTATATATATAAAAATAAATAAGGCATAAGAGTTAGAGTTAATGAACCCTTAGTCAAAATTTTCACATTCACAAGGTGCATATGACTTAGGGTAAAGTAATAGACTAGATGAGAAGCACAATTTGACTCCTTACTTTGATTGATAACAAATTTTCGAATAGAGACTAAGTTTAGGAATGAAAAATTCGGTTTTCCTATAACTTATAGATTGCTTAGATCTTACAATTATATTTCAAATATTTTTCTCTTTCAAAATGCTTTTCGAAAATACTAACTCTTTATTTCTCTTTCTTTATGGATTTTGTGGGTGTAATCCGCTGAAAACCTTCACGAGACAAAACTCGTCCTCTAGGGGAAACCTAGAGGTTTAACGGCTTGTTGCACATGCTCAGTGCAATCGCGTGACCTGCGAAAGTGGTCTAATAATCCTTAGTATAGTTTAGTTGTTTTGCTCGAGGGCGAGCAAAAGATAGGTATGGGGGTGTGATTGGTTGCTAATGTTGCATATTTAATATCATATGTCCATACTTATTATAGAATAAAAGCCTGCATTGTCCTAATTAATTGTTTGATTTATTTGCAGGCCCAATCTTTAAGGAGTTGAAGAGAAATGAGCCCAAAGCCCACCAAAATTCTGAATTAAATCAGAATTAATTCGCACCAAGTAAATCAGGGCAAAATCAAGAGGTTGAAACCGGTTGAGAAGAATCCTCTCAGGATCGATCGGTTAAAGCCTAGAATCCAAGGCCATTTCGTCAGAATCCGGGACCCAAACGAAGAAACCAACTCCAGATAAAATCAGAAGGAGAAACCTGGGTGACCCACCAACAGGGTGTGGCCACCTGGCCACACCCTGGCCGCGGAAACACGGCAATAGTCGTGTTTCCGCGGCAATCTTGGGGAGTTAGGGGGAGCGTTTGCTCCCCCAACCTCCCCGGGATCCTGGTTGTTGGGTTTATGCCTATAAAAGGCCTGTACTTGCGCTGAAAATGGGACGCCAATGCAGAGTTAGGATTTTAGACTAGTTTTTCCATTTTGTAATTTAGTTTTTACTTTTATGTAACTTGTATGTAGCTTAGGGTAGAAGAAGATTCATGTAAGTAAGAGAGAGAGAGAGTGACACCGATGTACCCTCCTCCTTTCTTTCATAGTTTCAAACAATAAAGGTAACATTTGTTTATGTTTGTATCTTTACTTTCCGTTTTGTTTTGCTTTCCTCTTCCTCTTCTACTTTACCTTGGTTGTATTTGTTGAGTCTACAAGTGAATTCCAAAGCAAGTATAGCTAAGCTATGTGAGAGCCAGCGATAGTTCATGAAGACGTTCTCCTCTTCCAAGCTTCGCATCACTTCGTTCTTGATATGCTTGACGATATAATATGCACGGGGACTGAGCTCGAGTTTATGATCTATGCGTTGAACACCTCCGAAGCAAAAAGGTAGAACTTGCAAAAGGTTTCCAAGTAAGTCATAAATCAACCTAGGTAAGTATTTCTTCACTCTTCATTCTTTCTTTTCTTTTCTTTCTTAGTGTAGATCACCAACCACCTCCTCCAACTCTTTCTTATCCACTTCATTTGTACATAGTCGCTTCTTTCGTTTTCTGATTTTTCCACCTTCTTCATCTATCGCTTTCTTCTTAACTTTAACATAATTCTTTTTCCATTTTCTTTTCTTAAGAAACACAGAAGAATCTTCGTTTTGTTTTTACAACGATTTCAATAAAACCGTAAAGCTTCCATCACAAACCCTCCTTGTGGATCACGACCCTCATAGCCACTTGCTATAGCGGAAGAATTGAGCACTTGCACATATTCTTTCTTAAGTTCTATAATCTCGTATTTTGTGTGCAGGTTTGGCCTCAATCACGACCCTGGATTTGCATGCCCAGGTTGGAGATCCGAGTTACCGTAGCTTCAGAGAGTGCCTTGGAGTCACATGGGAGATTCCTCATCGGGACTATTCATAGGTATCTTAGTGATTTATTTCTGTTATCTTATTTGTTCCATCTTTTTCATATCTGTTATGATCGCTAACCTCTTCTGCAGGTATTCTTGTACCTATTTCATGCTGGAACTCAGGTATTGATGGAGATTATTTATTGTACTGAGGCTTAGCGTACGTACGTGAGGGTTTTCCGCCCGGCGTATGTACGTCGCCATAACATCTCCGTATCCTTGGGACCGAGGCGTTACATAGTGGTATCAGAGCCTAGGTTCACACCTGGTGTGGGTAACCACCTGGGTCAATACTTGGACTCGTACCAATAGTACAGTCAGGTTCAGATTAACTGATCTGTATCTGACTTTAGGATTCCAACAACGAGTACAAGAATATCATGACCTTGACAATACATTCCTTGATTCGTTTGTCTTCCTTCCTTCCTTCCTGTTGTCACCCAAAACATCCGAATTCCTTCTCATTTTCCTTGCATTGTCTTGCTTCCCATCCGTTAGGATTCGTTCACTACCATACTTCACCATCCCGAGTTCCTTATAGATAGCAGAGTGCGAGCGAAAGTGTCGTGGACCCATCACATTTAGGTTTTGGGGTTGGAAATATTGTTCTCACACCCGAATGGAAATTGCGAGGACGCAATTTTTGTAAGGTGGGGAGAAATGTAACCCCCTGCTTCCCGGTGTACGTATCACCGTATCGGTACGCGATACGACGTACAAAAATTGATTTGACCTCTGTGGTAACCCAATTGAACTGATTTCAATTTCAAAAATTATTTTCTAATAGTTTAGAATTTTTAGGATTTTCTAGAATTTTTCTGGATTATTTTGGAAAATCTCCGTAGTCGGTGTCGACCAATACCGATAACCAGCCTTCCGATTTTTATTTCACAAACGGAGTAGAATTTTTAGAATCCGCTTCCACCGTGTGTCTTAAAATCGTGGTATCTACGATCGGATATTTTTGAGGATTTTTCTGAATTTATCGAAATCCGGGCAAAATCGGTGTCGCCCGTATCGGCGAGACACTCTGGGATTTTTAATTTGCAAACCGGATAGAATTTCTTCAAACTATTTTTATATTACGTCTCAGCGTAATATTCTCTATTTTCTGTAATTTTCGGGCATTGTTCGGAGATGGTCAAATATTAGGCCAATATAATAATAATTAAATATTATTTTTAAATCTTCTCTTTTTCTTTTTTTTCCCTTCTTCTCTTCTCCAGATTTTTCTTCTTTCCACCGCCTTAACCCATCCACCGCCATACTCCCTCTTTAAATTCTCTCTCTCCCCCCAACTCAAAAACTCTCCTCTCTCTCCTCACTCTCTTTCTCTCTCTTCAAACAAACTCTCTCTCTCTCTCTCTCTCTCTCTCTCTCTCTTCCTCTTCTATCTCTCTTTTCCCCCATCACTCTATTCTCCCCTCCCTGTCTCTCTGTTCTGGTCTACATCCGGCGCGGCCGCCGTGGAGGCGCGGCCGCGCGTGCAGCGAGGCACAGGCAGCAAAAGGCTGCCCTGTTCATTTTCCTTCCCCCCTCTTTCTTTTCTCTCTCTCTCCCCCTCCTCTCACCCTCTCTGTGGCCTGCTGGGCTGAGCCGCCGCCGGCGGGCCTCCTCCTCCGCTGGCCAGCAGGTGCTGGCCGGCCTGGGCGCGGTCAAGCAGCAGCAGCCAAGGGCTGCTGCTGAGCTTATTTTCCCTTAATTGGGTTTGGGTAAATCCCAAACCCAATAAACCCCTTATTGGGTAAGGTATAGCACCCATAAACCCATTAACCCTTTTACCCATTACTTTCAGTTATGGGTTCGAGTTCTCGGATCCAGACCCGACCCGTTATGAGCCCGAACCCGCTCCAAAACCCATTACAGGTAATTTTACAGAAAACCCCCTTGTACAATTCAATATTTGCATTTTATATTTTTATTTACATATTTAACCCTATTTATTATGATTTAGTATTCGGGTGATATCTGGAGCATCCGGACTCCGATTTGGACGATTCTGGATCCGTTGCGATCATGGGAATGAGAACTACCTTCTCATTGCTAGTTTGTGAGTGTTTTTCTTTTATAAATTATATTTTATCCTGTTTAGTTCAATGGATTGATAGATCTTGCTTATGGATAAATAACGGTAACTATTAACTGGTAATAATTGGACATGCATTGTAATAAGAATAACCTAAAATATGGTTAGGTATTTCCTGATTTAGAAGAAAGATAAGGAGGTACTTAGAGTACCAATAAATACTGGCAGAGATAACTCGGACACGATCATCATACCTGCATAGCCACTGACACCCAGGTCACCATGTCATCATATTCTTGTACACCATTATGACATGTTTTGTATCACAGTCACGTTATATGTATACTAATCCACAGAGACACTATGACACTACACTGGTACGAGACATGCATGCTAGATTCCGTAGGACATGGTACTACATGATACGCGGACTACTGTTATTCCATATACGAGTGTTACACATATACGTTACACGGATTTCACTAGTACACGGACAAGTCCCGCATATCACATTATTGTAGTTCACGGTACCTGATATTAGATACTGACCACTGTTATTACATGTACAGATGCTATGACACGTCACACTCTTAATTCATATTCATGTCCCACCGATATATACATGCAGCACTTCACGGATACTCGTTACACAGACATCACTGTTACATATACTCACCGCACGAGTGTGCATGCATGTATTGTTTCTATCTTCTTGTCATCACTGTACATATTATATATATTATTGTTCCATGTTATTCCAGTATGCATGTTATATGATTATTTCCTGTTACTGATATGGATATCCCTGTTACGGGACATGAGAGCTGTTGATATGCGATATGTGGAATTCCACCTCTATTGTTCCCATTTCCCGTTATATTGTTCCCGTTATATTGTTCCCGTTTCTCGTTATATTGTGCTATGCTATCAACAGAGCTCTGTTCCAGTTATCAGGTTACCTGTATCATGTACAGTAGTTGTTCGTGTTACTTGGTATACTTGACATATCAGATCATAAAGTTAACTGGGGTATGGGGGAGACTTGACGGTTGATTAGATCATATCGGGTGGATGTCTGGATCCATTGTTCGTCCCACTGCAGGGGACGGGGTAGTGCTGGCTACCATCTGTTACTCATGTTACATGTTACAGCTCTAGCGGGCTGGCCCTGGTCTCAGCAGCCAGGGATCTGATAAGGCCGTTGTCCCGGGTATGTACGGGATACACCTACCCGATAAGAACTCCTCGACCATGGGTTTCCAATTAACATAATAAAACAGTATACACAATAGTGACGTCGGGAACACTTGTTATTTGGTCACTCTCTCGTTTGGATAATGGTACTCGTAGGCCATGTCCGGATGGGTTCGACTGGAGTGCGGGCTCCAGTATGAACTGCCAGTGGTATGGGACACTGGAAGAGAGTGATTGTAATACCAGGTGGTACTGATTGCTACTATTGTATAAATCACATGACATGCCTGGTACATGTATGCTATCTTGTTACTGTCATGCTACTGTATCCGATATCATGCTACCTGTATACTGGTTACTTTACCTGGCATATGTTATACTGTCTGTGATGGCATATGACGCATGTTCTGCATTGCATGGCATACGACGCATGTTCTGCATTGTATATATGATGCTTTCTGTAGAGCAGACATCACTACTGTATATACACCACACCGTATAGTGATTACACTGCATAGGCCCATCTGCCTGTACACGTCTATCACGTCGCCACTAGCATGTTCACTTCTATCACATCACCACTAGATAACATTTTATATTATATAAACTGGATACGATTAGAGACATGACCTGATGATAACCGGTTAGGTAGTGATGGTAATAAAAGATGACATGTCTGTATATTTCTACTGCTTACATGGTTATATACTCTGCTGCTTATTCTATACTTATGATATAGTATCACTATATCTTATTATCGTGCTTGTATTACTATTGTATCTATTACTGCCTCCTTCATTTTACCACTCACTAGGTCGCTTTCTGACGACTATGGGTTTGCATGCCCAGGTTGGAGATCCGAGTTACCGTAACTTCAGAGAGTGCCTTGGAGTCACATGGGAGATTCCTCATCGGGACTATTCATAGGTATCTTAGTGATTTATTTCTGTTATCTTATTTGTTCCATCTTTTTCATATCTGTTATGATCGCTAACCTCTTCTGCAGGTATTCTTGTACCTATTTCATGCTGGAACTCAGGTATTGATGGAGATTATTTATTGTACTGAGGATTAGCGTACGTACGTGAGGGTTTTCCGTCCGGCGTATGTACGTCGCCATAACGTCTCCGTATCCTTGGGCCGGGGCGTTACAACAAATAATTCATGGAATGCATCAGATAGTTCAGAAAACGATACCTCATCATCTTCCAGTGCCATGTAACATAGATTGACACGCTCAGTGGTTTCTTCTTCATCAGAGGAAGAGGAATCACTATATTCTGATGATGCTTCGTAATTTTTCTTCTTTCTGATTTTTTTACTCTTGTACTTATCCTTCTTCTTGAGCAAAGGGCAATCCATCTTCATATGACCTGGTTTATCACAATTAAAGCATTTGAATTTACCTTGCTTAAGAAATATCCTGAATTTCTTTGAGAGCATTGCTATCTCCTCTTCATCATCATTGTCCGTGTCGGAGGATGCATGGAAGGCGAGTTCTTTCTTCTTTGAACGGTATTGTCTTTCGTCCTTCTTCCTTTCTTCTAACTGCACTTCATATGCCATTAGATTACCGATTAGGTTTTCTAATGTCATAGTTGAGAGATCATTTGCCTCTTCAATGGCGGTTGTCTTCTTCTCCTATTCTGGTGTAAGTGCACGAAGGATCTTTCGAACTCTTTCCACTTGGGTGTAGTCCTTTCCAAGGGATGCTAGTGTATTGGTAATGTCGGTGAATCTTGTAACCATCTCGGATATGGTTTCATTCTCCTCCATTTTGAATAACTCAAACCTGTGGACAAGAACAGATATTTTAGATTCCTTAACTTTACTAGTGCCTTCGTGTGTTACCTGAAGAGTATGCCATATTTGATGTGCAGAAGTTGCTGTTGAAACACGGTTGAACTCTTCTTTGGTTAGGGCACAGAACAAGGCATTCATTGCTTTGGCGTCAAGGTTCGCGTTCTTCTTTTGATCTTCACTCCAAGCGTTGTAGTTGGTTGTGGGCTTGGTGTACGATGCTTCTACGATGTTCCAGAGGTCGTAGTTGAGCGACTGCAAGTATATCTTCATTCTACACTTCCAGTAGTTGTAGTTGGATCCGTCAAATAGCGGTGGACGTTGTGTAGAATGTCCTTCTTTGAATTGGGATGAGGAAAACTCCGTTGCCATCTTTGTTGTTGACTTGTACCCGCTCTGATACCAAATGTTGGTCCCGAGATAATGACAAATGCGGAACTATCTCTGTTGGCAACAATGATCTAAATACCAAATCAACACAAAACTAAACAAGAAGGATTATCGTTAAGTAAATGAATAAACTTGCAAAAAAGGAAATCAAATCTCAGAAAATGCACAAACGCAAACAAGAGAGATTTATCCTGGTTCGGTCCTTGTGACCTACATCCAGTCCCCAAGCCACCCGCTAGAGATTTTCCTTTAACTTGATTTTGTACACCCAAAATCACAACATGCACACCACTTGA
Source organism: Agave tequilana (assembly GCA_038442645.1). Lineage (NCBI taxonomy): Eukaryota > Viridiplantae > Streptophyta > Magnoliopsida > Asparagales > Asparagaceae > Agave > Agave tequilana. Next base: position 344,320 of record JAVJIF010030650.1, read on the forward strand.
CAAATCCCCTTCGCCAAATGTATACACCTTCTCTTCCACCAAGAGAACACCTTCTCTTCCACCAAGAGAATACCTTTCACCTTGTACAACTGCCTCTACACCAAGAAGCCACCCGTGTACAATGGTCACCTTGTACAACTGCCTCTACACCAAGAAGCTACCCGTGTACAATGATCACTTTGAGAATTACAACTCTTTTATCCTATAAGCCTTGATACTGAATGTGTATGTGGACAAGGTCTAGTATAGGAAACAAGAAACTTCAGAGGACTTCACAATGGAAATGTCTTTTGGTGAAGAACAGAAGTTTGGAAAAACAGTTTTCAGGTTTTCAGATTTTTAGCTTTGAAAAACTGATAAAAACTCTTGATTTTCTTAACCTTTGGCCTTTGGACTAACTTCCCTATTTATAGCTGAAGACTAGGGTCAGTTAGGTAGTTATAGGTGCAATTCAGACAAATGAAACGTTGGAATTCCTTGCACAAAAGACCAGTTAATGAAAACTGTCCAACAGTCAGAAACTGCCTATAGTCGACTTGCCTATGGAGTTAGTCGACTAGACTAGGCAAAATTCCTTCTATTAGTCGACTTGGTTTAGGTATTAGTCGACTAGGTCAGTGGACGTTGGATAGACAGTTTTCTGTTTAACTGATTCAAGTCGACTGCAACTACTTGATAGTCGACTGGACCAGTTATTAGTCGACTAGGGGCAAGGGATTAGTCGACTACAAGATGTATTAGTCGACTATAAATGACTGTCAAGTCGACTAATATACAAACAAAGAGTTGGGTCTGATTTTGGACACTTGACTAGTCGACTTGGGTTTGGATCAAGTCGACTACACATGGGATTAGTCGACTTGCAGAAGTTATTAGTCGACTAATGGACATTGAAATGAGTGTGTGTGTGTGTCAAGGCTTTTACATGCTATTTCATCTTTACAAACCACACTCTATCAACTCTCTTTGGCACATCTTGATCATGTAGAACTCTTGATTCGTCATGTGTTAGAGCTCCAAATGAATTGATCTTTACAAACGTCTTCATCGAAACATGTTCCAACATTCTCCCCCTTTTTGATGATGACGCTTTGTGTGTGCACATATGCTCCCCCTGCAAAAAATATGTTATATTTTCCTCCCCCTGCAGAAATTGGGTTATAACAAATATGAAAATACTTTGTTCTCCCCCTGCAACAAATATATTAGTAAATATATATATATATATATATATATCAACTTTTATATGGTACCTGCAAGATAGACGTTAGATGGTACCCAACATAAAAGATCATATTAACCTTTAGGACTCCAAACCCATTTAGAATTTGGTTTCCACCTGTTAATATACACATAGTTGCAAGAATCACATATATCATGAATGTATGAAGCAATATATGTATTTTTATCATGAAAATTTAAATTCTTAGGAATCCATATAAACTTATTTTTCTTAGACTTTCTTTTTACAAAAGAACTATATGGATTACTATAATATGAAGATTTTTCAACAAATCCAATACCATGATTATCATGTGACAATTTCTGAAAAGATAATAAATCATTCAATTTTTCTTTTCCTTTATTAAACTTAGTCACATTTTGCAAAAGATCTTCATATTTCTTTTTGAAAACTGAAAAATCTTTATCTAATATAGAAATCCTTTTATTTAAAGATTCAGTTTCCTTTTTCAGAAAAATATTTTCTTTTATAAACTTCTCATTTTCATTTTACAAAGATGATATGACTTTTTCAGATTCATCTTGTTGAGAATTTATAGAAGATATTTGTAAAGTATAACATGAATTTTCCTTTAAAAGTTTTTCATTTTTTTTTGATAAAACTTTGTTTTTCAGTTTTTCATTTTTCAGATCAACAAATGTAACCCCCTGCTTCCCGGTGTACGTATCACCGTATCGGTACGCGATACGATGTACAAAAATTGATTTGACCTCTGTAGTAGCCCGATTGAACTGATTTCAATTTCAAAAATTATTTTCTAATATTTTAGAATTTTCAGGATTTTCTGAAATTTTTCTGGATTATTTTGAAAAATCTCCGTAGTCGGTGTCGACCAATACCGATAACCAGCCTTCCGAATATTTAAATGAAGTGAGTATATAAGTGTTATGTGAAACACATAAACATGAAACTAGGCAATAAAGCTCAATATTCCTCAAAACATGAGAATCATCAAAACTCGATTTCTTCAAGGCATATGTATGTCAAGTACAAACTAAAGTATACATACATATTCAAAACATAACGAGTTCACAAATGTATATGCATGAAGGCATGTGGCTCAAAAGATGTATATGCATAATCAATAGTTTGGACAAGATGGACATATACATGAACTTAAACATATGAACATGAAAAAAAACATGAATAAAATAGGAATACAAGTCAAATACATGAATCATTAAAACTAGACTATACTAGCACATCTAATGGGTACAAATAAGCATTCAAGCACAAACATATAAAATTTATTTGTGGCCCACTATATGTACAAGTATAAATCCTAGCCTTAATGAAAACTAACATTTAAACAAGTAATCAAAACATGAAGCATCAAAACAAAAATCATAAACATCAATATGATCATTATGCATATGCACATGTATTAGATCTAGGACATACATATTAGTTTAAAACAAAGTGAGAACACAAAGATATAAGTCCATATAAAACATGGGTGTCTCAAATAAATAAACATGTATATCACTAATCTAACTATCATGGCATAGTCATAATAATCAATAAACTAAGACATGCTATAAATCGATGAACATGAAAGCATGTTAATATAAACGGGAGTTAGAGATCGATACCAAAACCGATGAAAGCACTTCTCTAGTTCTCCAAACGAAGGTGGTCCTCCCACAAAACTCCCCTTGAAAGTGATGCATCCAAATAGTTCACATGAAGCTCGGAACGCATTCACCTCAAGGCACCATTACTCTCACGTCATGCGAGAGCCCACACCTACATCAAATACCATAGGGGTGGTCTTTGGTACCCATACTCTTTTGGGTCCGTCCATGGGGGTTAGTACCTTTTCTAACCCAAACAAATTTATTTGCTAAATTAGAATCATTTATACGATCATAACAAAATTTAGCAAGGTGACCCTTACGTCCACAATGTGTACAAGTATACACATGAGCATACATAGTGTGACGGGTGTGTACGTGAGGAGCATGTGTATGCTGTGAAGTAGGGGTGAGCATCGGTCGGTTCGGTTCGGTTTTTGCTAATTTTTGCAAAACCGAACCGAACCGATTAGACTTAGCAACCGAACCGAACCGAACCGACTCAGTTCGGTTCGGTTTTTCGGTTTTTTCGGTTAGGCCAATATTTTTCCATCATTTCTTACATTTTTTAATCACCATTATATTATCATCCTTTAATATTCTAATCTCAAATATTCAATACCCAAATTAGAAATAAGAAAAAGGCCCTAACCTTAATGTGAATTAAAAATTTCATATTCTTACGCTATATTTGGGCTCTTATATCAAACTCACATAATTATTACTAACTTTTAATGGCAAGAATGAAAAAAAAAAGAACTATATTAATATAAATATTATTCTTAATTGTGATGTTGTACTTAACATAACTTTCACATATTCAACATAAAAAAGATGGTATTGCTAGAAGTAATGAGATAAATTTTTACCAGTTTTTGTTATGAATTATATGATTCATTAAATTGAATTTGGGTGGGGTGATGTATAGGGTGAGAGATTCGGTTCGGTTCGGTTGAGTTCGGTTTTTGAAACACAAAACCGAAACCGAACCGAACTAGAACGGTTCGGTTCGGTTCGGGTTCGGGTTTCGGTTTTTGGTCGGTTATTTCAGTTATAACCGAACTCTGCTCACCCCTACTGTGAAGGGTGTGCATGCATAGATGGAACTTGTTTCTTTCGAAATAAAGATTCCAAACATGTATGACTCAAAACACAATGGCTCAAAGTGGAGCCCAAACAATCTATATTCTTCTTTAGCATAGATATATCATTTTTAATTAAAGAAGAAGTGGAGCATGCAATAGGTGAACTAGATGAAACTATCCTAGCATGGCAAACATGTGAGTCCATATTATTTTTCAAAGATTCATTTTCTTTAAACAAATTTCTAAATCCTTTGAAATAGAATCAATTTTTATTTTCAAGGATTCATTTTCTTTTACAACAAAATCAAGTTTTGAAGTTAAAACTTTATTATTCTTCAAAACATCATTACAATCATTTCTATTTTTCAAAAACTCATTTTCCTTTAGGGCAAGGTCTAGTTGAGATTTAAGTGAGTCACGTTCACTTGATATCTCTTCCTTCTCTTGTAAAACCAAATCAAGCTTTGAACATAAATCCTTGTTTTCATTTTTTAGTTCAAAACTCTTCTGTTTCAAAAGATTATATTTTTCTAAAAAATTTTCACAAACAATAGAAAGTTCTTCATTTAAATTATTAGGATCAACATGCTCATTACAAGAAGAACTAGCATCATCACAATCTAATTTAGATTCCGAATATACCTCAAGGGAGTCATTCCCTTGGACCATGAAGCATTGTGGCTCAAATTCTCCACTAGATTCATCCTCCACAATGTTGGCCGTTTGTAGCTCGGAGGAAGTCAACTTATTCCACACTGAAAAGGCGGAATCATAGTTAGAAACAAGCATAAGATAATCTTTATTTAGCGTGCTTCTAATAGCCTCAAGGCTTGTGTATTGGCCCCTATTTGATTGTGATTACTAAGATAGCATTTCTTGGTAGCGGCAAGGAAAACATGCAAGCCTAGGGTTTTCAAATACATGGACATCCTAAATTTTCACATGTCAATGTTGGAGATATCAAACATGGGAGGTGATAAGCAATCCATGAGTGTGTGCAAACAAATATTCGTGCAAATGTAAATGATAGAATAGCAAACCAAGATCTCACTCCTAGGTGGTTAAACCAAATATCAGGAGCGTAGGCTCTAATACCAATTGAAAGTACACCTAGAGGGGGGTGAATAGGTGTACCGCTAATCTAATGAACTAAATGCAGAAATTAAAACTAATTTGCAACAACACCTAGTGCAACCAACGAGTGTAGCTGAATTCTCCTTGAAGGGCTCTAGACTAACTCCTCTTGATTTCTCTGAATAAGAGTTGAGGCGCTATATGAAGCTCTCGTGGTTAAGCACAAGTGAGGCACACAAACACACAAGCATGTATATGATATGACAAAGTAAAGCAATGCACAAATACAGAGAGAGAGTTGAGAGTCAATTGATCAAACGCAAACAAGATGATGTGTTTCGAGGTTCGAGCACCAAGCTCTACATCCCTGCCTTCACCGAGAAGGATTTCCAATCCACTAGGAGTACCGAACTCCTCTCTCAACCAATAAAACCTCCACCGAGGTAATACAAATGGTCTACCGAAGACCGGAGTACCGAACTCCACAAATCCAAACAATACAACCTCCACCGAGGCAACACAAAGCCAACTCCACCTCACACTAGAGGGAGTACACCACAACCTCAACCTCTACCAAAGAGGGAGCAAACCACAACCCAAATCAACCTCTACTAAAGAGGGATACACCAAGCAAAGGGTTTACAACAAGGTGGTTACAAAGACCACAAACTATCTCTTTTCCCACAAAACAAAAGATCCTATAGAATAGGATAGAATGATATAGCTCAAGTGTGGAAAAACTAAGTGTTTTGATCAAAAAAAATCTCTTGGGAAAATACCAAATAAATATATATTTTTAGACCAAGAAACTAATTCCCAAAAACCTATTTTCTTTGAAATGAACAAAACACTTTAAAAAAATAAGATGGATCTTTTTGGCACTAAAACACTTTTGAAAACTTGTTTAAAATACTAGAGAAACTCTGTAATTTTTGCTCTTGAAATCATAACCAAAACCCTAAACAAATGGGATTTAAATAGGCCTCCAACAAAAACTAGCTGTTGAGCTGATCTGGCAGCTCTGGCGGCTGGCGGTCGACCGCCCGGTCGACCGCTCGGTCGACCGCCCACGCCTCACGGTCGACCGGTCGATCGACCGCACCCCACTCGAGAGTGGGGTGCTTGCAGTCGGTCGACCGCTCGGTCGACAGGCTCAAGAGGCCGACCAGCGTGCACGTTTGTGCACGTCGGTCGACCGGCAGAGCCTGGCAGACACAGTTCTGGGACAGAAAAACTTGTTTTAAATAATTCTAAAAATTCCCATAAATCTTCTAAAATTCCACAAAAATAGTTTCTAACATTATATATGATATAAAAACATGTGTTAAAAATTTTAACACAAATATCAAACATTTTGAACCATTTTTCTGTTATGGAAAAATTACTGAAAACCAAAACCCGTATTTTTTCAAACTTGGATTTTTTAAATGGAAATCCTGATTTTAAAAAACTCATTCAAATACAAAAACATGATATTTAAACACTATTAGGCATGTTGCATATGGACCTAAGTCCAAAATACATGAAACATATACATATCAATGTTTTTGACATTAATTCCTAAATTGTTTTGTAAAAATACCAAAACACAAAACCTCATGAATAGGCATACCAAAATAAGTTTGTCTAAGAAGTTAAGCATGCATGTATATAGAATGGATCTGATATACATAAAACCATATGTAAACTTGTTTTGATCTATCTATTCATGAAAACCAATATCGGTTAAACAAAAAATCGAAAAACCGAAACCAAAACATGAAACGTGTGTGTTGTGAACTTGAGCATATCACACTATCTAGTCTTTACACATGGATCTAAAAATAAAACTAAACTAGGTACCGATGTCTTCTTGACGAACTTCGTCTTCAAGTTGACCCGATCCAAACCCGTGATCCACCGAGCTTGACTCCAATGAGTGCTATATATGATCTTGATGCTCGGGCTTTTAAATCACCATGTGAAAGGCTTCAAAACTCTTTTGTTGAAGCTAGTCACCAACTAATATCTTGATAAAAGATCTGAAACTAAACATCACAAGATTATTAGTAAACATAACTACATGAGTTAATCATCATCAAAACTAGAGTGGAAGGCATCTGGGCCAACACATAATACGAAAACTCAAGTAAAAATTCCCAATAGGTATCACTTTTGGCCGATATTTGACACCTTGATAACAACATCAACGTCAGCATGAGGGTTCATACTGTTTGGAAACTTGAATGACAATTCATGCCTCACTAGTTTCAACATCAAGCCAGTAAAATGCCTCTTTACTTAGTAGAGGAATTCCAGTTATAAAAGAGATAAAAAGGTCGGCCACAAACAGTTCCAATGAAACTAGGAGTTCTTTATGACCAAAATTTTGGGCATAAGACAATTCTTTGGTATAAGAGGCATAAACTATTACAAAACTAAAATTTATGGCATTTGACGGGTATACAATACCTTTCTTATTTCCCTTTCCAAATGAGGTCAATTCGTGCTAATTGGCAGTAACTGCAGTATTATTAGCAGAAAAGTTGGTCGGGGTTGTAAACGGAGCAGAGGCGGAGCAGATACCAGAATATCCTAATCTATTCCATTTATAAATGGATTTTACATAGAGTGCACACCAAACAGAGTGGATACAGATTATTACCATCTGAATTCGCTTAAATACGAAGTTGATTTGGATGTTTCAAATATCCATTTACACCCCTTGTTCTATATAAACTCATCAAATTGATACTTAATAATACCAAATTCAATACTATAATTACTAATTTACAAATAAGAAAGTTATATATTAGCTTATTACATATATATAGTAATAACAAATATATAGGTAATATATATTAATTAGTTTTGGTTAAATATAAAAATAAGCGGAGCAGATATTTAAATACCAATATCCGCTTGATTTAAAAGAGGATACTAACTGCTATGGATATCATACAGAGCAGATACTAATTATCTATATTCATATTCGCTTAAGCAGATGAGGGTAGGACGAGGTTGTGGATATTTCAAATACTTATTTACGCCCCTAAAAGTATGCCATCTTAGGCAGATCACAAAATGTTTCGTGGACATAGTAATCAGCTAACGTCTTCCTCCGATCATCAATGTTCTTCAGATGCTTTCATTTACGACGAGGTAATAAATCTTGTAATACCAAAATCAAAATGGAATGACTACTATATATGCTCGATCCACACTAGTGAGTGAGAAATTGGTAAGAACCCAAAACATATTAGTTGCTTGTTATTTTCTTTCCTCCTCACCATAATTCTTGTTACTTCGGACAGACATAAATTGAATATATGAAAACTTGAGGCTTCTTGTAGCATGGTGGCACAGGATAATAGATAACATAAACTTCTTTCATTAAGGCGCTTAGGTATGCCAAACTCAAGAAATACCTAGGTTTCCTTCAGAGTATAACGCTCCAAAAGAGTTTTCTTTTCCTCAGTTGTAAGCACCTGATGCTCAGGAACGAGAACATGTTCCTTAATATTAACCAACAGCTCTGCCTCCTATAATTAACTTCTTTACATTGAATTACATAATCCAAAATATATGGTTTCAGTCTAAGAAAAATCAGCATAAAAAGCTGTAGATGGAAAACCTCTTTTTTCCTGTGAATTTTACAATGACAGCTCCCAACATTAATGTATTTAATAATTAGGTAAATTAAATTACTAAAAACTCACCAAGAAAACTTCCAAATGGAACTGTGGAGACAGCTCTTGAAGGTATATTTTCGCAAAAGGAGTCAAATTCCACTCTAGTTTTGATGATGATTAACTCATGTAGTTATGTTTACTAATAATCTTGTGATGTTTAGTTTCAGATCTTTTAATAAGTTTACATATGGTTTTATGTATATCAGATCCATTCTATATACATGCATGCTTAACTTCTTAGACAAACTTATTTTGGTATGCCTATTCATGAGGTTTTGTGTTTTGGTATTTTTACAAAACAATTTTGGAATTAATGTCAAAAACATTGATATGTATACGTTTCATGTATTTTGGACTTAGGTCCATATGCAACATGCCTAATAGTGTTTAAATATAATGTTTTTGTATCTGAATGAGTTTTTTAAAAGGATTTCCATTTAAAAATTCCAAGTTTGAAAAAATACGGGTTTTGGTTTTCGGTAATTTTTCCATAACACAAAAATGGTTCAAAATGTTTGATATTTGTGTTGAAATTTTTTAACACATGTTTGTATATCATATATAATGTTAGAAACTATTTTTGTAGAATTTTAGAAGATTTATGAGAATTTTTAGAATTATTTAAAACAAGTTTTTCTGTCCCAGAACTGTGTCTGCCAGGCTCTGGCGGTCGACCGGACCCAGAGCCGGTCGACTGACGTGCACAAACGTGCACGCTGGTCAGCCTTTTGAGCCGGTCGACCGAGCGGTCGACCGACTGCAAGCACCCCACTCTCGAGTGGGGGTGCGGTCGACCGGTCCGTGAGGCGCGGGCGGTCGACCGAGCTGTCGACCGCTAGCCGCCAGAGCTGCCAGATCAGCTCAACGGCTAGTTTTTGTTGGAGGCCTATTTAAACCTCATTTGTTTAGGGTTTTGGTTAAGATTTCAAGAGCAAAAATTACAGAGTTTCTCTAGTGTTTTAAACAAGTTTTCAAAAGTATTTTTGTGCCAAAAAGATCCATCTTATTTGTTTTAAAGTGTTTTGCTCATTTCAAAGAAAATAGGTTTTTGGGAATTAGTTTCTTGGTTTAAAAATATATATTTATTTGGTATTTTCCCAAGAGATTTTCTTTGATCAAAACACTTAGTTGGATGTAGAGCTTGATGCTCGAACCTCGAAACACATCATCTTGACTCTCAACTCTCCCTCTGTATTTGTGCATTGCTTTACTTTGTCATATCATATACATGCTTGTGTGTTTGTGTGCCTCACTTGTGCTTAACCACGAGAGCTTCATATAGCGCCTCAACTCTTATTCAGAGAAATCAAGAGGAGTTAGTCTAGAGCCCTTCACGGGGAATTTAGCTACACTCGTTGGTTGCACTAGGTGTTGTTGCAAATTAGTTTTAATTTCTGCATTTAGTTCATTAGATTAGCGGTACACCTATTCACCCCCCTCTAGGTGTACTTTCAATTGGTATCAGAGCCTACGCTCCTGATATTTGGTTTAACCACCTAGGAGTGAGATCTTGGTTTGCTATTCTATCATTTGCATTTGTACGTATATTTGTTTGCACACACTCATGGATTGCTTGTCACCTCCCATGTTTGATGTCTCCAACATTGACATGTGAAAATTTAGGATGTCCATGTATTTGAAAACCCTAGGCTTGCATGTTTTCCTTACCGCTACCAAGAAATGCTATCTTGGTAATCACAATCATATTGGGGCCAATACACAAGCCCTTGAGGCTATTAGAAGCACGCTAAACAAAGATTATCTTATGCTTGTTTCTAACTATGATTCCGCCTTTTCAGTGTGGAATAAGTTGACTTCCTCCGAGCTACAAACGTCCAACATTGTGGAGGATGAATCTAGTGGAGAATTCGAGCCACAATGCTTCATGGTCCAAGGGAATGACTCCCTTGAGGTATATTCGGAATCTAAATTAGATTGTGATGATGCTAGTTCTTCTAGTAATGAGCATGTTGATCCTAATACTTTAAATTAAGAACTTTCTATTGTTTGTGAAAAATTATTAGAAAAATATAATCTTTTGAAACAGAAGAGTTTTGAACTAAAAAATGAAAACAAGGATTTATGTTCAAAGCTTGATTTGGTTTTACAAGAGAAGGAAGAGATATCAAATGAACGTGACTCACTTAAATCTCAACTAGACCTTGCCCTAAAGGAAAATGAGTTATTGAAAAATAGAAATGATTGTAATGATGTTTTGAAGAATAATAAAGTTTTAACTTCAAAACTTGATTTTGTTGTAAAAGAAAATGAATCCTTGAAAATAAAAATTGATTCTATTTCAAAGGATTTAGAAATTTGTTTACAGAAAAATGAATCTTTAAAAAATAATATGGACTCACATGTTTCCATGCTAGGATAGTTTCATCTAGTTCACCTATTGCATGCTCCACTTCTTCTTTAATTAAAAATGATATATCTATGCTAAAGAAGAATATGGATTGTTTGGGATCCACTTTGAGCTATTGTGTTTTGAGTCATACACGTTTGGAATCTTTGTTTTGAAAGAAACAAGTTCCATCTATGTATGCACACCCTTCACAGCATACACATGCTCCTCACGTACACACCCATCACACTATGTATGCTCATGTGTACACTTGTACACATTGTGGACGTAAGGGTCACCTTGCTAAATTTTGTTATGATCGTATAAATGATTCTAATTTAGCAAATAAATTTGTTTGGGTTAGAAAAGGTACTAACCCCCATGGACAGACCCAAAAGAGTATAGGTACCAAAGATCACCCCTATGGTATTTGATGTAGGTGTGGGCTCTCGCATGACGTGAGAGTAATGGTGCCTTGAGGTGGATGCGTTCCGAGCTTCATGTGAACTATTTGGATGCATCACTTTCAAGAAAAGTTTGGTAGGAGGACCACCTTCGTTTGGAGAACTAGAGAAGTGCTTTCATCGGTTTTGGTATCGATCTCTAACTCCCGTTTATATTTACATGCTTTCATGTTCATCGATTTATAGCATGTCTTGGTTTATTGATTATTATGACTATGCCATGATAGTTAGATTAGTGATATACATGTTTAGTTATTTGAGACACCCATGTTTTATATGGACTTATATCTTTGTGTTCTCACTTTGTTTTAAACTAATATGTATGTCCTAGATCTAATACGTGTGCATATACATAATGATCATATTGATATTTATGATTTTTGTTTTGATGCTTTATGTTTTGATTACTTGTTTAAATATTAGTTTTCATTAAGGTTAGGATTTATACTTGTACATATAGTGGGCCACAAATAAATTTTTATATGTTTGTGCTTGAACGCCTGTTTGTACCCATTAGATGTGCTAGTATAGTCTAGTTTTGATGATTCATGCATTTGACTTGTATTCCTATTTTATCCATGTTTTTTTTCATGTTCATATGTTTAACTTCATGTATATGTCCATCTTGTCCAAACTATTGATTATGCATATACATCTTTTGAGCCACGTGCTTTCATGTATATACACTCGTTATGTTTTGGATATGTATGTATACTTTAGTTTGTACTTGACATACATATGCCTTGAAGAAATCGAGTTTTGATGATTCTTATGTTTTGAGGAATATTGAGCTTTATTGCCTAGTTCATGTTTATGTGTTTCACATAACACTTGTACACTCACTTCATTTAAATGTTTCTCATGATTATGTTTTCATGAGTATGTATGGGCTTTATGGATATTGAGTGTTTTAGTGACCATGTGATTTACATGTTTTTCATGAAATATATTTTTATTTTATTCCTTACTTGAAGGATTTCGTACTAGTTTACAAGTTTTTCATTTAACTAGTTGCGGTATTCTTCGTTATGGTAGAGTTTTTCAAACATACTATATTTTTCAAACCTATTTTTGAAAACCCCTACCTTCCAAGAGAGGTTGGTTGGGAGACCATGCCTTGTATGTTTATATTGAAAATCATTTTAAACATGTGCATGAAATGGGTGGATAAGAAATGAGGTATACACTTGATCTTATTAGTGTTTCAATTGGTATCATTGGATCTTTTCAATTGGTATCAATATTGACATTTTTTGTATATTCATATATTGCTTTTTGTATATGTATGCCTTCAATTGGTATCATCTATTTTGATTGGTACTCATTTTTCATACACATATATATGTTTTATTTGTGCTTACTATATTCCTATATTGTTGAGCACAAATTTTGATTATGCAAAGCTTGAATTTTTTTAATGACTATCATGTTTCAATTGACTAGTTTTCAATTGGTATCCTAATACAAGCTTGTGCATCATTTTATTTGGTATTTCATAAAGGGGAGAAAATTAGTATTTTCATCTTTCAATTGGTATTTTGATATTCCACTCCCATACTTTATGATGAAAAATATGTGATTTAAAAAATGAATATTGATTTTGATTTGGTATCATATGTTCAAAATGAAATATACTTTCTATTGGTATCAAGATGTTTATTTTTTTTACTTTCAATTGGTATTTTAAAACAAAAATAAAAAAAAATGTTTTGATATATTTTGCCTATATGCAAGGAGAGCTTAACATCTCTTCTACATATAGATTCATGTTGAGTGTATATTATATTGAGGAGCTTGACAACTCTTTTTTATGTGATACACGTGTGTAGGGGGAGCTTCACATCTACTCTTATACATTGCATATTATGTGTTATGTGAATTAGGGCTTGTCATCCCTTCTTCATGTAATGCATATATGTTGGGAAATTATCTTTGCGTCTTCCTCTTCATGAATGTATATCACATATATTTTTTTTATTAATTTGTTTCGAGATTTGTTTGACCCCTTTCTTGATTCTTTGTTTCGAACAAAAAGGGGGAGAAGAATTTTGTTTTTACTTTAACTTTAACCCCTTTGTTGATGATTGACAAAAAGGGGGAGAAGTATTTGGTATATATGCATGCTTTAAGGATTTATGTTTATGCATATATGTTTTGTGTTTCGTGTTTTGCAAATAGGAGAAAAAGAATTTGATGTGTGTTTCATGTTTATCTCCATGTAGTTACATACATGTTTATGAGCTTTCATTGCATATTTATTATGTTTATTGTGATGCATGAGTTAAGGGGGAGCTTCTTTGAAGCTTAACTTTAATCCATGCATATATAACTCCATGAGTTTTGTCATCATCAAAAAGGGGGAGATTGTTGGCCCAGAGGCCTTCCACTCTAGTTTTGATGATGATTAACTCACGTAGTTATGTTTACTAATAATCTTGTGATGTTCAGTTTCAGATCTTTTATCAAGATATTAGTTGGTGATTAGCTTCAACAAAAGAGTTTTGAAGCCTTTCACATGGTGATTCAAGAGCCCGAGCATCAAGATCATATATAGCACTCATTGGAGTCAAACTCGGTGGATCACGGGTTTGGATCGAGTCGACTTGAAGACGGAGTTCGTCAAGAAGACATCGGTACCTAGTTTAGTTTTGTTTTTTGATCCATGTGTAAAGACTAGATAGTGTGATATGCTCAAGTTCACAACACACACACGTTTCATGTTTTGGTTTTGGTTTTTCGATTTTTGGTTTAACCGATATTGATTTTCATGAATAAGATAGATCAAAACAAGTTTACATATGGTTTTATGTATATTAGATCCATTCTATATACATGCATACTTAACTTCCTAGACAAACTTATTTTGGTATGCCTATTCATGAGGTTTTGTGTTTTGGTATTTTTACAAAACATATTTTGAAATTAATGTCAAAAATATTGATATGTATATGTTTCATGTATATTGGACTTAGGTCCATATGCAACATGCCTAATAGTGTTTAAATATCATGTTTTTGTATTTGAATGAGTTTTTGAAAAATCAGGATTTCCATTTGAAAAATTCAAGTTTTGAAAAATACGGGTTTTGATTTTTGGTAATTTTTCCATAACACAAAAATGGTTCAAAATGTTTGATATTTGTGTTGAAATTTTTAACACATGTTTGTATATCATATATAATGTTAGAAACTATTTTTGTGGAATTTTAGAAGATTTATGAGAATTTTTAGAATTATTTAAAACAAGTTTTTCTGTCCCAGAACTGTGTCTGCTAGGTTCTGGCGGTCGACCGGGCCGGTCGACCGGACCCAGAGTCGGTCGACCGGTCTCGTCGACCGACATGCACAAAACATGCACGTTGGTCAGCCACTTGAGCCGGTCGATCGAGCAGTCGACTGACTGCAAGCACCCCACTCTCGGGTGGGGGTGCGGTCGACCGACCGGTAGAGTGTGAGGCGTGGGCGGTCGACCGAGCGCTTCCAACGGTCAAATTTTTTACCGTTGGCGGTCGACCGGGTGGTCGACTGCCAGTCGCCAAAGCTGCCAGATCAGCTCAACGACTAGTTTTTATTGGAGGCCTATTT
Source organism: Agave tequilana (assembly GCA_038442645.1). Classification (NCBI taxonomy): domain Eukaryota; kingdom Viridiplantae; phylum Streptophyta; class Magnoliopsida; order Asparagales; family Asparagaceae; genus Agave; species Agave tequilana. The sequence goes on from JAVJIF010030650.1 coordinate 359,362, forward strand.
AAACCCCATTTGTTTAGGGTTTTGGTTAAAATTTTAAGAGCAAAAATTACAGAGTTTCTCTAGTGTTTTAAACAAGTTTTCAAAAGTGTTTTAGTGCAAAAAAGATCCATCTTATTTGTTTTAAAGTGTTTTGTTCATTTCAAAGAAAATAGGTTTTTGGGAATTAGTTTCTTGGTCTAAAAATCTATATCTATTTGGTATTTTTCCAAGAGATTTTATTTGATCAAAACACTTAGTTTTTCCACACTTGAGCTATATCATTCTATCCTATTCTATAGGATCTTTTGTTTTGTGGGAAAAGAGATAGTTTGTGGTCTTTGTAACCACCTTGTTGTAAACCCTTCGCTTGATGTATCCCTGTTTGGTAGAGGTTGATTTGGGTTGTGGCTTGCTCCCTCTTTGGTAGAGGTTGAGGTTGTGGTGTACTCCCTCTAGTGTGAGGTGGAGTTGGGTTTGTGTTGCCTCGGTGGAGGTTGTATTGTTTGGATTTGTGGAGTTCGGTACTCCGGTCTTCGGTAGACCATTTGTATTGCCTCGGTGGAGGTTGTATTGGTTGAGAGAGGAGTTCGGTACTCCTAGTGGATTGGAAATCCTTCTCGGTGAAGGCGGGGATGTAGAGCTTGGTGCTCGAACCTCGAAACACATCATCTTGTTTGCGTTTGATCAATTGACTCTCAACTCTCTTTCTTTATTTGTGCATTGCTTTACTTTGTCATATCATATACATGCGTGTGTGTTTGTGTGCCTCACTTGTGCTTAACCACGAGAGCTTCATATTGCGCCTCAACTCTTATTCAGAGGAATCAAGAGGAGTTAGTCCAGAGCCCTTCATGGGAAATTCAGCTACACTCGTTGGTTGCACTAGGTGTTGTTGCAAATTAGTTTTAATTTTCGCATTTAGTTCATTAGATTAGCGGTACACCTATTCATCCCCCCTCTAGGTGTACTTTCATTATGTGATCCAAAATTCTCCCTTATATATATCAAATTCTTGGGACTTTAGCAGCACTAATGCATAAACATCGAGATCTCAGCTAACCCTTCCAAAGACGCCATCATCTAGATCCCAGCTACTTCTGCAGGTTCTATCTTTTGTTGTCTGATACCTATCTCCTTTCCTCACTTCCTTCTATTGCTCTGAACAACCCCCCCGGTCCCCTGGTCGGGGAAAACTCACGTACAAAAGTGTATGTTTTGAAATCAATAGTTAAAAGTGTGTGCTTTAACTTCATCGATATTTCTGTTATAGCATAGAGACTAAACGGGTCGAACCCACAGGGATGGGAGGCGATAGAAACTTTACTGAATTGTTCACGTGTGTGTTAACGGTTCTTTTATGTTTTAAAGAATGAAAAGAAAAGAAAACAAAGAATAAAAGAGAAGAGTACGGTGAAAACACGAAGAAGTGGGAAATATAGAAGAAATAATTTTTGTGATTTTTGTATATATATCTAAAACAAAATAAAAAGAGAAAGAAAACTCATGGCTACTAACTACTCATGGCTCTACTAACTATACCAACCTCTTAGTGATAGTTGCCTCACATATATCCTTGGCCATCACTAGTCCTTGATTCAAGAGCATTTCAATGTATAACCCATATGATAACTTTCACATCCAAACTCAACAAACAAGTGCAAGCTATATTTAAACCATCAAAACTAAACAAGAGTAAGCATGGAATAAAGTAATGTTAGCTTGTTAGAGAGTTAGGATGTTAGAGTATTAGAATTCATCATCATGAGCCATCAATGGCTCTTGCAAGAGTAAGGCCGAGTAGAGGCTATTAAATTCATGTGGATTATCAAGTAAGAAGTTAGTAAGTTAGTGGTTAGTAGTTAGTTGTCATGAGAGAAAATTAGCTAAACATGTAAAAGGAGTTAGAGAGAAGAAAACAAAGAGAGGTAAAAAGAGAACTTTTCATACATTGTCACCTTCTATTACAAGCACTCTTTCTTTCCAACTATGTACCACTCTCTCTCCTATTACAAGATCTACAAGAAATAAAAAATACAAAGGAGGAAAAAGAAGAACAACTAACCTAAACTACCCTAAAGTACAAATGAAGAAGAAAATACCCTCACTCTCTGGATATCTCCCAATACAGAAAACCAAGAGGGTATTTATAGGCACCAAGCGAACGGGGGCCAAGAGGACAAACCCTGGCCCAAAGTACTAGGGCAACGACGCTAGTACAGTAGCGGAAACGCGGCTGTACTAGGGCAGCGCCGTAGCGCCGCTTGCTGCGCGCTGCCCGCTTGTCTCCCTCTCGGCTGCATGTCCTGGTTTCTGAAATTGGACCCCTGATTTTGATGAAATCACCCTCCAAAGTCAATGGCTATCTTTATAAGCTTTTAATTACCAATTAAATGGTGATTTTGGGTCTTCTTCTTCATTTCATGTCATGAACCTAAAAACATGCAAGACGAGGTATTATTAACAAAATTTAATATTAAATAAATATGAAGATGTGATATGAAATACGCAATTTTAGAGACTAATCACACCCCCGCACTTATCTTTTGCTCGTCCTGAGCAAAACAAAAACTAAAAAAATTATTATACCACTTTCGCAGGTGACACGATTGCACTGAGCATGTGCGACAAGCCGTTAAACGTCAAGATTTCCCCTAGATGAGGAGTTTTGTCTCCTGAGGATTTTCAGCGGATTACACCCACAAAATTTATAACTAAAAAAATCAAATATTAGTATTTTGAAAACGCATTTTTGAAACAGAGAAAAGTGTTGAAGTATTTTTATGAAAATATAAGTGATATAAGGTCATAGGTTAATCAGAAATTATTCTTCCTTAAACTAAGTTGAAATGCAAAATCTTGTTATAAATTAAATGTAAGAATTTAAAATTGAATTGATTCTTTGATCTTTTATAAAACTCTTAGAAAAATATGCACTTTGTGAACTGTGAAGATTTTTAGGATCATTACTCAAACTTTCATGTCATTGATTTGTATCAAAATTTTTTTCTTCCCTCAATTTTCTTAGGCTTTCTAGCTTACCCGGGTAGTGAGCCTTTAGCCGGCGACTCCCAAACCATATAGTTTTAGGACATCAGATGTGAAAACATCCCTCGGACTTAAGGATTCGAGTAAACAAGGCCACAAAACTAAAATGAATTATTTTATTTTTGTCCATCATTTTAAACGTGAATAATCATGCTTCTTGAGGCATAACTATCCAGCTTCAATAAGTGATTTTTATTATCATCATTTTATTTTATTTATATATATTTTATGGCATTTTCAATCGTTGTTTCAATCCCAAAAAAATGTGTAAGTATGAAGTGCTTTCTAAGGCAAAAAGTTCAAGATCAAAGTATCTTTTTAATCTTACTTTCTTATCCTAAAATTTAAACAAAATCTATTATTTTGACTCGGTTTAACAATTCATAATTTTAGGTCTTCCTAATTCCTAAGATAAGCTTAATTTTCTTAAAAATAAATTAAAACTATTTCTCTTATTTTAAAAAGTTTTGTAAAAAGAAAAGAGTTTTTATACAAAAAATTTTTAAAATTTTCTTAAAAAGAAATGAGAGAAAAAAATATAAAACTACTATGTTAGTAAATCCTCTCTTACACTTATCTCATGCATTGTCTTCAATGCATCGTGAATGTGTATATGCATGAAACAAATGGAAAGGGAAGAAAAAGTACTTCATAGTGGTGACTCCGATGGTGGTCTAATTGGTCCATGAAATACGGCCCAATTCAAAAATTGTGGATCTGGTAGGAACCCACCAGTGACCTTTCTAATACGACCCAGTAAAATGTTGGAGAACTGTATGATCACATTGAAAAAATTACTCCCATTCAATTTTTAATTTTTAAAAATAATTACTGAGTCATTTTCTTCAACATTCTTGTCCAACAATGGAGAATGATTTTGAGAGATGATTGATTTGGAACAAATGAAACAGGAACGAAAACCGATACCGACTCAGAAATTTGACTCATATCAAGTCGAGATTCAAAGGTGAAAGTCAAAATTGGTTCAAAAATGGTGTCCAAAGCAAAGAATTTAATGTTCACACACTTTTCCCATCAATGAAGTGTGATCATAAGATATTGATGATTCAATTTCACAGTGTACTAGTACAAGGTTCAATGTTGACTCCGAAATAGAGAAAAAATCTAATAAAAATACCAGTCATTATTGAATCAAAAAGTGAAATGGAATCTCCAACTTGAAGCTCAGGATCACTTTCATATTCAATTTCAATTTCAAGAAAGGAATAACTTGCCAAAATATCGATGTGATTTTCAAACCTTGGGTTTGGTCAAGTTTCACTGGGTTTGTTGAAATTGAATCTTGGTTTCCAAAATAGCATGATTCTTTGGTCTAATCAGTAGAGTTAGGGATATAACGACTGGTCAAAGGTTGACAAGAAAGACTTTCCTCACTCTCATTGATCAAATCGATCATTATAGAGTCTAACCTACTGATAGGACAGGTAACAGAATTTTGAGTCTGAATTATATCTTTCATACTCTTTCCAATTGGTTCTTCTTAAAAAGGTATGGAAGTTGATTTTGAAAATTGTGGTACGATTGTAAGTCTATCAGATATTGGGTTTGTTGCTCAGACTCACTCAAGAGCTCCATACTTAAGTCCAGGACTGATAGTTATTCATTTTGAATTGGTACAACGGCAAAAGATGAGCATGACTTTTAAAAATTTGGTTGAGATGATGAGTCCAACATATTTTGAATTTATTGCGCCATTTCACAACAGACTTCCGAACGCTTTTCTACTCAAATTTTTCTTCAATTTGATGTTGTAGAAAAGGAGTATATGGAGTTTGATTTGAGAAGGATTGTGAATTGAGCAAATTTTGAATTGTTGTTGGGACTCAAGCATGACTTCCATACTCCTTTCCAAATTAGACTTTTCTTCAGTTGGTGGGATAGGAAAAAGGAGTATATGAATCAAAATCAGGGATGAATATTGTGAAAATTGTGGATAAGGTAGTTGAAAATTTGGCTCAGGGGAGGTAAATCCCTATTGACTCTGTGAAGAGTTGAAATTATTTTAAAAATTATGATCATAAAATTGGGGTTATGGGTCATATTGAGTTGAATAATCCCAAACCGGCCTATATGGTTGGTTCATGTTGTACATAGCCGGGTTGGAGTTATCCGAGTCAAATGAGGTCAGGATGAAATATGAATTCATGTTAGGATTGAAAAAATTGTTGTTAAAATCCATTTCACAATTAAAAAAAAGAAAACAAACAAATAAACAAAAAATAAAGAAAAAAAGAAAACAAGTCTATGCAAGAGTTGACTTAGACCAAAACGACTTCTAACTTGTTAGACTGTCCATGGAGGTATATTGTCGGAATCTGACCACAAGTTAATCGGCCAGGTAGGGACAAGATCAGTGGGAGGTATCCGTGTCAGGGCAACAAGCCTAATCATGCCAAACCATTGTTTTTTGAGGTTTCGCCTCTCAATCCCTAATCTTAGACACCGATTTGACAAAAATCAACTTCTAACAATTTTCTCCTTAGGTCAGTCTCTTAAATAAGTTTGAGATATCTCTTGGGGCCAACGTCTAGCAAATTTTATTTAGGCTTTGGTTGAGTAAGTGGGGAGGTGATTTTTGGACTAAGGAAGGGTAATGACTTCCTCCACCTTATGTTGTATTGGATTTTGCTCTTAAGTTCAATTCGTGCAAGTGTGCAATATAGATACACACAAAGCGAGTAAATCACTCACGTGTTAGTCCTAACTATATGCAATGCAATATGTACACCTCCGTCAAGATCACAATAACGCAAGAATAAAATATAGTATATTGGAATGAAAATTGACACGTGCCTAGATGCAAATGTCTAAACTGTTTTAAAACATCTAATTACCATATTTTAGTTCTTAAAATTATTATAGTGCACAGGTAATATAAACAAAAAGTAGCAGCAGAATATAATAATATACAAGAATTTACCCAACCACACAAAGGCAAGTGTGAACTTTCGCAATGCTAAAAATTTTACCTGCACACCAAATAAAGAAGAAAAGTTAACAAAAACATGAAATCAAAACGTTCCCATCCCCAGCAACGACGCCAAAATTTGATCGGGCGCACGAAAAGTGTATGTTTTGAAATCAATAGTTAAAAGTGTGTGCTTTAGCTTCCTCGATACTTCCGTTATAGCATAAAGGCTAAATGGGTCGAATCTATAGGGACGGGAGGCGATAGAAGCTTTACCGAAATATTCACGTGTGTGTTAACGGTTCTTCTATGTTTTAAAGAATGAAAAGAAAAGAAAAGAAAGAATGAAAAGAGAAGAGTACGGTGAAAACACGAAGAAGTAGGAAATATAGAAAAAATGATTTTTGTGATTTTTGTATATATATCTAAAACAAAGTAAAAAGAAAAAGAAAACGCATGGCTACTAACTACTAATGGCTCCACTAACTATACTAACCTCTTAGCGATAATTGCCTCACATGTATCCTTGGCCATCACTAGTTATTTGTTCATGAGCATTTCAAAACATAACCTATATGATAACTTTCACATTCAAACTCAACAAACAAGTACAAGCTACACTTAAACCATCAAAACTAAATAAAAGTAAGCATGAAATAAGTAATGTTAGCTTGTTAGAGAGTTAAGATGTTAGAGTGTTATAATCCGTCATCATGAGCCATCAATGGCTCTTGCAAGAGCAAGGCCAAGTAGAGGCTGTTAGATTCATGTAGATTATCAAGTAAGAAGTTAGTAAGTTAGTGGTTAATAGTTAGTTGCCATGAGAGAAAATTAGCTAAACATGTAAACGGAGTTAGAGAGAAGAAAACAAAGAGAGGTAAAGAGAGAATCTTTCATAAATTGTCACCTTCTATTACAAGCACTCTTGCTTTCCAACCATGTACCACACTCTCTCCTATTACAAGATCTATAAGAAATGAAAAATACAAAAAAGGAAGAAGAAGAACAACTAATTTAAACTAATGCAGAAAATTAAGAGGGTATTTATAGGCACCAGGAGAACGGGGGCCAAGGGGACAAACCCTGGCCCGAAGTAATGGCGCAACGGCTCCAGTATAGCCGCGGAAACGCGGCTCTGTACTAAGGCGGCGCGCACAGCGACGCTTGCTGCGCGGTTCACGCTTATCTCCCTGTCGGCTGCATGTCCTGGTTTCTGAAATTGGGCTCCCGGTTTTGATGAAACCACCCTCCAAAGTCAATGAATATCTTTATAGGCTTTTAATCACTAATTAAATGGTAATTTTGGGTCTTCTTCTTCATTTCATGCCATGGACCTAGAAACATGCAAGAGAGGTATTATTAACGGAATTTAATATTAAATAAATGTGAAGATGTGGTATGAAATATGCAATTTTAGAGATTAATCAAACCCTAAAAAAATTCCACCATCACCGCTACTACCTGATTGATAGAGAAAAAGAGAGTAAAAAGTAAAAATTAAAGTTTAGAATTTCTCTATTTCTCGTAATTAATCCGTTATAGCGAGAGCTAAACCTGTCGATTCGCAGGGAGAGATGTGATGCAAGCTTTTCTATACGTTCTCTCAACTTGGAAAGAAAAGAGATGATGATTATAAAAGAGTAGATTTAAATAGAAAGAGAGATCATAGCCAACTAATCATCTACCACAACCGTGCACTAGTCTATTAAGAATAAATATCATATTAGACTTATAAAGATTAACCCTAGAGTGTTGCTTCAAACTCAAGTAAGAAAAGTAAACCCTAATTAAAATACACTAGATAGATATAACATTAGTTTATCAAAGTCTCAAAGTATAGCATAAAAAAAATTATTTTAGACTTAACATTAAGCTATCAAAGTATCTAATAAGTATAAATCAAGAATAATCATTAAATAGTATACCCTAAAGTTAGTTTAACTTAATTCATCACTAATCTTTAAGAATTATTAACTTATCCCTAGGGTTTCAAATAGGCATAGCGTTCAATTAATTTATCTTATAGAACTAGGCTTTAGTTGGTGGAAAGATTAACAAGCTACAAGAGAATTAGTTACTCATATTCATGATGAAATTAAGCATGGTATTTAAAAGTTACATAAAAGAAATTAAATTAGAATTGAAGGACATAAATAAAAATAGTAAAAAGATAGATGAAAGAAAATAAGAATTTTTATTGAATTGGTCACCAATCCAGTACAAAAACCTTCTCTTCTTCACAAATTTTCTTCAAAGTAGAAAAACTAGAAAATATAATGAAAATTCGGAAAGAAAAGATGATCTAAAGAAAACTTTAAACTTGATTCTCTGAGATATCTCTCTCTTGTTGCTCTTCTGGGTATTTATTGGGGATTCCAGTAATAGAGCCCCAGTAGAATACTCCTCTCAAACTTTTACGCACTCGGCTACAAAAATGCAGCATTTCCGCGGCAAAAAGGGTAACCACAGCGTTCTTGAGGGGTCCGGGCGCACGCTTTGGCGCAAGGCTTCATCTCGTCCATCCATCTGGAGATCTATCCTTAGAATCCTCGTTTGTATTATGAAATTTAAAATAACCTTGTTTCCTAGATAACTTAGGAAACGGGTCATTTATAACTCCGAATTTTTAATTTGAATTCTCTACTTTTTAGGATAGGATAATTTTTGATTTGACAGGCTTGATAGGCTTTTGGGCTTTTGTTTAACTTGTGGGTTTCTTTTGAGCTCTTTTCTTTTCTCTTTTTAATTATTGAGGCATGCACATTACTAAACACTAAAACGATTAAATAGCAGTACTTTATAAAAAATAAACATGAAAATGTCACTAAAAATATGCACTTTTTATGAACAATCACACCCCCACACCTATCTTTTACTCGTTCTCGAGTGAAACAAAAAAGAAAAATCTAAAATAAACTAATCTAACCTAACTCACTTTCGTAGGAATCACGATTGCATTTAGCATGTGTATTGTGTAATAAGCTGTTAAACCTCTAGTTTACCCCTAGAGGACGAGTGTTATCTCGTGAAGGTTTTCAGTGAATTACACCCACAAAATCCATAAGAAAGAAAATTAAAATATTAGCATTTTCGAAATTCCATTTTTGAAAGAGAAGAATATTTGAAATATTATTGTAAAAATTAAGTAATCTATAAGTTTTAGGATCACCAAATTATTCATTCCTTTACTTAGTCTTTATGCAAATATTTGTTATCAATTTAGATTAGGATTAAAACTGAATTTCTCACTTAGTCTTTTATTTTATCTTAAGTCATATGCATCTTTGTCACCGTGAGTTTTTAACTCGGGATTCTTCAACTTTAACTTTTATGCCTTATATAGTCATATATATCCAACCCTTTTTTTTGAAAGAAGTTCAAAGTATTACCACTTCGTTACTTTTTAAGCATTTTTTTAATATGTATAACTCATCTAATTTTTTATTTAAGTATCAAGACTTTTTGAGGCCCTCATACCTAACTAATTGATTATTAGATGTGTTAATATATATATTATATTCATACATTTTTTTTTCAAACTTATCTAATTACCTTTCGCGTATATGCTAAGGCTTTCTTAGGCCAAAGCACTTAGCTAATCAATATTTAGATTTGTTTTATTTTTTCTTTTCTTTTCTTATATAGATGTATATATATATTTTCTCTAGCACAAGAGTCTTTTGAAAATGCTCTGATACCAATTGAAAATCACCTAGAGGGGGGGATGAATAGGTGATGGCTAATCTAATGGTCACTAAATGACAAATAATGCGGAATTAAAAACTATTATGACCAAACAAAACTATATACACTAAACACCAAGTTTAATACAAGAGTGTAGCCGAATTCCCCGTGAAGGGCTCTGGACTAACTCCTCTAGATTCCCCTTGAATGGGTTGAGGTGCCGCGTTGGCTCTCTTGGTTGAAAACTAGTGTTAGCAAACAAACCCAAGTATATCAATATGAGCACACAAGTATATCAAGCATATAAATATGAACACAATAATTGAATGCAAGATATAAACAATGAGACAGAGAGAGAGAATGAGCAATCGCAAACACAAGGGATTTGTTTCGAGGTTCGAGCACACTTGCTCTACATCCCCGCCTTCGACACACGAAGGATTTCCATTATGCTTGATCCCAATGGATCACTCCTTGGTGCCGTAACACCTACAATCCCTCGGACTCCCTAGTCTCGTACACACGCAAGCTCACTAGCTCGCCGAGGCCGCACCTCAAACCAAGAGTTCACAACCGAACTCTAAACCACCGCGAACACACAAGTCCGCCTCCTCAAGAACAAAGAAAAGATCTCTTGGTGATCTAAACACTTTGATCACCAATAAAAACTCTCACAACACAATCCCTATGGATAGATAAGGCAATGGATAGCTCAAGTGTTTGTGAGAAAATAAGGAAAGAATCTATGGTGAAAAACTCAAGAAATTCTCTTTTACACTCTTGATAAAACTTTCCCTTTTGATAGGAAATATTTGCTCTCAAATTTGTGGAGAAAAACCTCTGAAAAGAGTAGGAAAAACAGGCTCTAAAAGTCTCCAAAAAACTTAGTGAAAACAATGACCAAACCCCCAAATTTATAGGCCTAGAAAAACTAGTCGTTGGGGGTCTGTCAGACCTGTCGGTCGACCGCCCGGTCGACCGGCCAACGGTCATATTTTAGACCGTTGAGCTATCGGTCGACCGGTCGGTCGACCGAGGCCAGATACAGAGAGCAGGCCTCTCTGTCCGGTCGACCGCCCGGTCGGCCGGGGCATTTCCAGAGAGCAGAGCTCTCTGGACGGTCGACCGGCTCGGTTGACCGGCCATCTGCCAGGTCAAGGCGTGCACGTCTGTGCACGTCGGTCGACCGCCCAGTCGACCGACTTCAGCTTCGGTCGACCGGCCCGGTCGACCGCTGAAGCCTGGAAGCTGAAAATCAGGGATTTAAAACTTGGTCTTTTGGCTCTCATAAAATCCCATAAATACACAGAAAATCTACAAAAATAGTTTTACCAATTTACTTTGATAAACAAACATGCTTGCACAAAATCAAGGCATGTTACAAATGATTTGAACTATTTTTGTAATTTGGAAAATATGGCTCAAACTAAAAAGGTATTTTCCAAAACTTGTTTTTCCAAAACATCACCAAATACAAAAACAAGATATTTTAATTCATTTTAAGGCATAGTGTGTATGGATATGATCCACTACACAATTAAGATGAAATATCTATGTTTTTGACATTAAGCACTAAATAAGGTTTTGGTTGAAACATGTAATCTTGAATATCAAAAACCAAAACTCTATATTGACAAAGTGAAAACCCTTTTTCTAAACTGAAAAATTCTTTTATGAAAACATATCTATCAAGAGTGTGTGTGTATAGTATACTTGAGCAATCCACCAACTATTCTATCCTTTACATTTTTAACTAAATCAAAAAATCTTCTAAACAAACCTAGACACAAGTCTTCATCTTCTTGAAGTCTTCACTTGAAGTCTTCTTGACTTGGTCCAAACACCGTGCTAGCTCCAAAACTTGACATTTTCTCCTTTGTTGAAGCTATGCACCAACTAAGATCGTGATCATAAATCTGTCACTAATTAAACACAAGATCATTAGTAAATATAACTATATGAGTTGATCATCATCAAAACTAGAGTGATGGCCCTTTGGGCCAACAATCTCCCCCTTTTTGATGATGACAAAACTCATGAAGTTATATATGCATGGATTAAAGTAAAGCTTCAAAGAAGCTCCCCCTTAACTCATGCATAACAATAAATAATAAGATATGCAATGAAAGCGTATAAACATGTATGCAAATGAATGGAGAGAAACCAAATCAAATCCTATTTGCAAAACAAAACATATATGCATTAAACATAAATACTACTCCCCCTTAAGCAAGAAAGACAAATACTTCTCCCCCTTAAGCAAGGAAAACATGCATATATCTCAAATACTTCTTCCCCTTTTTGTCAATCATCAACAAAGGGTTCAAAGTATAAACAAAAACTAAGAAATTTTTCTCCCCCTTTTTGTCATAAACAAAGAGATCAATAAGGGGTTGAAACATTCAAAACAAAACAAAATCTTCTCCCCCTTTTATAGTATAAAGAACCAATAAAGGAAGATGGTCTCCCCATTTTTGTCAATAAGGGGTTAAAACAAATCAATTAATAAAAGTTTATATGCGATATACATTCATGAAGAGGAAGACGCTAAGTTAACTTCCCTACATACATGCATTACATGAAGAAGGGATGATAAGCCCTAATTCACATAACACATAATATGTAATGCATAAGAGGAGATGTGAAGCTCCCCCTACACACGTGTATCACATAAAGAAGAGTTGTTAAGCTCCTCAATATATAATACACTCAACATGAATCTATATGTAGAAGAGATGTTAAGCTCCCCTTGCATATATGCAATATAAAACAAAACATTTTGTATTTTTCTCATTCAAACATTTTTAATTTTCTCAATAAAACAAATTTTGAGATTTTCTAACTGTACACAAATTTTTAAGGTACCAATAGTAAAACAACCAAAATTTGACTTTTGATACCAATTTCAAAACACAATGCATAAGCTTATTTAAAAATAAGAATTACCAATTGAAATATGAATTAAGCTTAGCATGAACAAACTTTGTGTTTTAAACATATAAATCAATTTTAACTCAAGCACAAATAACTCATATATATGTATGAAAAAGAATATACCAATCGGAATTGATACTATATGAAATGAGGCATATATATATAGAAAATATGAGTATATACAAGAAAGAGTCATATTGATACCAATTGAAACTATCCAATAATACCAAATTGAAAGGTAAGCTTAAGTGTATATCTCATAAACCAATAATTGAAGAACAAATAACTAGTTAAAGAAATTTTTTGAAAAACTAGTTAAAGATCCTTCAAAAATATCAAAACATATATTTTTCATGAATCATACCAAATACACAAAAGTTGACACTCGGAATCTATAAAGCTCAAAAAGATGAACATGAAACAAAGTCATGACAAAACGAATAAAATGTGAGTGTTCAAAAGTCATGTAATTAGCATTTTCATGAAAATAATCAATGAAGCTCAAAATAAACATCAATATCATTTTTATCAAACAAATCATGAAATTCATTTTTCAACAAACTTCTAGGTATATGTATGATTTATCCAAATCTAACAATATGCATACATATCCCAAACATAAAAGAGTTTATCAATGATATTTGCATGAAGGCAAGAGACTCACGGGTATACATGTATATTTATTAGATTTGAATAAAAGATGCATATACATGAAGTAAAAACATGAAAATAGGCAAAACATGTATAAATGAGAATCATCAAAACTAGACTATACATGTGCATATAGAGAGTACAAATGAGCTTGAAGTGCAAACATATATGAATCAATTTGTAGTTCACTATTTGTACATGTATAAATGCAAGTTTGATAAATACTATATCTAAGCATGTATATACCACATGAAGCACAAAACATAGAAAACATGAACATGCTATATGATATCATGAAAATAAAAGCATGTAAATAAAATAAGAGTTTAGAAATAGTTATCAACTAAGGAACTATGTTCCAAAACTCCAAACATGGTGGTTGTCCCACCAAAACTCCTTGATAGCGATGCATCAAAGTGTGTCCATCATGTCCAAGTGCATCCACCATCAAGGCACCATCTCTCTCACGTCGTGTGAGAGCCCTCACCTACATCAAAAATACATGATGGGGGTTTTGGTACCCATTTTCTTTTGGGTCCTTGGGGGTTAGTCTTGTAAGGAACCCAAAAAATTTTATTAGCAAAATTTAAATGATGCAACTTGTCAAAATAAAATTTTGCTAGATGGCATTTGCGGCCACAATGTGTACATGTGTACACCTTAGTATGCTTATGTGTGTGTATGATCATGGTGTGCAACATAAGCATATGCATGATGGGTATGATGTGCATGAACATGTGGAGTTTGTTTCTTTGAAAACAAGGACTCCAATTTAGTATGGTTGAATGCACAAGAGTTCAAGGTTGAACTCAAACTATTAATCTTATTTTTCAAAATATTAATCTCACTAGTGGTGGCATGTAAAGCATGGTGAGATATAGAATCATTTTTCTTGTTCCTTTTAGAAACAAATTCTTTTTCTTTTTCAACAAATTTTCTTTTCAAAGAGTTATTTTCTTGCAAAACAATTTCCTTTTGTTTTTCCACCAAAGCAATATCATTTTTCAAAATCATATTTTCATCACATAAATCATTCAATTTAGACATTAAGGAAATGTTTTCATTTTTCAAATCTTCATTTTCTTTTTCAATGAATGCAACCTTATTTTCTAATGAATCTTTTTTATTAAGCATGCAATCAAATTTCTTTTTCATCTTTTTATTATCTTTCTTAAGCATGTCATATTTGTCAAGTAATAGTTAACAAAAAGTGGTAAGCTCATCATATGACATGTCTACATCCTCATCTACCTCGGACTCGGTAGTTACCTCAAGGGGGTTATCCCCTTGGACCATATAGCACAAGTTGGAGGTGTCGCTTCCAACGTCCGAATCACTCCCGGCATAATATAGATCCTTTTCGCCGAGGGAGGTGATGATGTTCCATGCTACAAAAGCCGAATCAATGCTAGCAACCCTAAATAAGTAATCATCATTTAGGGTACTCTTTAAAGCATGTAGGGCTTTTGCATTTGCCTCAAAGTTCTTGCTATTATTAACATATGAATCATTAGTGGTAGCAAGATAAACATGAATGCCTAGGGCCTTGAGGTACAAAGACATCTTAACCTTCCAAATTTGGATGTTAAGAATGTCAAAGGTGGGTGGTGACATGAAATCCATGGTGTGTGTACAAAAAATGTGATTAGCCTAAAATGAGGATCTTTAACTCTAGGTTGTTAGACCCAAATCAAGAGTACTTGGCTCTGATACCAATTGAAAATGCTCTGATACCAATTGAAAATCACCTAGAGGGGGGGTGAATAGGTGATGGCTAATCTAATGGTCACTAAATGACAAATAATGCGGAATTAAAAACTATTATGACCAAACAAAACTATATACACTAAACACTAAGTTTAACACAAGAGTGTAGCCGAATTCCCCGTGAAGGGCTCTGGACTAACTCCTCTAGATTCCCCTTGAATGGGTTGAGGTGCCGCGTTGGCTCTCTTAGTTGAAAACTAGTGTTAGCAAACAAACCCAAGCAAGTATATCAATATGAGCACACAAGTATATCAAGCATATAAATATGAACACAATAATTGAATGCAAGATATAAACAATGAGACACAGAGAGAGAATGAGCAATCGCAAACACAAGGGATTTGTTTCGAGGTTCGAGCACACTTGCTCTACATCCCCGCCTTCGACACACGAAGGATTTCCATTATGCTTGATCCCAATGGATCACTCCTTGGTGCCGCAACACCTACAATCCCTCGGACTCCCTAGTCCCGTACACACGCAAACTCACTAGCTCGCTAGGCCGCACCTCAAACCAAGAGTTCACAACCGAACTCTAACCACCGCGAACACACAAGTCCGCCTCCTCAAGAACAAAGAAAAGATCTCTTGGTGATCTAAACACTTTGATCACCAATAAAAACTCTCACAACACAATCCCTATGGATAGATAAGGCAATGGATAGCTCAAGTGTTTGTGAGAAAATAAGGAAAGAATCTATGGTGAAAAACTCAAGAAATTCTCTTTTACACTCTTAATAAAACTTTCCCTTTTGATAGGAAATATTTGCTCTCAAATTTGTCGAGAAAAACCTCTGAAAAGAGTAGGAAAAACTGGCTCTAAAAGTCTCTAAAAAACTTAGTGAAAACAATGACCAAACCCCCAAATTTATAGGCCTAGAAAAACTAGCCGTTGGGGTCTGTCAGACCTGTCGGTCGACCGCCCAGTCGACCGGCCAACGTTCATATTTCAGACCGTTGAGCTATCGGTCGATCGGTCGGTCGACCGAGGCCAGATACAGAGAGTAGGCCTCTCTGTCCGGTCGACCGCCCGGTCGGCCGGGGCATTTCCAAAGAGCAGAGCTCTCTGGACGGTCGACCGGCTCGGTTGATCGGCCATCTGCCAGGTCAAGGCATGCACGTCTGTGCACGTCGGTCGACCGCCCAGTCGACCGACTTCAGCTTCGGTCGACCGGCCCGGTCGACCGCTGAAGCCTGGAAGCTGAAAATCAGGGATTTAAAACTTGGTCTTTTGGCTCTCATAAAATCCCATAAATACACAAAAAATCTACAAAAATAGTTTTACCAATTTACTTTGATAAACAAACATGCTTGCACAAAATCAAGGCATGTTACAAATGATTTGAACTATTTTTGTAATTTGGAAAATATGGCTCAAACTAAAAAGGTATTTTCCAAAACTTGTTTTTCCAAAACATCACCAAATACAAAAACAAGATATTTTAATTCATTTTAAGGCATAGTGTGTATGGATATGATCCACTATACAATCAAGATGAAATATCTATATTTTTGACATTAAGCACTAAATAAGGTTTTGGTTGAAACATGTAATCTTGAATATCAAAAACCAAAACTCTATATTGACAAAGTGAAAACCCTTTTTCTAAATTGAAAAATTCTTTTATGAAAACATATCTATCAAGAGTGTGTGTGTATAGTATACTTGAGCAATCCACCAACTATTCTATCCTTTACATTTTTAACTAAATCAAAAAATCTTCTAAACAAACCTAGACACAAGTCTTCATCTTCTTGAAGTCTTCACTTGAAGTCTTCTTGGCTTGGTCCAAACACCATGCTAGCTCCAAAACTTGACATTTTCTCCTTTGTTGAAGCTATGCACTAACTAAGATCTTGATCATAAATCTGTCACTAATTAAACACAAAATCATTAGTAAATATAACAGATTGAGTAGAAAATGAATCCTCCTCTTCCTCAATCGCTAACTCATTAGCCATCATCTCTAGGTGGGCCCAGTGTGAAACATTGTTACTTAGCATTTGGTGTGAAGTTTGTGTGTCCTCTTATGATTGTTATTGAATTTTATTAATGTGATGGATAAGATTTGCTCATAGGTCATTGAAATGTGTGAAACTGATTTGGATCTCGTCCCAACGAATACCCTATCGAGAGATACTATTTCGAAGAATGAGATATATTATTACAATAATTGCACCAAATGATAGGATAGGATGCAAAAGATGAGAGGGTTGGTTGGAGATGAAAATTCAGAAAAGAGGTTGGTAGATGGAAATATGGATTTGGCCTATAAAATAAATTGTATCCAAATGAATTTGGATAAGCCATGGGGAATATTTTTTTATTTAGTAGTGATTTGTTTTTGGTTAGGTTGAGGTGGTGACTTAGTCCTAATTAATCTAGATGTAATTGGGTCTCTTGATCACACTTACATGCACAAACAATTCCAACCAATTCACTAAAAAGAAAACAAAAATCAATCAATCCTATTCTTGGGTAAGCTTAGAATTAGATGACTCCTAATTTTAGATTATCTGCGGGAGGTATATTGCAGATCTTAACCACAAGTTAATCAGCCAGGTAGATGACAAAATTGGTGGGAGGCATCCGTCAAGACGGGCCTAATTATGTCAAACCACCAACTTTCGAGGTTTCGCCTCTCAATCCTCTACCTAGTCACCGATTTGATAAGAGTTAATTTCTATAAACTTTCTCCTTTAGTCAATCTCCTAGTGAGTGATTAATTTTAAGGCTAATATCTAGTTAATTTTAAATTAGGGTTAGATTATGAGTGCTCGAAAGATGGTTTGTGGGTTAAGGAAGGGTAATGACGTCCCCACCTTATATTGTTTAAGGGTTTTGCCCTTAAGATATATTAGTGCACCTTTCCAAGCAAAATAGAAAAAAATTCACTCAAAAACAGTAAATCAGCCAAGGGTGCTTTCTACTCTATATGCAATGCGAACGTACCTGATCTTCAGTACTCTTCAATAAAAAATTAAAGAATTTAAATAAACGCGTGCTTATGATGCAAGAGTCTAATTTTTTTAAGTCAATCAAATAATAAGTTACTGTTAATTTATTATAAATATGCAGGGTTATCAAACAAAGAAACTATCAACTATAGTAAATAATTTAAGCAATTTTAAGCAGTCCTGTACAAAAACAGGTCAGTAGTCAACTCAACATGCTGCATTTGCACGACTTTTGCTGCATTTGCGCAACCTTGTTGAGGGTTTAAGGGCTCTGCTAAAAAAGCAAAGTCCCACAACCACTTATATGTCATTAAGTGCAATTTATTTTCCTATTCTCCAAACCTGCACACAAAAATAGAGAAATTAGGACTTAGTAAATAAAGAGAATTGTATTGTTCCCTTTTCTGTAACAGCGTCAAAATTTTAATTGACAGAGAAAAAGAGAGTAAAAAGTTAAGGTTAAGATATTTCTTTGTTTTCTCGCAATTAATCCGCTGTAGAGAGAGCTAAACGGATTGATCCGCGGAAGAGATGCGATGCAAGCTTTTCGATACGTTCTCCTAGTGTAAAACTTGAAAAGAAAAGATAATAGTTATAAAAGAGTTGATTTAAATAGAATGAGAGATCATAGCTAACTAATCATCTACTACAACTAGACACTAGTATATTAAGAATAAATATCATATTGCACCTATAAAGATTTACCCTAGAATGTTGCTTCAAACTCAAGTAAGATAAGTAAGATAGAAAGTAAACCATAGAAAGTAAACCCTAATTAAAATACACTAGATAAAATTAAACATTAATTTATCAAAGTCTCACAGTATAGCATAAGAAAATTAAAATACACTAGATAAAATTAAACATTAAGTTATCAAAGTCTCAAAGTATAGCATAAGAAAAGTTGTTTTAGACTTAACATTAAGCTATCAAAGTATCTAAGTATAAACCAAGAATAATCTTTAAATAGTATACCCTAAAGCTAATTTAACTTAATTCATCACAAATCTTTAAAAATTATTAACTTATCTATAGGGTTCCAAATAAGCATAGAGTTCAATCAATTTATCTTATAGAACTAGATTTTATTGGTAGAGATATTAGCAAGCTACGAGAGAATTAGTTACTCATATTCATGGTAGAATTAAGCATGGTATTTAAAAGTTACATAAAAGAAATAAAATTAGAATTGAAAAGTACAAATAAAAATAGCAAAAAAAGATATAAAAAAATAAGAATCTTCATTGAATTTGTCACTAATCCACGATAAAAGCCTTCTCTTCTTCACAAATCTTCTTCAAAGTAGAAAAGCTAGAAAATACAATAAAAATTCAGAGAGAAAAGATGACCTAAAGAAAATCCTTAACTTGATTCTCTGAGATGCCTCTCTTATGTTGCTCTTCAGGGTTATTTATAGAGGATTCCAGTAGCAGAGTCCCAGTAGAATACTC
Source organism: Agave tequilana (assembly GCA_038442645.1). Lineage (NCBI taxonomy): Eukaryota > Viridiplantae > Streptophyta > Magnoliopsida > Asparagales > Asparagaceae > Agave > Agave tequilana. Next base: position 378,760 of record JAVJIF010030650.1, read on the forward strand.
CCCTAAACCTCCACGCACTCGGCTACAAAAGTAGCATTTTCACGACAAAAAAGTGGTAGCCGTGACATTTTTGAGGGATCTGAGCACGCGCTTTGGCGTGTGGCTTCATCTCGTCCATCCATCATCTTGTTTCCCATCGAAAATTGCTATTCGTGGGAAAACTTACAAAATATATGCGAGGAGCGAAATTACAAGTAATTAGACAGAAAATTACAGGTAGATCTCCTCTGAGATTTCTGGGGAAGTAAGATTTGATTATGAACTCCATGAGAACATTGATATCTCCTTTGGATGTTATTTGAAAGAAATTGTCAGAGGTATATTGTTAACGTGACAACCAAGAAAGTCCATTGGGGACTTGGAAGGGAGATAATAGACTTTGAAGAAAGTCTACCAGAAACTCGCTGGGGAGTTAAGAAATATGAATCCCATAAGAGATCATATGTCAGAGAATTCCATGGGGATTTAGAACGAGATTTGTAAAGCAGCCTGTCAGAGGTGATTAGAACATAACAACCATTTAAATGCACCTACCTGTTATTCTATTAAGAGAATGACATATGGAATTTTGATCTGTTGGGGATATTGATTTTATCCGCCGGGGAAAATGTTTGAGTCTCATGACCAGAGGTTTAGTGTTATCATGATAGGTTTGGCTCATGATTCATTTTGTAAGGGAAATGAATATTATTTTATGTGGTCTTACCAATCCATGGACGGGAATTGGCAAGTGATTTTGGAGAGGAATCAAATGAGATCAGGTCCCTTAGGATTTTTAATAAACCCTCGGCTGTCAACGAGTTTGGTATGCTTTTATCAACTATCGTTTTAGTTGGGCTAGCCATGCTATTCCCCTCAGCATGATGAGTTGTCGAGGACTTATTTTGGGCTTAAGAGCTAACATTTTCCTCTTATCCTTAGCCGTTAGAGGCGTTGGATCATTTTGTTACTTTAAGTAACGTAATGTATCTCCTGGACCTTTACTCCGTAGATGAGTTGAGGATTAGATGAATGGACACGAATTTCACGAGAACTTTATCTAGAGATTATTCTTCCTTGTGGAGTCTCTGTCGACCATGTTTTAAAGTGAACACAGAAACAGTGGAAAGGTTCTGCAAAAGGATCCATCACGAACCTTCTTCAATGAGTTTGGCTTGATAAGCCATCGAGTAAACTCATTTGATCTCCCATTCGATTGTTCGTACCTTTTGCAGTTGGGTCGATCTTTGATCAATCGAACAGGAGCAGGGAGGTATGCCACCACTGTATATAGAAAAGTCAGGTTAGATAAACTATCCTTCTGATTATAAAGAAGAACGCTTGAAACTGTTGCTTAGGCATGCTTGACTTCAAAAATAACCTATTCTTCTAAGTTGAAGATAGATGCATATTTATATACTAGAGAAGAGTGACAAGGTTAAAAATTTGATATTTTGCCTTTCTCTTCGATGTTTACGTCATGCATCATAATACCAACCATGTTCAGTCGACTCGGCATTATTCGGCCATGATGTGATTCATTAAATGAGAAAAGAAGGTTTTCTTTGGCGCTCTTCCAAACATTTTGAATCCCAAACCCTAATCCATCTTTGTCATTGCTTTATTGTTGACATCATGCATCACCAATATTTAATTGATTCGGCGTCGATCGACGGTGATATGATCTGATGACAGGATAGCTTCTGACAAGTTCATAGGTAAATTAGAAAAGAGTGACAAGGCTAAAACTAACGTTCATAACCTTGTTTCTTCTTCAATGTAACCAATGTTCTATCAGTTCAACACTGGTCGATGGCAATATGATCCGTTAGAGAAAGAAAGAAGTTTTTCCTTGACGCTCTTCTCAAACATCTTGGATCTGAAAGTTCTAATCAAAGGTGTAATATTAATCTAATCATAAGAAAGATCCTATCAAGGATAGTACTTCGTCAAGAACCTGCCATTGATCGGCATCATGAGTGTATCACCGTCTGGGGTTATAAGGCAGGCTGCTCTATTTGAATAGACTGACTCTACTGCAAATGGTCCTTCCCATTTGGGCTAAAATTTGCCTTTAGTTTTGTGCGTCATGATCATGGGTCGTCTGACGGCTAAAACCAAATCTCTTTTTTGGAATACCCTTTACTTAACCTTCTTATTGAAGGCTTTCGAGATTTGAGTTTGGTACAACTCAATGTATTGTTGAGCTTGTAGTCGTTTCTCATCTAGGGCTTCGAGTTTTTGAAGACGTAACCGGTCATTATCTTCATTTGTCATCTTTGTGGCTAAGGCCACCCGTTGCGACGACATCTTAATTTCTAGTAGTATGACTACTTCGCACACGTATACCAGAGAAAAAGGCGTATTGCCTGTCTGGGTTCGAACCGTAGTTCAGTAAGCCCAAAGACATTCACTGAGCTTCTCATTCCAGTCTCGTTTACTTGATGAAACAAATTTCTTAAATAGCTTGATAATTATCATGTTGAATGCTTCCGTCAAACCATTAGCAGCAGGGTTATAAACGGTTAATGTCACATTCTAAATCCGGTACTTATTGCAAAACCGATAGAATGCTTGGCTTGCAAATTGGGGACCATTATCATGAATAATCCGCCTAGGGACACCAAACTGATGAATGACATGGTGTTTGATAAAGTTGACCACGTTGGAAGTTTTAACTTCAATAAGTGATATAGCCTCTGCCCACTTTGAAAAATAATTGATTATCGCTAAGATGAACCGATGACCTTTTGTTAATGAGGGACTGATGGGTCCTGCAACATCGATTCCCCATGCTTCGAATGACCACGAAGCAACAGTCGAATAAAGTAATTTCGGAAGTTAATGTATAAAGTCTGTATGGGTTTGGAAGGCTTTACACCTCTGTGCATATTTGATGGCATCAGCTATCATGATTGACCAATAGTAACCAAGTCTATGCAATCGATCCTTGAATTTCAGATCTGGTTGATAAGCTCCGCATATACCATCGTGTGCCTTTTTGAGTATTTCTTGTGCTTCCGAATTAGAGAGGCAACGAAGCAGGATGTCGTCATATGAACGACGATGAAGTGTCTTTACTATCAAGTCATAGTAGAAGCGGAGAAACCTTCGTCCAATAGAAACTGCTTTTTTAAGGTCATCCGACAATATATCATGCAAAGCATAGTCAATGAGGGAAAACCGCCAATCTCTTGGTTCGAAATCCATTAAAATTACATGGACTTCCTTAGTTTCCAATACATACTTAGGACAAATAAGGTGTCGAGTAGCCATTGTAAGATGATACGTTGTGTCGATCGGTAAGGCCAATGTAGCCGCTAGTGCAGCCAAAGCGTCAGCCCTAGTATTTTGAGATCGGGACACATGACCGATATAAAAGCCATCAAATAAATTAGCCAACATTTTGGAGTCTCTACTCTGAAGGCATACAAGTTGTTCTATCTACTTTCAGGATGATAAGTAGTCCCAAGTCCTCCAAACTAACTGGACACAAAAGGCTTTCCTCTTTCGCAAGGTCGTAATCCTTCACTTAATGGCAGATTTTGTCATCAGGAAGCTGGATCTTCTTTGATTAATATTGGCAAAGGATTGGTTGCCACCAGAAAGCTGAATCTTCCTTAATCAAAATTGGTAAAAGAAGGATCCGAGACCTTACCGGTGACATCCCTTTCCCATATCTTGTACAGAGACCCAGCAAAAGTGAGATATTAGTGAAAATAATATAGCACAAATCCGTAGCTAAGTGGATTATCGCGGATAGGTGACCACTAATTTTCTCCTAGAGTTGACATCAGTTGCTCCAGTATATTTCTCTTGCTTATGATCAAAACCTAAACTTGAGAACGAAGATGCATACTTTTATCCTCCTTCATCAGGTCGAAAAGATTGGGAGCACAGTGAACTGCAACACAACACAAAAAAAATGAGTTAGCATTAAGCGATAATCAGAAGTTTTTTGCCCTGAGCGGAGCTGATCCGGATCCAGCCTAGCTATACCCTGAGGCTAGATGTCGGATTATACAGAGGCAAAATGCTCAAGAGCTCAAAAGGCACTGATGCCTCAAAACCAGTGTTCTATATATCCCTAATATTGCGCCGATATTGCGTTTACGGCACCTAGCCGTAATGATTTGGCACATCCAAACCGATATAGCATTTTTCGTCCAAAATCGCTGATAAATAGGCATCGACCCGATATATTGGCCGCAATTTCGGCGATTTTGGACCCAATATAGCGTTTTACACCCAATTTCTAGGTTAGGTATTTGGGTAATTCGAGTGATGCGACAATGTGACATTTTTGAAGATTCTACATGTAACCCCCTGATCTCCGGTGTACATATCACCGTATCAGTACCCGATACGACGTACAAAATTGATTTGACCTCCGTAATAGTCCGATTGAGCCGATTTCAGTTTTAAAAATCATTTCCTAATATTTTAGATTTTTCAGGATTTTCTGGAATTTTTCTGGATTATTTTGGAAAATCTCCGTAGTCGGTGTCGACCGATACCGATAACCGGCCTTCCGATTTTTATTTCATAAACAGAGTTGGATTTTGAGAATTCGCTTTCACTGGATGTCTTAGAATCGTGTTATCTACGTTCGGGTATTTTTGGGGAATATTCTAAATTTATCGAAATTCGGGAAAAACCGGTGTCGCCTGTATCGGCGAGACACTCCGGGATTTTTAATTTGCAAATCGGATTGAGTTTCTGCAAACCGTCTTCATTTTAGGCCTCAGGATAATATTTTCTATTTTATGTAATTTTTGGTCACCATTCGGAACTAGTCAATTTTGGACCCTATTATAATATTAATTAAATATTTTAAAAACCCCTTTTTCTCTTTTTCTTTTTCCCTTCCTCTTCTCCATTTCTCTGGAGAATTCCCACCGCCCTACTGTAACTCCACCGCCTCTTTTCTCTCCCCCTAATTTAAAATCTCTCTTCCCCTCTCTAATTAAATCCCTCTCTCCCTCTCTCTAATTAAAACCCTCTCTCACACTCTCTCTAACCTCTCTCCCTCTCTCTGTGCGACCCAAAGGAGGCCGACCTTCACCAGCGGACATGCCGCCGGCCATCGCCGCCGGCCGCGACCCCCAGGCCGAGCCCCAGCCCGGCCGGCGCCTCCCCTCCGGCCGCCGCGCCCCCGGCCCGGCGCCTCCCCTCCGGCGAGGCCGCCATGGCCGCGCGCCTATCTCTCTCTCAGGTAAACTCTCTCTCCCCTCTTTTTCCCTCCCCTTGTCGCCAGCGCGTACCACGGAGGGCGCCGCCGGCACGGGCCGCGGCGGGCGCCACCAACCAGCCCGGCCGGTGGCCGGCTAGCAGGCGACAGCAGCAGCTGTCGCTGCTGCTGCTGTTGTTGTTGTTATTGGGTTCGGGTATGGACCCGAACCCAATTACCCTATTGGGTTTGGTTGAAATCTCTAAACCCCCTATTGGGTTAGACCCATTACCTCTATAAACCCGTAAACCCGATACCCATTTGACTTAATGTAACGGGTTTGGGTTGTGGATCTGGACCCGACCCGTTATGAGCTAAACCCGCATCTGAAACCCAATAAAGGCATATTTACAGAAAACCCCCTGGTTCAATTTCTTAATTGCATTTGAATTCTTTTTATTTGCCTATTTAACCCATTTTCATTACTTTTAGTATTCGGGCGATATCTGGAACATCCGGACTCCGATTCGGGCGATTCTGGATCCGTTGCGATCGTGGGGAAGAGAGTTACCATCCTATGGCTAGTTTGTGAGTGTTTTCCTTTTCTAAATTTTATTTATTTATTCATGTTTATTAAAGTCATGAATGATTGCTATAGTTACGAAACCGTAATTATGGATTAAATAATAGAACTGTTAAATTCCTAACTTAACTCGAGAAACGGCATGTGTTATAAACCTAGACATTTAGCTAGATGATCAATTAAAGAATCACTAGACACAGTCACTGCATGGATAACTAGTATGGTTCCACACTAATGCTACATGGACACGAAGACACGCGTACTTCATTATGCGGGATCTTGTCACTATTACACTATCACCCTGACCGACCCACTGGTACACTAAATACCGTAGTGCATGTCGATAGCGGTTACCCTGGATAACAGTATTCATGTAGCCTCCTGTACACGTTTCATCATGACATAGTTACTGAGATTCACGACACGATCACTGCATGTTTGTGCGTTACTGCAATACGGAAACACCGACCTTGCTATTGCATGTTATGGTCGATACCCTATACATTATTAGTGGGACACGGATACACCAGTTCACTAGACACCGTTATGTCATATATTTTTATCATCGTTACATAGATGCTCGGCATATCACTGTTACACATGCATATATGGTTTCTCTATTCTGGTCATATGGATCCATGTTTCTATTACATGTATTATTGTGCCATGTTCCCGTATTCATGTTACATGATTATTTCCTGTTACTGATATGGGTATTCCCATTACTGGACATGAGAGCTTTTGATATGCGATATGTGGACTTCCACATCTATTGATCTCGTTATATTGTTCCCGTTATATTGTTCCCGCGATATTGTTCCCGTTTCCCGTTATATTGTTCCCGTTATATTGTTCTATGCGATCAACAGAGCTCTGGTCCAGTTATCATGTTACCCGTATCATGTACTGTTATTTGTTCTTGTTACATTGGATACTTGACATATCAGATCATAATGATAACTGGGTTATGGGGGAGACTTGACGGTTGATTAGATCTTATCGGGTGATGTACTGGATCCATATTGTTCTCCCACTGCAGGGGATGGTAGTGCTACCTACCAATTGCTCCATGAGCTATTGTTACTTGATTATTGTTCCCCTCTTAGCGGAGGGCTCTGGTCTTAGCAGCCAGGGGTTTGATAAAGGCCGTGATCCCGGGTATGAACGGGATACACCTACCCGATAAGAACTCCTCGACCATGAGTTTCCAATTAACATAATAAAATAGTATACACAATAGTGACGTCGGGAACACTTGTTATTTGGTTACTCTCTCGTTTGGATAATGGTACCCGTAGGCCATGTCCGGATGGGTTCGACTGGAGTGCGGGCTCCAGTATGAACTGCCAGTGGTATGGGACACTGGAAGAGAGTAATTAAAATAGCAGGCGGTACTGATTGCTACTATTGTATAAATCACATGACATGCCTGGTACATGTATGCGATCTTGTTATTGTTCATGCTACTTTATCCGATATCATGTTACCTGTATATGTTTACCTTACTTGTTTCATGCTATACCTTCTATGGTGGCATCCTACTCATGTACATGTATACTCTGCATTACATATATTCTGTTTTGCATGGACTATCTGCTGCATAGGCACAACACAGTGAGATGGTTATGTTACATACTTCATCTACATGTTCATTTACATCATTACCATGTTCATTTCCATCATGTCACCACTACCATGGTCATTTCCAACACGTCACCACTAGACAACATTATTTATTATATAAACTGGACACGACTATAGACATGACCAGATAATAACCGACTAGGTAGTGATGGTATTAAAAGATGACATGTTTATATATTTTCACTGCTTTCATGTTTATATATTTCTACTGATTATTATATGGTATCACTATTACCCCATCATTATATATTAGTATCGTGCTTGTAGTACTATAGTATATATTACTGCCTCCTTCATTTTACCACTCACTAGGTCGCTTTCTGACGACCCTGGGTTTGCGTGCCCAGATTGGAGATCGGAGTTATAGTATTATCAGATAGTGCCGTGGAGTCACATAAGAGATTCCTCATCGGGTCTATTCATAGGTATCTTGGTCATTTATTTTTGTTATCTTATTTGTTCCCATTTTTCATATCTGTTATGATCGCTAACCTCTTTCTGCAGGTATTCTTGTACTGCTTTTATGCTGGACCTCATGTTTATATGGAGGTAATGTACTGTACTGAGGCTTAACGTACGCGTGAGCGTGTATGCACCTCGCGTATGTACGTCGCCATAACGTCCCCGTACCTACGGGATCGGGGCATTACATAGTGGTATCAGAGCCTAGGTTCACACCTGGTGTGGGTAACCACCTGGGTCAATACTCAGGCTCATACCAACAGTACAATCAGGTTCAGAGTAACTGATCTGTATCTGAATTTGGGGATTCCAGCAACGAGTACAAGAATACCATGACTTAACAATTCATTCCTTACCTCGTTTGTATTCCTTCTTTCCTTCCAGTTGTCAACCAGAACATCTGTTTTCCTTCTCGCGTTCCTTGCATCGTCTTGCTTCCCATCTGTTAGGATAAGTTCACTACCATACTTCTTCATCTCGAGTTCCTTCTAGATATCAGAGTGCGCAGCGGAAGTATCGTGGACCCGTAACCTTTGGGCTTTGGGATTGGAAATATTGTTCTCATACCTGAATAGAAATTGCGAGGACACAATTTTTGTAAGGTGGGGAGAAATGTAACCCCCTGATCCCCGGTGTACGTATCACCGTATCAGTACCCGATACGACGTACAAAATTGATTTGACCTCCGTGGTAGTCCGATTGAGCCGATTTCAGTTTTAAAAATCATTTCCTAATATTTTAGATTTTTCAGAATTTTCTGGAATTTTTCTGGATTATTTTGGAAAATCTCCGTAGTCGGTGTCGACCGATACCGATAACCGGCCTTCCGATTTTTATTTCACAAACGGAGTTGAATTTTGAGAATTCGCTTTCACTGGATGTCTTAGAATCGTGTTATCTACGTTCGGGTATTTTTGGGGAATATTCTGAATTTATCGAAATTTGGGAAAAACCGGTGTCGCCTGTATCGGCGAGACACTCCGAGATTTTTAATTTATAAACCGGATTGAGTTTCTGCAAATAGTCTTCATTTTAGGTCTCAGGATAATATTTTCTATTTATATAATTTTTGGGCACCATTCGGAACTAGTCAATTTTGGACCCTATTATAATATTAATTAAATATTTTAAAAACCCCTTTTTCTCTTTTTCTTTTTCCCTTCCTCTTCTCCATTTCTCTGGAGAATTCCCACCGCCCTACTGTAACTCCATCGCCTCTTTTCTCTCCCCCTAATTTAAAATCTCTCTTCCCCTTCCTAATTAAATCCCTCTCTCCCTCTCTCTAATTAAAACCCTCTCTCACACTCTCTCTAACCTCTCTCCCTCTCTCTGTGCGACCCAAAGGAGGCCGACCTTCACCAGCGGACATGCCGCTGGCCATCGCCGCCGGCCGCGACCCCCAGGCCGAGCCCCAGCCCGGCCGGTGCCTCCCCTCCGGCCGCCGCGCCCCCGGCCCGGCGCCTCCCCTCCGGCGAGGCCGCCATGGCCGCGCGCCCATCTCTCTCTCAGGTAAACTCTCTCTCTCCCCTCTTTTTCCCTCCCCTTGTCGTCGGCGCGTACCGCAGAGGGCGCCGCTGGCACGGGCCGCGGCGGGCGCCACCAGCCAGCCCGGCCGGTGGCCGGCTAGCAGGCGACAGCAGCAGCTGTCGCTGCTGCTGCTATTGTTGTTGTTATTGGGTTCGGGTATGGACCCGAACCCAATAACCTTATTGGGTTTGGTTGAAATCTCTAAACCCCCTATTGGGTTAGACCCATTACCTCTATAAACCCGTAAACCCGATACCCATTTGACTTAATGTAACGGGTTTGGGTTGTGGATCTGGACCCGACCCGTTATGAGCTAAACCCGCATCCGAAACCCAATAAAGGCATATTTACAGAAAACCCCCTGGTTCAATTTCTTAATTGCATTTGAATTCTTTTTATTTGCCTATTTAACCCATTTTCATTACTTTTAGTATTCGGGCGATATCTGGAACATCCGGACTCCGATTCGGGCGATTCTGGATCTGTTGCGATCGTGGGGAAGAGAGCTACCATCCTATGGCTAGTTTGTGAGTGTTTTCCTTTTCTGAATTTTATTTATTTATTCATGTTTATTAAAGTCATGAATGATTGCTATAGTTACGAAACCGTAATTATGGATTAAATAATAGAACTGTTAAATTCCTAACTTAACTCGAGAAACGGCATGTGTTATAAACCTAGACATTTAGCTAGATGATCAATTAAAGAATCACTAGACACAGTCACTGCATGGATAACTAGTATGGTTCCACACTAATGCTACATGGACACGAAGACACGCGTACTTCATTATGCGGGATCTTGTCACTATTACACTATCACCCTGACCGACCCACTGGTACACTAAATATCGTAGTGCATGTCGATAGCGATTACCCTGGATAACAGTATTCATGTAGCCTCCTGTACACGTTTCATCATGACATAGTTACTGAGATTCACGACACGATCACTGCATGTTTGTGCATTACTGCAATACGGATACACCGACCTTGCTATTGCATGTTATGGTCGATACCCTATACATTATTTGTGGGACACGGATACACCAGTTCACTAGACACCGTTATGTCATATATTTTTATCATCGTTACATAGATGCTCGGCATATCACTGTTACACATGCATATATGGTTTCTCTATTCTGGTCATATGGATCCATGTTTCTATTACATATATTATTCTACCATGTTCCCGTATTCATGTTACATGATTATTTCCTGTTACTGATATGGGTATTCCCATTACTGGACATGAGAGCTTTTGATATGCGATATGTGGACTTCCACATCTATTGATCTCGTTATATTGTTCCCGTTATATTGTTCCCGCGATATTGTTCCCGTTTCCTGTTATATTGTTCCCGTTATATTGTTCTATGCGATCAACAGAGCTCTGGTCCAGTTATCATGTTACCCGTATCATGTACTGTTATTTGTTCTTGTTACATTGGATACTTGACATATCAGATCATAATGATAACTGGGTTATGGGGGAGACTTGACGGTTGATTAGATCTTATCGGGTGATGTACTGGATCCATATTGTTCTCCCACTGCAGGGGATGGTAGTGCTACCTACCAATTGCTCCATGAGCTATTGTTACTTGATTATTGTTCCCCTCTTAGCGGAGGGCTCTGGTCTTAGCAGCCAGGGGTTTGATAAAGGCCGTGATCCCGGGTATGCACGGGATACACCTACCCGATAAGAACTCCTCGACCATGGGTTTCCAATTAACATAATAAAACAGTATACACAATAGTGACGTCGGGAACACTTGTTATTTGGTTACTCTCTCGTTTGGATAATGGTACCCGTAGGCCATGTCCGGATGGGTTCGACTGGAGTGCGGGCTCCAGTATGAACTGCCAGTGGTATGGGACACTGGAAGAGAGTAATTAAAATAGCAGGCGGTACTGATTGCTACTATTGTATAAATCACATGACATGCCTGGTACATGTATGCGATCTTGTTATTGTTCATGCTACTTTATCCGATATCATGTTACCTATATATGTTTACCTTACTTGTTTCATGCTATACCTTCTATGGTGGCATCCTACTCATGTACATGTATACTCTGCATTACAAATATTCTGTTTTGCATGGACTATCTGCTGCATAGGCACAACACAGTGAGATGGTTATGTTACATACTTCATCTACATGTTCATTTACATCATTACCATGTTCATTTCCATCATGTCACCACTACCATGGTCATTTCCAACACGTCACCACTAGACAACATTATTTATTATATAAACTGGACATGACTATAGACATGACCAGATAATAACCGACTAGGTAGTGATGGTATTAAAAGATGACATGTTTATATATTTTCACTGCTTTCATGTTTATATATTTCTACTGATTATTATATGGCATCACTATTACCCCATCATTATATATTAGTATCGTGCTTGTAGTACTATAGTATATATTACTGCCTCCTTCATTTTACCACTCACTAGGTCGCTTTCTGACGACCCTGGGTTTGCGTGCCCAGATTGGAGATCGGAGTTATAGTATTATCAGATAGTGCCGTGGAGTCACATAAGAGATTCCTCATCGGGTCTATTCATAGGTATTTTGGTCATTTATTTCTGTTATCTTATTTGTTCCCATTTTTCATATCTGTTATGATCGCTAACCTCTTTCTGCTGGTATTCTTGTACTGCTTTTATGCTGGACCTCATGTTTATATGGAGGTAATGTACTGTACTGAGGCTTAACGTACGCGTGAGCGTGTATGCACCTCGCGTATGTACGTCGCCATAACGTCCCCGTACCTACGGGATCGGGGCGTTACACTACACTTGGATAGTGATTATGGATTCATAGGCTTAATGCAAGTTATCGAATTAAGTATATCTTAAACATATAAGAATGATGTTTTATGTAGATTTATATAATTTATGCATATATTGTCTTATTAAGATGCGATTTAAGGCAAGAAGATATGTATATTATAGTCTGATTTTGACATTCGATTTTTGAAAATATCCCCAATATATCCTCGATATATCCCCATCTCCGATAAATTTTTCCGACCGATGTAGCCGTTGTGACCGCTATTTAGAATACTGCTCAAAACAAATAGAGGATAGCCTCGCCTATATGGCAAGGCTAGACTAACCCGGAAATGGCACAATCTTAGTCCCACCTATATAGCAAGACTGGTTCAACCTTGAAAAGACCAAGTTCTAGTCTCGCCTGTATGGCGAAGCTAAAATTGGTCTAGAAAAGGTAAGGCCTAACCCTCGCCTATATGACAGGTTTAGCAGGCCAAAGCAGGAGTTTCGCCTAGAAAAATCCTTCGCCTGATTAGGCAGAATATTAGCTTCGCCAGGAAGCTTAAAAAAGGGCTGAAACCCTTCTCTAAAGATCCGCCAAATGCAGAGACCAAGGGAATTCAATCCCTGAAATAGCTGGTAAAACTAAGAAAATTAAGGGAGAACTCCCTAAAGTCACTAGTTTATTGGTTAAGTCTCTGGATGACCAAGACTCACCAGCCCTTGGTCTGGTAGTGACCAGAGTGAGCGTCCTCACTACTTCAGGGACCTCAGTCTCCTTGCCTGGGCAATGAGGAGATATCATGAACAAAATTTTCAGAAAGAGAAAAGTATGTTTCTCTGAGAAGGGTTACAAGTGTCCTATTTATAGGCCTCATGGCCAAACCACACCGCTGCCACTTCAAGCCTAGAAGCGCGTCCTTAGAATCCTCGTTTGCATTCTAGAATTTAAAAAATCTTATTCTTAGATAACTTAGAAAATGAGTTATTTATAAATCTAAATTTTAAATTTAAATTCTCTCCTTTATCTTTGACTCGGGATAGGATAATTTCTGTTTTGACTTGTGCTTGATGGGCTTTGGGTTTTTTAACTTGTGGGCTTCTTTTGGGCTCTTTTCTTTTTTTAATTATCGAGATCTGCACATTACTAAACACTAAAATAATTAAATAGCAGTGTTTTATAAAAAATAAACATGAAAATGTGACCAAAAATATGCTTTTTTTATGAACAATCACCATCATTACACACACACCCCTAAAAAAGGCCCCAAAAACACCATGACACAGAAACACATGTAAGCTCAATGAAATGGGAAATGAATAGTAGAAGTCCATTTAGACAACCTTTCTCGATAAAAGAGAAGAAAATTAGAGTTAGGTTAAAAGCACAAACAAATACGGGTCATTGCATATCGGTATGCTTTTAATCAGAGATTTGAATGGGAAATGTAGTAGAGTAGTGCATACAAGTGAGCCTTTATTACCATATACAGCGGGTAAATTCCTTAGTAATCAATCCACACACCAAAATAATGGAGAGATAGTTAAATCAAAATCACAACAAGCACAAACACACAAAACTTATGTGGAAATCCGAAATGAAAAAATCACGAAGAGAGGAGAATTCCATTATAACACTGGTGATTACAGGTGCTTCTCTAGTGTGTTAGGGTTTCTAGATTTTGATTGTGACCGCCTCCTCGTTGGGAGGGATCTGTTATTTATACAAGTAATCGCTACATGATAAAGTGATGGAGTCTCACTCAGTTTGAATATTTAAAATCCTCATCTTGATGGCGGTTGAGCTGATCATACCAGTTTGAATCGAGATAAGGGAGAGTTCATCTCTATCTAGTAGTTTGTGCCTGCTGTAGATAAGAACGAATTGTCCCCAAAGAGCAACTGCCTTATTTGGATAATGATTATGCTTAAAAGTTGAGGTCTTCCTTCAATTGATCTTATCTCTTCTTCCACTTACTCAACCGGCTTGAAGTTTGAATTGGACAGAGAGTCAGGATCAGGCAGTGTTTTAAATGTCAGATATCAGGGAAATATCGGATGTCATATACGGATGTCGGATTTCAAATTTCGGAGATATTGTCATTTAGTAAATTTCAGACGTCATGCGGATAACAAATATATATCCTAAATGTCTTAAATAATGTAATTTTAAAATTCTTATCGAGATAATACATACACAACTTATGCAAAACTGCATAAATATATTTAGGATAGATATATTTAATTTAAACATTTTTTATATATTCACTAATTCATTGTTAAAATTTCTCAATTGCTCCAACTTCCAAGACCAATCAACATATTGGGTTTTTCTCGAAATGTCAGCTGACATATCGGATTTTTCCTGAAATGTCGGCCGACATTTTTCCAAACGCCATTTCAAATACGGGTGGGGATGTCGTGACGGTGAGGACTTGAAAATGAAATGTCGGTCAACATTTCAGAAATGTCAGATGACATTTAAAATACTGATCAGGTGTTTTGAAAGTGGCCACGCGTCGCGCATCCCTTGGGGCCAGATGACACATGTCATAATCTTAGGTGGTCCAGGAAGCGACCACTACAGATGCCATATCTGCTTTCCTCTTTGTGAGAAGTTGGGAACTTCCCTCGGGGTTATAAATTCTCAGACTTTAATAGAAAGAGGGAGCAGATAAGAATTTCAGGTTTGGGCACGAGTCGATCAATGTCGTTTCAAGTTTTATCTCGTAGTGGCATACGTCGCTTTGTAGGTTGACAGAGCCTTAAATATGTGTCATATCTGCTGCAATCTCGATCAGGTCATCATCACTTTTGTTGAAGCGGCGCTCGAGGTGGGTACCGCGTATCTAGAGCGATGGCTTAGATTTAATCCACTGTTACATGTGTAAGGTCCTGATTTAGGAGGCGGTTCGTTTTCTTAGGGTTTAAGAAGACAGCTACCTGGGATTTAGGCATTTTACCAAATCTTTGCGCCTCTTACTTTCTTGCCCTTTTTCAATTTTTTGGTTCTTAAAACTCGTTTGTCCTGTTTTCATTGCAATGAAAAAGAGAGAGACGTCTGCAACGATCAGCGATATGGGCAAAGGAAAGGCTGCGGGGAGGAGAAGGGGAAGAAAGCTTCCCATCGTATCAGGATCGGAATGGACTTCGATCTAAAAACCTCCAAACTCCATGACCAAGAGGCGGTAGATAAGTACTTGGCTACCTATGGATTTTGTTTGAATCTGGGGATTAAAATTGAGTTTTGCCCCCGCAGTGTTGACGTTTCCTCAGCCCCGCCTAAAGGGAGGATGTATATATGTATCCCCACGTTCTGGCACTGGAGCTAAGATTGCCAATGACGAAGTTCATCCGCAACGTTCTGGATTTTTACAAAGTCACCCCTCTCAGTTATTAGCGATAGCCTAGCACACAGTACTAGAGTTCAAGGCCTTTTGTGATTTGTATGCTCCTGAAGCGTGTCAGCTCGAGATCTTCAGTGTCACGTATTCGCTAAGTAAGACTATTCAAGGTATGCGTTACTTTTCCCCCAAAGCGAGATTGAAAAAAATTATTATCAACATGGTCAATAGCGACCATGGTATGCGGGATACTATGGTTCGAGTGACTGGTCCGTGAGAAACTGAATCAGAGGATGAGCGCGAGCAGTCTTGGTCGCCTGCAACTTGGAATTTGGCTCTCGCGGGGGGCTTTACCTACCGCTGATGTTGAGGCGAAGTTGAGGAGGTTGACGACCATTGGCTACAACCACCACAACTGGAGTTAGCTGCTAGACCCGAATAGGCCTCATGAACATCCAATCATCCTGAAAGTGATGACTTTGGGTAAGATCCAGCCTACCTCTGAGCCTTAGGAGCCTGCTCGGGAGTCGAGGGTCTCGAGACAGATGGTTTTTACTGTAGGGAAGAGGGCTCACGCCCAGTCTTCGCAAATCCCATGCCCCGAGGTAGATCTTGGCCTTCTTTGATTTTCTGTTAGTAGTGACTATTTCTCAACATTTATTTTTCTCCTGCAGAAGAAGCGTTGGCTCCTGTTCGATGAGTCTGACGATGAGGGGATGCTAGGCTTGTTCAAAGTCACAACCTCTCCTATGCCCACCGTCGTGGAGCGGTTCTCTGAGGCTGTGGAAGCTTATGTTGGATCCTCAGATCATGTAGACGGTGTTCAGGGGGCTTCACTCATCATTGAAACCTCCATTGTAGAGGTTGACAACCCCGGAGATGCCTGTGGAGCCTTCTACCATTGAGTTACTCCCCGAGAATGGGGCTGAGAAAATCGCACCCAACTGTGAACGAGGCCAGGCTTTTGTCTTCACATAATCTTGAGATAGTGGACACTGCTGAGCACCCGCAGGCTGTGGAGGGTGCAAGGGCAGCCGGTGGTGTCGTCCCAGGGGATCGCCACACAATCTCAAGAACTGTCATCGGAACAGACTGTTACAGATCCGAAACTAGAGTTGTCTTCTAGAAGGGTGATGTGGAGGTGGGCTCGGGTACGGAGTATACTTCAGGGAGCTTAAGAAACTCAAAGCTGAGCCTTTGAAGGAGCGAAGACGTCATCTGAAAAATGACTTATTCAGGGTAAGTAACCTGACGTCCTTATTTTAAGTTATTTGTTTGAGTGCCTCTTAACTTGAGCTTCCCCTTCAGAACGTGGTTCTCCTTTCCGAGCTGTTGGATGACCACCGTGTTGGATGACCACCAGGTTGCTCTGAAGGCGAGAAAGGGCGAAGTCTCTGATTTGCGCCAGAGAATGGAAGAACTCAATGATGTAGGGCAGACGAAGACTGAGGAGATTAGACGGCTCAAAGAAGATTTGAGCCGCGAAGTGGCCGCTCGCTTGAGCCGAGAGGAGGTGGTGCAGCTTAGGGGAAGCTGGAGAAGAATAGATTAGAGGTGGTAAAGAGGGACTCTGAGTTACAACAGAAGGAGTCTGCACTGCTAGAGGCCCGGTAGGATCTCGAGGGGACACAGCTACGTGCAGAGGAAGCAGAGGCTGCCTACAGGTCAGAATGGGATGCCTTTGAGCAGGTGATGGAGTGTCTCACCAATGACTTGAATCGGGTACAGATCGCCCTCAAGGAAGCTGAAGGGCATAAGCAGGAGGCTATAGCTGATTGTCAACATGCACTGAAGGTGTTCAAATTCAAGAAGTATAAATAGGGGTACGAAGATGGGAGTCTCCAAGATACTCGCTTGATATTGGTCCTTCCTTAGGGGTGAAGGTCAGGATCCTCCTAAAAGCAACACTGCTCATGCTGCCGAGGTGGAGACTTCTCTGAATGCTCCATCTAACGATACAACACCCTTAACATCGAACTCCCTGCCGACTGCTCTCAACGTTGGGCGGGTGGTTGGTGCTTCATCCTTTACAGTAGAGGAGGCCTCTCTGAATACTCCGTCCAGCGACACTGCGCCCCGACGATGAGCCCACCACCGATTGTTTCTGATGCTGAGCAGGTGGCCCGAGCTGCCCCCGAAGAAGCAGCTCTTTCGGCTTTCATTCCGAGGCCTATCGCAGAGGCAAAGGCAAAGTGAGTGATTGAGAGTTTGCTTTGTTTGATTTTTCTACCATTGTTTGTAAAGATCCAGTATAATCTTTTGAAAGGAAATAAGTTGAATCTTCAGCTTTCAACCCTTTTTGAATGTCTTATTCCCTTTGTGCTTCAAGGCTACAACAGATGCGGGTCCGGCGGGCCTTTTTTGTCTGTCTTCTGAATCCGTGATTGGTGATCAGAGAGAGCCTTCGGAGGCTGGGGATGTCCCCTGCTCACATAGATTTCGACGAGGTTAGCGCTTTGGGTGAGGAGCCGTCCGAGGAGATCAAGGGCTCTGGACCTGGGGAAGGAGATGAAGAGGTGGAAATAGACCTGGTTGATGAGCTTGGATCGTTGTTAGTCTCCTTGAATGCTTGGCGGGAGAAAGTAGCAGTGGAGGACCTTCCGGAGATTCCTGGGCTTTCTCGCTTCATAGAGCTCAAACTACTCGATCTCCTAACCTCTCAGCTGGATTGTGAGCTCTTTTCTCCCAACATGACTGTGGCAGGTCTCAGGAAGAGGGTAGATGGGGTTCTTCAAAAAGGGTGCGAGCTACTGGTGGTGAGTGCTTCGCTGAGGGAGAAGAAGGTAGAGCTTGAAGAGAAACTCCTGAGTCGGCTTTTGGAGTTGCAGAAAGCGTTGGAGGTGTCTGATCTTCAGAAAAAGTTGGCTTTGGCCCAGTCGGAGATCTCTTCGAGAACAGATTGATGTGGGATGATCAACAAAGCTGACGCTCGAGCGCGAGGTCCGCTTGCTGCAGGGTAACTTAGAGAGTTGTGATAAGGATGTGGAAGAGTTTAGGGCTGAAATCTTGTGCCAGTCGGAACGTTATAATAATCTTTGGCTTGTTCATGGGACATTGTTGGAGAATGCGCATCTTCTGCGCTCTGAGGCTATAACCCTTAGATCTGGCGTCCGGGTGGAGAGCGCCGGAGGATGACTAGGGCGAGAGAACTGAAACCCTGAGGGTCCTAGCTCCCGGCCCAGGGGACGGGGTCGTCAGCCTGGGAGATCAACCGACCGTGTTGAGAGCTCTGATAGTTGGGATGAGAGATCTCGGATGTGGTCATCGGATCGGGGTGTGCTCGTAGGTAGGATAATAGGGCTAACCCACTTTTGTGTGGATGAATGTGATGAAGAGATGTGTCGTCTATTTTCTACGTGTGGTAAATTACTGCTTTTGATGCTCCTGTGTGATGCCTTGTGTCTTTATTTGTTTGTCGGGGGGTCGTCAGGGTAGAACCCCTACAAATTGTTTACTCACTATAGATAACTGTCGGGGTGAAAAATCTTTCTAGGCTGGCTCCAAGCAACCCTAGTGGGCGAGCCTCCATTTTTCAGAGGGCTCCTTAAGGGATAGCCGCGGGGGCTATTTTTTCCTTACAGCCGTCAGGATAAAACCCAATATAGGCTGTTGACTCATTCGAGTGGCCATCAAGGTGAAAACTTGTATAGGCTGATTCCGAGCAGCCCTAGTGGGCGAGCCGGGCTGTTTTCTCCTCATAGTCATCAAGTAAGACTCGATATAGGTCGTTAAATCACTCGAGCGTGCTCATTGTACCTAGAGAAGATATTGTCATAGAAATAAAAGAGTCTGCATAATTTTATTGAATGTTACACAGTTTTACATGTGGTATCGCTTAGGGTGGGAAGCACATTGCCTGGTGGAGATCTTACCATCCCAGGCGGTGTTAAAGAGCGAGTGTTTCAGTCGACCGTTTTGGTCAGGGCCTCTCTGACCTCAGGGTCTTCCTTAGAGTCGAGGATGAACTCGTCCAAATGTCCTTGAGGTGTCGTTTAAGGGCCCAGCAATGTGCAGTAGCTTGTCCCCACTACCGTGAAAGGAGCAACTTCCTACTTTCAGGAAGTCTGGATTGTGCTTGGTTGTCTTATTCAATGAGGGTTGATGCTTGATGATGTGGAAGATCTGATCGATCGGGAGGTTCAGGGGGGTGAAGTCAGTGGAGTCCTCGGTCTTCATCGCCATCGGGGAGCATCCTTCTAGGAGTAGGGTTGCGCGCTTCCTCGAGTTGTTGGTTTGAAGGTTCTCGGGATCCTCATGTGAAATGGCGTCTTTGGAGCGCATTTTGTTTAGCTTGAAACGTAGGTCGGTCGGAGCTGCGAGGTGTTGATTGACCTCGGGAGAAGAGTCCTTTAGAATCTCCTGGGCGCCTAACTCAATGACTGTTGCTGCGCCTCTCGCAGAACCTTTATCTACGTGAGCAGCTGATGATTTGCCTGTGTTACCGTCTCGCGCTCACGTTCTGTTGTATCATGATGGATGGCGACTAGTTCTCGCTCGTGGTCGGGTTTCGCTCGTTGTTCGTCCAGTCATCGTTGTAGGTTGATTACCATTTGGATGAGTTATACATGGGAGAGGGCCGATGGATCGGGTTCGTTAGGAGCGTTAATGTCGCATTGGGTGGCACTCCTGTGAGACATGACTCTTGAGCGAAGGTCTTTTGTGGAGGGGTTAGGGTGTTAGATAGCGAGAGATCTCAAGAGTATAGTTTCGAGTCTCAATAAAAGCACCACATGCAGTGGGTAAATTCTTAAGGAATCGATTCACGCACCAAAATAATGAAGAGAGTTAAACTGAAATCACAGAAAGCACAAACACAGCAAGTACAAACATAGAACTTACGTGGAAATCCGAAATGGGAAAAACCACTGAGAGGGAGGAGAATTCCACTATAAAAATGGTGGTTACAGGTGGCTTCTCTAGTGTGCTAGTGTTTCTGGATTCCGATCATGATCCCCCTCCTCGTTGGGAGGGATCTGTTATTTATACAGGTAATATGTACAGGATAAAGTGATGGAGTCTCACGCAATTTGAATACTTAAAATCCTCATCTTGATGGCAGTTGAGCTGAACATCTCGGTTTGAATCGAGATAAGGTAGAGTCTACCTCTATTTGGTAGTCTGTGCCTTACTATAGATAAGGACGAATTGTCCCCGAGGAGCAACTGCCTCTTTGGATGATGATTATGCTTAAAGATTGAGGTATTTCTTCAACCGGTTTTATCTCTTCTTCCACTTACCCAACCCGCTTGAGGTTTGAATTAGGTGGAGAGTCAGGATCAGATGTGAAAGTGGCCAAGCGTCATGCATCCCTTGGGGGCCAGATAGCCATGTGTCACAATCTTAGGCGGATCCGAAAGTGACCACTACACTACATCATAAGGGACTAATATCTATTATACATAGAATTCAATATCTTAATAGTGATGTTGGTGCCTTATGGATAGGAATATATGAGAAGAGCTTACGACTAGCTTTCCTTGTTAATCAGGAAACGATAGGTGGTGCAAACAGATAGTAAT
This sequence comes from Agave tequilana, assembly GCA_038442645.1. NCBI lineage: Eukaryota > Viridiplantae > Streptophyta > Magnoliopsida > Asparagales > Asparagaceae > Agave > Agave tequilana. Next base: position 399,788 of record JAVJIF010030650.1, read on the forward strand.
GCACACCTAAAAACAGCTTGTACAAACAGATACTCCCTCCGTCTGGGAATAGTACTATGTTTTTTGACTAAATTTTTGTCCCTACTTAGTAGTCCATTTTGAATAGCAATACTATTTTTACCATTCTTAGTGCTACTTTTATTACTCTCAATGTTACTTTTACAATTCTCAATAATACATTTACCATTCGACTTAATTTTCTTAATTTTTGTGCATGGTCAATAAATGACCCCAAAAATCGGACTAAAGTGGTAGTTTATTGCACACCTGACAATTTATTCATGTTAACCTAATGTCATCCATCCTTCATACTACGGAGCATCATATAGGGGTTCAAAGGCATGTATTAGGATTTTGTTTAGGGTGTTTATGCTGGTTGTGGGCTGGATGTCGTAAGTACTGTATTTTGAATCACATGATTGAACTGTATTTGTTCATTTTATGAAGACCTCAAATAGAACTTACTGTCTTTCTAGAACTGTCTTAGTCAAATCATAACTCAGTTATTTGAGTTAGCTGATGCATTTTTCCCCCTTCTGTCCTCTCAACAAAAAGTTTATGGAACCTAGTTGTTGCCTTTTTTATGCATTGCAGAACTGACAAACTGTTTTAAATTCAGTATTGTATTATTTTTTTTGTGCTGGTTGGGAGTTGAGTTTATCATCAACTTATAGCAGAATATCAGAATTAGTTGATGCCTTTTTCTCTGTCACCCAGAAAAAATTACAAAACTGAGTTGTTCCCATAATGTTAATTGTGGAACCATCTTACATTCAGGATCGCAGTATGGTTCTGTCATCTATCTCATCAAAACATTTTAATTTGTGATCGAGTTATATTGTTTTTATTATAATTCAGTGATTTATCGAGACCTGTCTTAATCTTTTTATCTGTTCTTGCTTTTATGGTTTTCAGCTCCCGCGAATTCAAATAACAGACCCAGTTGCAAGATACTATGGGCTCAAGCATGGTCAGGTCGTGAAGATCATCAGACCCAGTGAGACTGCAGGGAGATATGTTACTTATCGTTATGTTGTGTAAGTTTGCAACAGGTGTTGCTGCTCTAGAGATTTCCCATAACGGATAATGTTATGGTTGAGAACTGGAGCAGCAGCCTGCATCCGTGAAGAAACATGTTAGTCATTTCCGCTGCTCTAGAGATTTGCCATAATGCATAATGTTATGGTTGACAACTCGAGCAGCAGTCTGCGTCCAGTAAAGTAAGTGTGTCAGTCCTGTTATGCTGCTCTAGAGAACTCCCATAATGTTATGGTTGATATCTTGAGCAGCAGCCTGTGTCCGTCAAGTAGTGTATTTATCGTTTTTGCACCTGTACTGTTTGCTGTTGTCAGAATAATGTTGTGCTATAACTTATATAGCATTGTGGAGTAAGACAGAATAATGGACCGTTGTTCTTAATAAAACTTTGGTTAGTAAATGGTCTATATTTTGAGCTTGGGATATGCACACAATTTGTTTATTTTTGGTTATAGCAGCATTTCTCTTTCCAAGCCTTTTTCGCAGATAGCTAATTTGGCGGAGGCATGATAAATTTTTTTGGCAGATCATAACAACTACTGTTATTAAGCAAGCAACAAAGTGCTCTTATAGTTGCTGAGAAATGTTGAGCAAATCTGATAGATTCTTGGATGAGCTTGAAACTACCTCGGGCTGGATTAGCTTCTGAGTATATGGTCTTTCCATAAGCTATCGTATACATTTGTATGTGCATTAATAAGGCCATTCACTATTTTTTGAAGTTCAATTTCTCCAGATTGCCAATGACTTTTTTTTAATAGCAACAGAATGAATAGAATTATCGATTGTCACAAGCAAAGGAGCTGTAGCTGTGACTTTGGCTGAGCAAAGGAGCTCATGAACAGCATGACAAGAGATCCACTCTTGTGTTTGTTGCCGTGATTCAAACAAGGTCATTACAGGGCTTGGAACTTCATAAGCTCCTTTTACAGTTTGATGCTCGAGTCCCAGAAAGTCACCACAGGATTAATTAGCACACATTCAAGGGGTTTCTTCAGGAGATTTTGATGTTGGCTCTTCTTATCCCTGATTTGAAATTGAAGAATATCAAAAGGAGGGTGGTAGAGAACTTAACATCATGCCATTGCGATTTGCGAATGAATAATAATATAACAATATGTTCGCATATTTATAGTGTTGCAACTTTTACAAAAAAAAAAAAGATCAGTCATTTTTTCCCCCTTTGAGGAGGCTCATTGCCAGTTCACCGTCTTTGTTTCCAATTCTTGCCTGGTTGCAATGAGCATGCACAAAGTACAATCTCAGTCTTGAGTACTGTGAGCTAACATGAAATAGGACGCCCTTATATGCCTCCACCCACCAGAAATATGTAGGTTTTCACCTTGTTTTCCTTTGGTAAGGCATGGCAATCCATGCTGCACAACAGCGCTCCTTGCTAGCTGGAACGAGTTGCAATTGGGACCAATTAACCTGTCTTCATCCACAGGATCTCTTGCAAGCTTAAATGCTCTCGCATCAGTTCTCTCATCTCAATTACCCGAAATTCCAAACAAAGCAATGATGTAGCCCGCAGATTTGTCAATCCAAACAGGTTCATCGAGCTGTGCTGTTCTTTCCTGAACCGCCCTTCCATCATTACAGTTTTTTGGCAGAATACTCTATGCAACAACGAGAAGAATTATTAGCCACAACTCAGCCAACATATTCCAATACAAGATCTACATAAACACAAATTATGAGTACTTGATTGCTAGCAAATATATTCAATTTTCATGTAGGGGCCGTTTGTTTCGCGTAAAACTCCGTAATTCGTAAATGACTTACAACCTAGTTACAACTACGGCGTTTGTTTGGACCGCAATTCGTAAAAGACTTACAGAATCCAATTACCACTCACTTGCAACCCAATTACCACTCACTTACTGCCCAGTTACAGTTATTTTGTGATCATGCAAATTTGTATTATTTTTTTATATTAATATTAATTTTTTTAATATTTAGTATTTTTAATATTTATTTGCAATATTACAACTTTTTAAATCATCAAATAGTTAATTTTGTGGTCAACTTTTTCACTTACGACTTACACATTACGATAACCAAATACCGTAAAATACAATACATTTTTTCACTTACAACTTTATATTACCAACCAAACACCATAAAGCTCAACTCATTTACAACTGTAAAAGACTTTATCAATTACGACTTACGAATTATGACCAGTTACGACAACCAAACAGGCCCGATAGTTGATAGATCCCACCAGCATATCATTCCAAACAGTCATATTTCTTCACTTATGTCATCATCTTGGGGTATGGAGAATGTTGGCATCTTAATTCTGTTCAATGGGGCATAACGGTCCTTCTTGAGAGGAAGTAGCTTGCCGGAGAACAAACTATTTACAATCCAACTGGCTGGCTGTACACACATTCAAAAGAAAAAAAAAATTTTAATTTAAAGAAGAGGTAAACTTAATATATGTTGATATGTTTTCCTAAGAGGTGTTGACACAGAAACGAGAAACAATTGCCTTCATGTAATTGCTCTTATGATCAACAGTTATTTCATCAGCCAATTTGTTACAACTACAAAAGGGATGGTAAATGATGGAAGTTGCTCCCTTTCCAAAGTTTTCTTTGGTGATGGGTGGTGTCAAGTGTTGGAACCATTTTAACTGCATACTTATGACCAATTGATAATTCTGGTTGTTGCATACAATCCATCCAAAAGCTAACTAGTTGCATTGACTATGTTTATGCAATGTAAGGCAATACAAAATATGTTTGTATGGTCCACCTAATAAACAGAATTGCATAAAGGGGAAACTTGTACCCCGAAACTAGTTGCAGAAAATATGTCCATGTGATGCAAGGCAATAGATGATGTATTATTCCTTTTGCCTTCTCGATTCAAACATCTGTTGCTAAAAGACCAGGAATAACTAGAAGAGACAGTAAGTGAAAACTTTCAGACAAGCATACAGGAGATCTCACACGGTCTCATATTGGTCTCTCTAGCTCATTCTGCATGATGCACTCGTGTACTGCTAAATCCATTCGTAATATTTTAAGATAACTAGATGATTCCATGCTTTTTCCAAATAATTGATGTGCAAGAATGTAAGCGACAATGTTAGTTTTTGGAACCTAAATTTCACTTAGTTTGACTGTGCTACAGTGAATCAAAGAATTGCATGAAATAACATTTATCAGTAATGTGTAAGTATGAAAAGAAAATTAAATTCTCAAAATTTTGTTATCAAAATCACTTATCCGGTTTTAGTTGTAGCATTGGGACCTTCCCATTACATACTTGGGAGTGCCTATTAGACCTCTTGTACCTATATCTGAGGACCCCTAAGGTTGATATCATAGGAGACAGGTTAGTTGGATAGGAAAATGCCTTTCAAGGGGAGGGAGACTAGTCCAAGTTAACTCTGTGCTGACTTTCTATTCCTCTTTATATAATGTTTGTGTTTGTGCTGCCAACGTAGGTAAGGAAACGATTGTTTCTATCAGAAGACATTTCTTTCTTTTCCTGGAATGGCAGTGAGATAACAGTTTCTGATCTGAATTGTCTGGTTAATTGGAAGCAAGTGTTCAAACCCGAGGAAACTTGGTAGACTGGGAGTGCTTGGCTTGAAAGGAATGAATATGATTTTTTTTGGTGAAATGGATGTGAAAATTTATTAATAGCCAAATTCTCGTCAAGTTACTCTTTAACTCCTGATACCAGAGAAGGTTTATGGGCATTGATATTATGTACCAGCAAGGTTTTCAAAGTTCTAGAAGGCATGCATACACAGGGCTATTTCAGAGATTGATGATTTAAGAGTTGAGATTGAGGAAGGTAAAAATGTCAAATTTTGTAAAGATTTTTTAGTTGCTAATTTGCCTCTTAAAATTATTTGCCCTGGGTTGTATAGGAGCTGGGAATCCATCAGATTTTGTCTGCTCTTCGCAAAGGTTTTCAACAACCAAGATTGGAACTGGGCCCCAAAATTTAGATACCCTATCACTGAGAAACTACAAGGTGAATTGCTTCTTTTATTCTCTATTACATTGGTACAACTACTGAATTGCCAAAATGATTGGAAATGGAGTTTGGAATCATCTGGGGAATACCAAGTTAAATCATACTATAATTTTGTATCTGTTGGAATTGAAGAATATAAAGGGAATCTTCGAGATGAATTATGGCGAGATCCGTTGATCGAATCAACTGGATGATGGTTGGAGTGTGTTCTCCTTCCATTGGTGATGAACGTGGTATATTCACATGTTCAATTCCGACTTCAAATGAATGAGATATTCAAGTCCAAAGATTGCCTAATTCAAAGCCAAAACGGGACTAAAGGTAACTTAAAGCATTTAGTCCCACATTGGCCGTGGGATGGAAGTTTGTGGTGTATAAATAAAGAAAATTGAGAACAAAGGGCGTGCCCTTTGGGTACTTGGAGTTTTCGCGCGCGATTGGGAGGGATCTATGCCCGCACGTGCGCGCGCGCGCGCGCGGCTGGCGGCGCCGGTGCCGGTCCGGGCCGGGCTCGGGCTCGGGCCTGGGCCTGGGTTCGGGTTCCCTACCCGGCCTGGTTCTTTTTGAATCGGGTATGGGAATCCGGATCCGAACCAACCCGCTCTAAGACTGTTGGAATACCAACAGTTGCAACTGTTGGACTGCCAACAGTTGTGACTGTTGGGTACATCCTTTGGGCAGCCAACAGACACGACTGCTGGGTCGAAAGGGTGCAACCTTTCATTGGGTTTGAACCCGTTGGCTCCTCCTGCAGGCTATATAAAGCCCTCCTGACTCTCAATTGAAACATAACAACTACAACACCAACAGAGAATTAACTCTCTATCTCTCTCTCTCTATTTAAAGTTCTGAACTGTTCTTCCAACGTTCTGAACTGCGCTTCCAGCCTGAAGTGGGAATCCGCGATTTCCAGCGTAAAGTGGGAATCCGAAGCGACTTCCTAAAGGAGATTCTGCCAAATTCTTCAACCTTCCTACATCCTTAACAGTGGGTGTTCCTCCAAAAGAGTAAGACAAATATTCATTTAAAATTTGTCATTATACCGCTGCTTTGCTAATCCTGTGTAGGTACTGGTTGACTACGGTTCGACCGTACGGTGATTTGGTAGTGCTATCCAAATACCGTGAAGAAGTGTTGTATCTTGGGAGACCAGCGTCCATTATCCCGTTAGCACCGGTGCGGGGGACGTAATTGTCTTAAGGAGATTCGCTCTAAGCGTACCTCACTTCAAATACTGTATAAGTGGATTAAGTCCTTTATACAGGGGATATACTTTACAGTATATCGAGACTGACTTAGATTCAGTCTAAGTGATACTGTATAAGTGGATTAAGTCCTTTATACAGGGGATATACTTTACAGTATATCGAGACTGACTTGGATTCAGTCTAATTGGTGCTTAAACCAAGGAAGGAAATTGAAAGGTGGTTCTTAAATTAAGGAACGTTCTATTGAACGGAAAACCTCCCACCTGATATTTGCCGACCTGGCCAATTAGATTGTTGATATCTCAGTGATCTTGATTAGTTGTCAGATTGATTCTTGTTAAGCAGAATACCCAACAATCTTAAGACAATTATGTGAGTTATGTGCTAGTTTTGGTATAATACATCAAGCAAAGCACCATATACTCCTCAGCAAAATGGAATTGCTGAACGGAAGAACAGAACTTTGAAGGAGATGGTTAATTCCATGCTCGTAAGTTCTGGAGCTCCGCAGAACTTGTGGGGGGAAGCTCTATTAACTGCAAATTATATTCTAAATAGAGTACCCCACAAGAAACTTGGTCTTATACCATTTGAGTTATGACATGGAAGGACACCTTCCTACCATTACCTCAAAATGTGGGGGTGCCTTGCAAAGGTGCTGGCACCATTACCTAAAAAGACTAAGTTGGGAGCAAAAACTATGGACTGCATATTCATAGGCTATGCCTTGAATAGTAGTGCCTACAGATTTCTGGTTCATAAATCAGAAATACCAGATATTCATGTAAACATGATTATCGAATCTAGAGATGCTGTGTTCTTTGAAGACATCTTTCCATACAAACGGGAAGCAGATAAGACTTCTGGGAAAAGAACACACGAGATGGCGTTCAGGGACGAAAGCCCCGAGGAACCGATTGTTAATGCGGAAATTGAACCAAGAAGAAGTCAGAGATCTAGAATCTCAAAATCTTTTGGTCCAGATTTCATAGCATACGCTATTGAAAGCGAGCCTCAAACATTTAAAGAGGCTATGTCAACCCCAGAAGCACAAAATGTTATATACAACGGTAAGTCTAGACATATTCGTCGTAGACATAATACCGTGAAGCAGTTGCTCTCAAATGGAATTATCTCTATTGACTTTGTATCGTCAAAGGATAATTTAGCGGATCCGCTTACTAAAGGTTTAAGTGGAGAGCGTATAAACTGCGCATCGAGGGGAATGGGTCTAAAAGCCTAACCTTACCGAGTCAGCTTAATGGAAACCTCACTTAGCGACTGGAGATCCCACGGACTAAGTTCAAGAGGAAAAACTAGTTATGATTGACTCAGCAAGTAAGCACTTGGGAGCTTGACTCCAATCCATTCCTAAGGTGCACATAAGTGCTTTTCTACAAGTGGATTAAGGATAAGCTTAACGCTTTTAATGATGCCTATATCTTGTTACTAAACAAGTGGAGTAGAGTAGACTACTCTTAATAGGTCCATCACCTATGTGAGTATAGAGTTGGGTCGGCTCTTTGGGAATTTCTATGGAGGCTGTTATTCCCTAAAGATACTCTCTGAAACCAAGAATGTCCAGGGCCAAAACGGACACAACAGAGAACCAAAGTTGATTTGGAAAGTCACTGTGTGAAGCTTGTTGACTTGGCTTACACTAACGGCTAACAGTTCAAGACCTAGTTCACTGATTAGCCAGTAAGTCCGATAAAGCTTTCGCTATGGAAGGTTCAAGACCTAGTTCACCTATCCTTATGCAGTTTCTTTTCTAAAGTACCTTACACAATAGAGTCAGTCTCTTTGTGTGTCATTTCCTTGAATCTCCATTCATTGTGGGGGATTGTTGGAATTGAAGAATATAAAGGGAATCTTCGAGATGAATTATGGCGAGATCCGTTGATCGAATCAACTGGATGATGATTGGAGTGTGTTCTCCTTCCATTGGTGATGAACGTGGTATATTCACATGTTCAATTCCGACTTCGAATGAATGAGATATTCAAGTCCAAAGATTGCCTAATTCAAAGCCAAAACGGGACTAAAGGTAGCTTAAAGCATTTAGTCCCACATTGGCCGTGGGATGGAAGTTTGTGGTGTATAAATAAAGAAAATTGAGAACAAAGGGCGTGCCCTTTGGGTACTTGGAGTTTTCGCGCGCGATTGGGAGGGATCTATGCCCGCACGTGCGCGCGCGCGCGCCGCCGCTGGCGGCGGCGGGCGGCCGGCGCCGGCGCCGGTGCCGGTGCCGGTCCGGGCCGGGCTCGGGCCTGGGCCTGGGCCTGGGTTCGGGTTCGGGTTCCCTACCCGGCCTGGTTCTTTTTGAATCGGGTATGGGAATCCGGATCCGAACCAACCCGCTCCAAGACTGTTGGAATACCAACAGTTGCAACTGTTGGACTGCCAACAGTTGTGACTGTTGGGTACATCCTTTGGGCAGCCAACAGACACGACTGCTGGGTCGAAAGGGTGCAACCTTTCATTGGGTTTGAACCCGTTGGCTCCTCCTGCAGGCTATATAAAGCCCTCCTGACTCTCAATTGAAACATAACAACTACAACACCAACAGAGAATTAACTCTCTATCTCTCTCTCTCTATTTAAAGTTCTGAACTGTTCTTCCAACGTTCTGAACTGCGCTTCCAGCCTGAAGTGGGAATTCGCGATTTCCAGCGTAAAGTGGGAATCCGAAGCGACTTCCTAAAGGAGATTCTGCCAAATTCTTCAACCTTCCTACATCCTTAACAGTGGGTGTTCCTCCAAAAGAGTAAGACAAATATTCATTTAAAATTTGTCATTATACCGCTGCTTTGCTAATCCTGTGTAGGTACTGGTTGACTACGGTTCGACCGTACGGTGATTTGGTAGTGCTATCCAAATACCGTGAAGAAGTGTTGTATCTTGGGAGACCAGCGTCCATTATCCCGTTAGCACCGGTGCGGGGGACGTAATTGTCTTAAGGAGATTCGCTCTAAGCGTACCTCACTTCAAATACTGTATAAGTGGATTAAGTCCTTTATACAGGGGATATACTTTACAGTATATCGAGACTGACTTAGATTCAGTCTAAGTGATACTGTATAAGTGGATTAAGTCCTTTATACAGGGGATATACTTTACAGTATATCGAGACTGACTTGGATTCAGTCTAATTGGTGCTTAAACCAAGGAAGGAAATTGAAAGGTGGTTCTTAAATTAAGGAACGTTCTATTGAACGGAAAACCTCCCACCTGATATTTGCCGACCTGGCCAATTAGATTGTTGATATCTCAGTGATCTTGATTAGTTGTCAGATTGATTCTTGTTAAGCAGAATACCCAACAGTATCCGGTAGACTGCTAATCTTTATAGAAGTGAAAGGTTCCACCTATGGTGAAGTTTCATATGCGGTTTGCATGCAAGAAAAGGATACTCACTTTGGGCGTGCTCAATTATAAAGGTTGAAGCTCTCTTTTTTACTGTGGTACTGAGAAAATTGGATGGCATTTGTTCATTAAAAGCATTTTATAAAGGGACTCTGGAGATCTTGGAAGCATGAACTACATGTTAAAGGCTAACTTATTACTGTTTGGACTTTATGGGGAAGAAAGAGTCAGGAAGCGACATAGAGTTGTGTGGGACTATGCAATTATGGCTATATATTTTAAGTAGTGGGGGAAAAACCAAAGAGAGAACGTTTAATAATAGGAAAAAACAACCCATGATAAACTTTTGGACAGGCCAAGCAAAGAAGACGAAGACAAGCAGTGATGACCAAGGCGAGGGAAGAGATGGAAGTAAAGATGGAAGCACCGCAGGACAGAGGACTATCTAGGCTAGCTTTCTTTCAGACGACACATCTGATTGTCTTTTTGTGATGTCCCTATCCTAGGAAGCACGGACACTGACACGACACGGACACAGTGACACAAAAAATCCTTAAAATGTGGGATACGAGAACACGGTGATATAATTATATGGATGTGTGTAATAATTACATATCAAAACCCCCGTAGTGAATGAGATGTGCTTTATTAAAGGTAAAATGAAAAATAAAATAAAATTAAATAATTAACATTTATAGCTTCTAATAAAGTAACAAACAAAACTAAAAAAATCCAAAAATAATCTCACTAATACCTCACTTAGTTCGTGATATATAAAGATTCTATAACGTATTTGCTTACATGAGAGAAACACTCTTTTTCATATTTATTTACACGACATGTGACTTTTAGATATCTAAAACATACTTTTTAAATTTTATTTATACTGATATAGCATTGGACCGGTGTCGACATGTGATTTTATTGTTGATTTAAAATCCGACATGACTTTGAGGTGTCTGATACGAGTCAGACAAGTGTCATGCAAGTTTCGGTGTCTGACACAGACACGACACCTAGTTTAAAGTGTTCATGCTTCATAGTTCCTATCGATGTTATTTTGTTTTATTTTGAGGTACTATTCACAATGACCTCCTTTTTCGATGCATCTTCCTTTCAAACTCTTTATGCAATGAATATAGGACCACAGTCAATCTGATTCCATTCTATTTCTAAAAAGAAAAAAAGGATTTTTGTGTTTTCTTAATCTTTAAGTAGCATCATCCAAGATTAGTTGGTTTTTCTTAATTTTGATTTTGTTCAGGGAGGCAGAAACAAACAAGGAATTTTTTTGATGAGGCATAAGAATAAGGAAACATGAGAATTTTGTGCCATTTTAGCAACTCATATATAATCTCTTTACTTATCCACTCAGATTTGTGTACCCATGAGTGTAGGTTGATAAGCTTTTTAAATTTGCTAAACAGGAAATTAGGAAGAACAATAACAAAAACAGAAGTGGATATTATATCCCCTCCCCCATTCCAAATCACATTGAAAAATAGATAACAAGGTGAGGTACTCTACGGTTAGTAACATTTCCTGGAAACTAGATCCACTAGTCGTAATTTTAGGAGTCAACCGTCCATCATATTATCTTAAGACAGGCCGCATATATACATGTTGGTTAAATCCACTTGGAATCATTTCCTAGATCCAGTGAGTTTGTAGCATCCACTTAACTTGGGTATTACAGTAGGCAGGCAGTTCACGACTCAAGTCTTGATATACCAAGTTCTGAAGTGTGAGTAAAACTGAACGCAATTTAGCTTACTCCCTATGTGTAATTGCAAGCATGCTAAATACAGATGATAAGTAACTATGTCAGATAAAAGTTCTTGAGAAGTTAACTGATTGTTTTTATACATTGTTTAGAGTATGTATTTTGCGTACATACACTAACCACTGTTTGTAGATTGTTTTCTAGTGCACACTGCTTCAGGTGACGTGAAACAGTGCCCTCATTCTCCACAAGAACAGCCCCAAGTGTATTCATTCCATTCTTCAAACTTTGGACCAGTCGTTGCAAGGATTTAAAAATGTTTGTATCTGCTTAACAGGAATCAATCTGACAACTAATCAAGATCACTGAGATATCAACAATCTAATTGGCCAGGTCGGCAAATATCAGGTGGGAGGTTTTCCGTTCAATAGAACGTTCCTTAATTTAAGAACCACCTTTCAATTTCCTTCCTTGGTTAAACACCAATTAGACTGAATCTAAATCAGTCTCGATATACTGTTAAGTATATCCCATGTATAAAGGACTTAATCCACTTATACAGTATTTGGAGTGAGGTACGCTTAGAGCGAATCTCCTTAAGACAATTACGTCTCCCGCACCGGTGCTAATGGGATAACGGACGCTGGTCTCCCAAGATACAACACTCCTTCATGGTATTTGGATAGCACTACCAAATCACCGTACGATCGAACCGTAATCAACCAGTACCTTCACAGGATCGTTGAAACAGCGGTACAAGGACAAATTTCGGATGAATATTTGCCTTTACTTTTGGAGGAGCACCCACTGCAGAGGACGAAGGAAGGTTGAAGAATATTCTTCTTCAGAAGTCTTAGATTCAGACAACAATTCTATAAAAGAATCTGTTGAATTTTCTAAGGCCTCTTTCAGAACGAATTTTGCAGAATCTTCTTTGAAAGTCGCTTCGGAAACTGAGTTACGGATTTCCCACTTCCCTTTTGGAAGTCACTTCAGAACTCTACTTCTCAGTTCAGAACGCAGGCTTGCTTCTGCTTCAGAACTCAGACAGAAGAGAGAGAGAGAGAGAGAGAGAGAGAGAGAGAGAGAGAGAGAGTTTTGTTGTTGGTGTTGTAGTTGGTGTGTTTCAATTGAAAGATCGGAGCGCTTTATATAGCGCTCCAGGAGGGGCCAACGGGTCCGATCCCAACGAAAGGGTGCAACCTTTCGACCCAACCATTGGCCGTCCAACTGGTTTGCAACCGTTGGCAGTCCAACTGGCTTGCAACCGTTGGCGGATCGGTTCAGATCCTGACAGCGCAGCGGGTCTGGTTTGGGTAGCGGAGCGGAGCGGGCCCTTGAGACCTGATTCAAAAAAAACCAGGCCGGGTAGGGAACCCAAACCTAAGCCTGAGCCCGAGCCCGGCCCGGCCGGCGCCGGCCGGCCGGCCGCCAGTGGCGGCGCGCGCGCGCATGCACGCATGTGTGAGCATAGTTCCCTCCTTTTCGCGCGCGAAAACTCCAAGTACCCAAAGGGCACGCCCTTTGTTCTCAATTTTCTCTATTTATACACCACAAACTTCCATCCCATGGCCAATGTGGGACTAAGTACTTTTAGCTATCTTTAGTCCCTTTTGGCTTTGAATTAGGCAATCTTTGGACTTGAATATCTCATTCATTCGAAGTCGGAATTGAACATGTGAATATACCACGTTCATCCCCAATGGAAGGAGAACACACATCATCCAGTTGATTCGATCAACGGATCTTGCCATAATTCAGCTCAAAGATTCACTTTTATATTCTTCAATTCCAACAATCCCCCACAATGAATGGAGATTCAAGGAAATGACACACAAAGAGACTGACTCTATTGTGAAAGGTACTTGAGAAAAGAAACTGCATAAGGATAGGTGAACTAGGTCTTGAACCTTCCATAGCGAAAGCTTTATCGGACTTACTGGCTAATCAGTGAACTAGGTCTTGAACTGTTAGCCATTAGTGTAAGCCAAGTCAACAAGCTTCACACAGTGACTTTTCAAATCAACTTTGGTTCTCGGTTGTGTTCGTTTTGGCCCTGGACATTCTTGGTTCCAGAGAGTATCTTTAGGGAATAATAGCCTCCATTGAAATTCTTCAAACTTTGGACCAGTCGTTGCAAGGATTTAAAAACACATCCACCTCCGTGCTGCATTATGAGAAAAACATTCTTAGAACTGAAAGAAATCCTTAAAAAGTGCCATGTGTGACAGAAAGCAAGCATTAGATAGTTTGGACTTAGTCTCACTAGCTCAGTTTTGCTCAAGATGGCAAAGCACAGCTGGCGTGCAAGTGAGTGCAAACTATGTACAATATTCTTTTTCTTTTTTACATTATTATTTTCTGATTTGATGGGAAAATGCAGTTTTAAAACACTTTCTATCATGATTTGAAATCTCGGAATCGGTCGGCAATTTTCAATATCAAAATCGGCCATATCCTCTCGGTGATTTCAGTCTCGGGGTAAAAACAAATATAAAAATAATAAAAAATATTTTGCAAATTGTGTTAAGTTGTGGAGCCTAATTATTGCCTTGACGATTTGTCACCCTACGCAGAGTCTTTACACGGATCGACCTGCGCGGTCAGATCACCGTGAGAGTTGCAAGGGGGTGGGAAGCCCCCTCCTGAGGATTCGGGGTGGAGCTCCCAGACCAAATTATTTGAGAAGTCTCCCTTGCAGATTCCGGAGTGAGTGTGAAGCACTCCGGTAAAGAGATTGGGCGAGTTCAGAGTTTTAGATTAAGGGAAAGGTCGGAGTCTCATTCTGGAGTAGCAGCTTGGTATAACTTTGAAGGAGCACTCTGAAGCATTCACCCGGAGGAGCACTCCGAAGCAACGGTGCAGAATAGCGCCTCAGAGATGCACAGCGGTGAAGCGATCCAATCTAGTAGCCTCGTAACCCGTAAAACTTGAAAACATGTGTCAAGGACGGTTTGGTGATTTCATAACTTGTAACTCTAATTTTTTTCTATAAAAAGAGATGTGTTGTCATTAGGGTTAAAGGAGAATACTAATCCTTTTCTCCCACACGTCCACCTTCATAAGAATGCAGGAACTGGAATACGCCAGTTGGAGTATTCTCAGATTATCAGAAGTCTAATGTATTTGATTAATTGCACTAGACTCGATATTGCTTACGTTGTAAGCAAGTTAAGCAGATACACTAGTAATTCTAGTGATCAACATTGGACTGCTCTACTATGAGTATTGTGTTATGTATCACATACCAAGGAATATGCCTTGAGATATGGACAGTATCCACCTGTACTTGAAGGATACAGTCATGCTAATTGGATTGCAGATTCTGAGGAATCAAAATCAACTAGCGGATACCTATTTACTCTGGGGGGAGCAGCGGTATCCTGAAAATCTTTCAAGCAAACATGTATTGCCCATTCCACTATGGAATTGGAATTCATAGCCTTAGATAAGGCCGGAGAAGAAGAATGACTTCGACAATTTTTGAAAGATATACCATTATGGCAAAAGCCAGTGCCCGCTATATGTATACACTGTGATAATAAGCAGCTATTTTTAGAACACAAAAGGTTATATACAACGGTAAGTCTAGACATATTCGTCGTAGACATAATATTGTTAAGCAGTTACTCTCAAATGTAATTATCTCTATTGACTTTGTATAGTCAAAAAATAATTTAGCGGATCCACTTACTAAAGGTTTAAGTGGAGAGCGTATAAACTGCGCATCGAGGGGAATGAGTCTAAAAGCCTAATCTTACCGTGTCAGCTTAATGAAAACCTCACTTAGCGACTAGAGATCCCACAGACTAAGTTCAAGAGGAAAAACTAGTTATGATTGACTCAGCAAGTAACCACTTGGGAGCTTCACTCTAATCCATTCCTAAGGTGCACATAAGTGCTTTTCTACAAGTGGATTAAGGATAAGCTTAATGCTTTTAATGATGCCTATATCTTTTTACTAAACAAGTAGAGTAGAGTAGACTACTCTTAATAGGACGATCACCTATGTGAGTATAGAGTTGGGTCGGCTCTTTGAGAATTTCTATGGAGGCTGTTATTCCCTAAAGATACTCTCTGAAACCAAGAATGTCCAGGGCAGAAATGAACACAACCGAGAACCAAAGTTGATTTGGAAAGTCACTGTGTGAAGCTTGTTGACTTGGCTTACACTAACGGCTAACAGTTCAAGATCTAGTTCACTGATTAGCCAGTAAGTCCGATAAAGCTTTCGCTATGAAAGGTTCCAGACCTATTTCACCTATCCTGATGCAGTTTCTTTTCTAAAGTATCTTTCACAATAGAGTCAGTCTCTTTGTGTGTCAATTCCTTGAATCTCCATTCATTGTGGGGGATTGTTGGAATATGAAGAATATATATGTGAATCTTTGAATTGAATTACGGCGAGATCCTTTAATCGAATCAATTGGATGATGGTTGGAGTGTGTTCTCCTTCCATTGGGATGAACGTGGTATATTCACATGTTCAATTCCGACTTCGAATGAAGGAGATATTCAAGTCTAAAGATTGCTTAATTCAAAGCCAAAATGGGACTAAAGGTAGCTAAAGGCATTTAGTCCCACATTGGCTATGGATGAAAGTTTGTAGTGTTTAAATAGAGAAAATTGGGAACAAAGGGCGTGCCCTTTGGGTACTTGGAGTTTTCACGCGCGATTGGGAGGGAACCATGCCAGCACATGCGCGCGCACCGTTGATGGCAGCGTGGGGCTCGGGCTCAGGCTCGGGCTCGGGCTCGGGTCCAGGTCCGGGTCTGGGTTCGGGTTCGGGTTCCCTACCCGGCTTGGTTCTTTTTGAACCGGGTCTCACGGGTATGGGTTACGAGCATACCCGCTCCGCTATCCGGATTCGAACCGCCCCGCCAACGGACCCGCCCGCTATCCGGATCCAAACCGCCCCGCCAACGGCTGTCTGTAAACTGTCGCGGTGGTTGCGGCGGTTGAACCGAACCGTTGCAACGGTTCAGACCGAACCGTTACAACTGTTCGTCGGGTTCGGACCAGATTGCCCCTCCCGGAGCGCTATAAATAGCGCTCCGTATTCTCAATTGAAAAACACCAACACCAAGAAATCTTCTGAGTTCTGTCTGAAGGAGATTCTCTCCCTCTCTCGGTTGAAGTAACTTCCAAAGGGAAGTGGGAAATTAGTAACTCGGTTTCCGAAGCGGCTCCCAAAAGAGATTCTGAAAAAATTCATTCTGAAAGAGGACTCAGAAAATTCAACAGATTCTTTAATAGAATTGTTGTCTGAATCTGAGACTTCCGAAGTAGAAGATTCTTCTACCTTCCTTCTTCCTCTACAGTGGGTGCTCCTCCAAAGTAAAGGCAAATATTCTCCCGAAATTTGTCTTTGTCCCGCTGCTTCAATAATCCTGTGAAGGTACTGGTTAACTACAGTTCGACCGTACGGTGATTTGGTAGTGCTATCCAAATACCGTGAAGGAGTGTTGTATCTTGGGAGACCAGCGTCCAATAACCCGTTAGCACCTGTGCGGGGGACATAATTGTCTTAAGGAGATTCGCTTTAAGCGTACCTCACTCCAAGTACTGTATAAGTGAATTAATTTCTTTATACAGGGGATATACTGATATTCAGTATATTGAGACTGATTTATACCAGTCTAATTGATGTTTAACCAAGGAAGGAAATTGAAAGGTGGTTCTTAAATTAAGGAACGTTCTATTGAACGGAAAACCTCCCACCTGATGTTTACCGACCTGGCCAATTAGATTGTTAATATTTCGGTGATATTGATTAGTTGTCAGATTGATCCCAGAAACCAATAGAAACTGGCATGCACATTTTTCTTTTCTTTTTATTCGATTCAAAAATTACTTCCTGTGAAAAGAAACATCAAGCAAGAGCAGTTGTTATATTGATCACTCTTGTTTTCATCACTTCAAAAAAGCGGACCGCTTCGAAAATGTCCTACTTATGAAGATTGGGACTTTGATCGCAGTCATTGCAAAATAATCACAGCATCGAGGACTACGACTATAATCGCAGTCCTCACAAAAATGTATTATTTCTGAAGACCGCGACTATGATCACAGTCCTAACAATGATCACAGCTCTATTTCTGAGAATTGCGATCATGATCGCAGTTCTCATAGAATGCATTAAATATGAAAACTGTGACCATGATCGCAGTTCTCACAAAAATATCATGTTCCTAAATCTTATAGGATTGTGCCCATGTTCGCAGTCTTCTTTATTCGACTGCGACTATGATCACAGTATTCACAAAAATGTTTTATATTAGAGCCTTTATGAGACTACGACCATAATCACAGTTCTAATGATCGTAGTCCTTACAAAATGTTTTATTTTTGAGTTTTTTAAGAAGTCCTATTTCTGAGTCAGTCCTCACATAGGTCTGCGATCATAAATTACAATTCTCATATCAGTATCGCCATCATCAGCAGACCTTTGTACACTGACATCGAATGATCCCTAATATTTATGAGACCAAAACATAAACAAAACTCATTGTGAGCACGAACAAACGAGATATGAAAAAAGTCGATTCCAAAAAAAATTTCAGGGGCTTCACCCCCTTCCAACCCTACAACGATCTGACTGCGCAGGTCGACCCGCGAATTACTCTGCGTTGGGGTCAAGGTTAATGGGAGAGAAACATCAGGGGCAATGAGAAAGGGTAAAAGAAGAAATGAAAATATACAAACAAGTAATGGTTAAGAGAAATCAGTTTATGCTGACGTTAATAAGGCTGTAGCGAATCGAGGTATGACGTTGAGTTTTTTTTCCTACTTATGAAGTAAACTAAGTGGTTGTAGCAAAATATTCCAAAGAAAAAATAATTCACAGAACAAGCACACAAAAAGAATTGAAAGAGAAGAGAAGCACAAATCACTTAAAAATGATAAAAAAATGATTTTATTAGAAAAAAAAGAGTTTCAGTGCTTTAAGAGCTTCAGTTTTGAAAAAGAAAAAAGAAAAATTAGAGAGAGTTTTCATAATTTGAGAGTGTCATTGAAATTGGAGCATTTGAAAAAAAGAATGACAGAGAGATATTCTATAATTTGAGAATTCTAATTACGTATTATATGGTTTGAGAGTTCCAATTTTAATGATGTGTATACAAGTGTATGCATGTATGTATGTGATTTATGTATTATTATATGTGAAAGTATATAATATGTATGTATGCTTATCTATGTATAATTATGTGTTAATGGTCGTGTTTTTAATTAAATGTGTAGCATGTGTATGTGTATGCATGTGTGTACGCATATGTATGTAATGTGTGTATGTGTACGGGTGTATGTTCGTGTAAGTTCATGGGTGGGTTACATGTTGCAACGTTTTCGGACCTGTTTGGTGAGATTCGGACCCGTTGCAGGAGATCCGGATCCAATTCGGATTGGTTCGTTGTGGAGCCGATACGATGGCGATTCGAAACCGACTCATTGGATGATCCGAAAATCTGTACTGGTTCGTGCAGTGAAGACCAGACGACGATTCAGTTCAAAAATCACGTCGTTTCATGTGAGTGTTATTCTATTGGTTTATTTTTAATTCAAGCATTTTATCTTATCATTTTATGCGAATATGTATCTGATTTTTGTATTATTTTACTCATGCCTAACTATTATTATACTGTGATGCCTTGGTGCTGTTTTATTGATATGTCATTTACACTTTTATCAATTTAGTCCAGTGTTCTAAGGATATGAGTATTCGACATGACCTTCCTTATTGATAATAATATGTTGATAATTGAAATGTAAATTGAGGATTAATTAAATGAGATGTTTCATTGATAAATTGGGTCTCCTATATTAGAATTGGGTACTGGGACCAAATAGTAGAGATTGACTTAGAGTTTTACTATCTTGGATATTTTGATGGATTAAATTGAAGTTGAGTTAACTTAGGGTTGGTAGCAGACCAGATTAATTAGAATAGTGGATTTTGACAGATACGTAGTAAATTATTTATTATAAATTATTATGATGTGGGAGAGTTAGATTTTGATGATGATGAATCAGTGATATATTTGATGTTTAAGGATATTTAGACCCAGTATTATTACACTGTGATATTAGCAGTTTTCTCAGTTCATATTTAGTCATTTTACTACTTTGATTTGGATCCTAATATAATGTATTTAAATTGAAATCTGATTGAGGCTTGACGATCATTAGTTATGATCATAGTTAGATAAGTGAATAGTTGTATGAGTTATTATCAGACTTGATTCTTTCTTGTTGGAGATGAACAAGATGAAAGTTAATTAAATATCGATGATTTATTAATAGAAAATTCTTTGTTAAAAGAAGGGATCTTGGACTTAGACTTGTCAGTAGACTCGATTGGAGTAGAGTTGACCTTGCGTTGAGAAATATGTGTTTGATGCGACTGATCAGAACTCGTGGATTATATGTTTGCACACTTTATTAGTTACATTGGATTTGGATCATTTGATTGAGCTTGATGGAACTGAGGATTGACCGATGATCTGAATTGGATTTGGATAGCGATGACTATTTGGATATGTTGAAGTGTGTATTTATTTAGATATTGAGACTGGTATATATCAATAATTTAAAGAAGAGACATATTGACGATATAAAGGAATGGAGTAGATTGATATGATCGATATAACTGATTATTGATTTATTGAGATGGTTACTCTATCAGAAATTGACTTTGAATTCACCAATAGATGAGATTTTGATTGATTTTAGAGAGAACTGTACTGTAAATATTAGTTCTATATGAGATTGTACATTGACTAGACGATAAAAGACCGTTACTATATTATTTCATGTTACTGAGAGTTACTGGGAGAGTATTGTTTGACCGTAACATCCTGTATAGTTTTATTGTTAATCGTATACACAGTTAATGTTACTGTTCACATATTATTGTTATCGTTCACTGTGTATACGATTACTGTTAGCTGTTATACTGTATCATTACTGTCACTGCATCATACCAATACTCTAAGTAACATGATCTTGATTGTTTTGACTGAATTAAATAATAATATAAATGGACAACTTACACTGGGATTGGAAAAATTGATAGAAGAGACAACGTCTGTATTTTTGGTGGACCTAAGATACAGGTTGCGCAGCCGAGATACAGTTCAACTGCAGAGTTCCAGGGGATGACTAACATCCCGTATTGTTCATATTGTTATTGTTATTGACATATTGTTATTGTTTTTGACTACTTAGCGGTGGGATCTGGTTCAACGCCAGGAATTGGGTCGTGGTTTCGGGTATGTACGGAACCTACCTAAAACATGGATAATGTCTTTAACCGATTAGTTTCAATAATTTAGGACCCTGGTTGACACGTGTAGTAGGCGTAGTATGGGATACGTCTATTATTAATGACAATTGGTGTTCGCTGACACAATTAATATTGAAAATTGTTATTATGTACTATAATTGACTATACTCACATGACTGAACTCATATAAATTATGATAGATATATGATTGTACACATGACCGGATTGTATACTAAACGAGTGACATATGCTAAGTTACACATCTTGATATTAGTTGCTTGTTTACAGTTGTATTAGTTGTCTTTTATCTCTACAGCCTTGTTCATGTTATTGTTATTCAGCTATCTTTTATTTCTAGTTTTAAACTTATTGTTATTTTGTACACACTGTTTATATGCACGAGCACTTCACTTTTTCTTACACACTCATTAGGTCTCTTCTGACGGCCCTGAATTCGTACGTCCAAATACTGGATGTTTCATGTTATTGATCAGGTGTTCGATGAGACTGGACATGTTGCAAGGAGCTGGAGTTTCTTTCTACCTATTCTGGTATTATTTCTTCCTTTTCATTCTTGTTGATTCTGTAGTTTTCTTGATTCTCTATTTGCTATCAGTCGTTATTCCTTTTCTGTATTCAGGTGATATCATGTGTGGGCGTTCATATATAGTATTGCAGTAATATTGATAGACTTTTTATAACTTATTCATGTTACTTAAGCTTAGCGTGTATGCGTGAGGTATTTTCCTCGCGTTTATGCATCGCCGACTTTCATCGCGGCTCCGTTTTCACGTATTTTGAGGAGCAGGGTGTGATACATTTCATGTTATTGACCAAGAAAAGTGAAATTCATAAGAGTGAATAATGAAAGGTTAAATAAGCCATTTATAATTTTTCATAATATGAGTATTCACCAGATGATAGAGACTGTAGATTTGTGACTCAGTGCCTGCACCCGGCACTCAATATTTCAAATAATATTTTGTCCAGAGCATTATTTTGTTGATGACGACTAAGTTTCTGTCAACATATACGTAAGTATATGTAACATGTAAAAAATTGATGGATATATTCTTTAAAATCCCTTTATTGGAAAGGGAAAAAAAAGAGAGAAAGGGGAAAAAAATATATAGAGGAGGCTGTAAATTTGATAATAGAAGTTCTCTGAGGATTAATATGTAAAGGTACGAGACACCTGCCCGCCATTTCAGTTTTGAGTCAGACGTGTCAAAAAATTTGGGTATCCCCATTCCTTCAGTTCTCTGCACCGAATAAAACCCTAAATAAAACATTTAGCAAAATAAAATAAAAATAAAACAAAACCCGAACAATAAAATTTAGAAACCCGCACCGAGTCGATCTTCGATGGCCGACGAGCAGCAGCAGACGGCGAGCAGATTGTTCCGGATCCGGCGAACTGTGATGGAGATGCTGAGGGATCGAGGGTACCTGGTTTTGGACTTCGAGATCAAGATGAGCAAGCACGAGTTCATCAACAAGTTCGGTGAGGGGGTCAAGAGAGAGGACCTCATCTTCAACAAGTCCAAGAAGAACGACCAGTGGCATACGCAGCATTTTCACTCAGTGGGGGCAAAACATTATGACCTAAAATTGAAATAATATAAACTGAATAATATATCTCAAGTTTCAGTATTACAAAAAGGATAGAGGGTAACCACTCAAAATTACTTTACTCTCCCTCGAGCGGCCATATTAATTCATTGTCAATGCTGTCAAATATGTCTTTTCAATATATGTCACCAAGCAATTGTTCATTAACTCATCACCTATTCTATTACGTAATGAATTCTTGATAAGCTTCATTGCAGAGAACGCTCGTTCGACGATTGCAGCTGCAACGGGTAAAAATAATGCCTGCTAGTTTCATGAGCAAATATACCAAATGATAGGTTTTATCTTTCTTCAAATGAACTATTTTTTTAGCAAGCTCACCAATTCCTTTAATTTCAGAAAACTGCTTGCTGAAGCGAACATTTAGAAGATAATTATCAAGTTGAAAATCAAGTACAGCTAGCTCGGTTGAAGAAAAGTCTATTTATAAAACTCTGCAAATCGAATCAACTTTCTCTTATCAAAGGCGGAGAATGAATCAGTTGGACTCATCTTAATTAAATTCGTGATTCAAAAATAACTTCTTTCAATACAATAGACAATATGCATAAATAACAAATTATCAAAACAATATAGTATATTTCAATATTAAGTCTACAGAAACATTAAGTAATGGAGAACTGAAACACAATTTCTTATTTGATCCAGTTCCATGCAGATAAACATGAGTATTAGAAAAAGATGTTTTAAACTACATTTGCGATAATGCAAAATTTTCAAAATGTTTAGTGAAATAGGAGTCTACACACCTGTTGCGATCCAAAATCCTTACAACACTCTAAAGATCAGATCAAATCTTGAAAAGTTCCTATAATATTGATAGATTTCAAACAATAACAACGCAAATTTAGATCATATGCATAATACCTATGGTCCAAATGGAGACCATAACCCTAAGTTAACCCCTGACATTTAACAGATTTTAGGGATTTTTCAAAAATAATTATTACTCTTTAAGTCAAATTGGGTCTCTTTGCTTTACAAAATGCATGGGGTTTTTTGCAAAAAATGGTTTTTAATAAACTAGCCATTAAATTTTTAGAGTAGTTCCGCAATTACAAAAAGTTTGATGCCTTTGTTACAAATTCATTCTACTCTTTTTGGAGTAAAAGGATAAATTCAGAATTTATGTACTGAAGTTTACGCAAATCAGTAAAAGAAAAGGGTGTTTCGGTAGTTTGTTCTTGCCTTATAGGCTGTTGTACGCATAGCATTTCTATGCGTACTCATGGACTTAAATTCTCCTGTTTGGGTTCATTATCGCATAGAACTTCTAGGCGGTCATCACCCCAAAAATGAACCACCAGCAACAGCACACTCTGAACCCATTCCGGGTCGAAGGCTGCTGCTGTGGTTTAGTGGCTCCGTACTTCCCTTGCCTTCCACTCCTTACTCCGGCGACCTTCGAGAAGCTCCGGCATCATTTACTGAGCTCCGACCTATCGCCCGCTTGTTACAACCTGACCTGTCACCAAAATTTCAGTGGGGGCGACAGCCCCCACTCGCCCCACTGTAGGTCTGCCACTGAGAACGACCCTACCGATCAGGTCCAATTCCTCAGTTTCTTGAATTTGATTTTTTTTTTTTTAATGTTCTTCAATCGATCCTTTTGTTTGTCTCAAAGTTGCTTCTTTTGTTCGTTTTATTTGAATGCTTCCATCTAATTGCTGGAGTTTAGAGCAAAAGAGGGAAGAAAAGTAATAGCGTTAGAAAGAAAAATCAGTGTTTAAATTGTTATTTTAGAGGAAAGGCGAGTTCTTGCGGTGTTGCATGTAAGAGGAAATGACTCTATAGCGTTTTATACCTTCTGTTTTGAATAAGTCCATCTAAATTTCATGATCGGGTAGTATTCATGCTTTAATTCTTATTGCCTGTTGGATTTTAAGAAAGAAAATCGGTATTCTTGCCATATTGATATTTTGTATGCGAAAGCTGAGTTCTTGCAATGTGACATGTAAGAGAAAATGACTCTTTGGGAGTGTTCCCCTTTATTAGTTTAACAAAATCATCTATTTTTCAGGATCAAGGGAGTATTCTTAGTTTAATTCTTAATGGTTGTTAACTTTTTGGAAAGAAAATCGGTGCTTTTTCCATATTGATGTTAACTTACATTTTCATTTTGTGGAAAGGTGAGTTTTTGCAGTGTTGCATGTAAATGAAATTTATTCTCATATTATATTATTTTTGAAAAGAAAATTGGCATTGTTGACATATTGATGTGGGTTGTTTTATTTTATTTTTTTTTTTTTTTTGGGTTGCGAGGGTTTGGGGGGGTCTAGATGAGTTCTTAAAATGTTGCATGCATAGTTATTGACTCTATTTCAATGTTCTTGCCGTATTAAATAATTTTGTGATCTGATACAACAACAAATCTCTAAATAAAGAATGTCCTGTTTCAATCATTTCGATAGCACGCGAAAATTTATGAAACTAGTTCGATGTAACCCTTCATTTAGTGGCATGTTCCATGTGTATCAAAGATGGACAGCCATGACATATTATCACATTAATTGTAGGGCATGTGGCATTAGAATAACCTTGTTGTATTGCATCTATACCTACAAAAGTCGTTTGATAAAAAATTTTGGCTGGTCTTGGGATGTATACTTGTTTGGGAACATATCAGACATGGATTACTATTTGAAATGTGTTGGATATGAGAAATATTGGAATTATCCATGTTTTTTAGGCTCGAAGAGAACAATATGTATGGACATTGTTTGTTAAAGTATAGAAGAGGATTTGCATGTTAAATTCTATTCTATAGCCAATGATGTTTATAATAAACATCCATAAATAGTTTTGTTTATGAGTTATAGTTAACTCTGTCTATGTGTAGAAGACGCCATGTAATTTGTGTGAAAATAATGATTCTCTTTTTTGAGAAAAATTCATGGATATATTGTTAGGCTTGGACCCCGTAGCATTATAATTTAAGTTTTTCCAATCATAATGCCTACGGGGCATGGCTTCTTGAGAGATTTGACGAAATTTTATAGCCGACATCTGACTCTTTAAATTGGATAAATTTCTTGCTAAGGAAGATATAGGCAAGCAAGCGTTGTTGCAAAATCCTAGAACGCAATGTATCAGGTGAATAATTTATCAGTTATGCATGCATGGATCTTTGCTTGTATATTATATATATATAATATATCTAGAAGTAAAATTCATTCCATATAAGTCAAAAGCATGACGATGGATCAATTACTGATTCACTGTTAGTGAAAGAAGAGCATCCACAAATGACAGAGAACATAAAGCCATTACTAAATCAAAATTTAACTTATATGTCTAAAATCTAAAGTTCCTAATTTCATACAGATCACAGACCACAATAGATCATTTGTTGTTAGTAGATGCTGAGCATTAAGAAATGATAGACAATGAAGCCATTACCAAAATAATATAACTCCCAAAAAGCTTCTATCATCAAATAGGGACTAAAACTTGGGTGTTTGACTAGTCCTTCCTCACAATTGAACAATTTCTCCGCCAACTCTCTGGCATCAATAGGAGGATAAACTTCTTTTAAAACATCGACACCCCCACCAGCAGCTCATCCTAAGATAATAGTATTTGGAACAACACTTTGCATAGTTGAGTCGCCTGAATTGGTCTGTTCAGTCTGCAAGCACAATAAGCTTATAAAAGATGCATTGGAGTGGATAGCAACACATTCCTTTATTGATAATCCCTGTTATTCAAAGCTCTTATCTTTTGTTATAAATAAACTCTATCGCATGGACAACACGACAACACGTCGATGGCATGCCAACAAACAATAGATTCCAAAAGGTGCTAACAAAATAGAAGTATTGTATTCATTACGTGTGTCCACCACATGTTCAACATGGAAAACTTCACAATAGAACTATCCATGCTATACATAGATTATATTTATAAGCAACACATTGTCGTGAGATAGCTATGACTATTCTATCTAATATGCCCCTTCTATCTCTTACTTTCTATCCCACCCACGGGAAAGCTGTAGAACCAAAATTTATAGGAACGCCAAGTGGACCTTTGAGGATGCCGATGTCTTCCCTAACTCGTAAGGAAGAAAGGGAAGTGGTTTTTACGCAACCCTTCTTGTGCTCCTCATATAAAGCATAACTCTCTCTCAATCCCTTTAAAGACCTCGTTCAAGGTATCAATCGAGTAGATATTTAACCCTCATAGGAAAAGTGTTGATTGTCCATATCGTGGCTGAAGATATGAGTACCGGTTAATGATTTTTTATATCAATATCATTAATCGTTAATGTTGTCTGTATTAGCCAAACCAACAATATCAATCCTTATTAGAGGGTTAATATCTGTATCAGGTACCTCAAAATCAAATACGATATTGTCAATATATATTGTAGTGGTCACTTTCTGATCTGCCCGAGATTGGGACACATGTTTGTCCAGCCTCTGACGGATGTGCGACGCGTGGCTACTTCCAGAACATTTAACCCAATACTTTCACCCATTTCGAATTTCGAACGAGTCGAGTGATTAACAGAAGAATCATATTCGATTACAGAGATCTTTATCTCTAAGCCTAATCCTAATCCAAAGGAGGTAGTTACCTATCAGGAGCAGTTCATTCTTATCTACAGCCGAGCGCGAGCCAGAAGATAGAGATGGACTCTCTCTTATATCGATTCAAACTAGGGTGTTCGTGTTGGAGGAGAGAGTACATTAGAGGATGTGAAGACATGCCAGGTGCTGTTGAAGACTGCCAAGGAGTCTACGACGAAAGGCGAAGGAACAGCGGGCAGGAAAAACAAGCAGCAGCAGAAATTTGACAGAGGTCGGTCGACCGGACCGGTCGACCGACATGCACGAAGTGCACCAGGTTATCCCGGTCGACCGGACCGGTCGACCGGAGAGATGTCTGCATGTTACAGAGCTCTCGGTTGGATTTCGGTCGACCGGACCGGTCGACCGGAGAGGGTCTCTGTAAGCAGGTGAAGTCTCTGTTGGTTCCCGGTCGACCGGCCCGGTCGACTGGAGAGAAAAACCCAAGTTACGGCAATGGACCGGTCGACCGGGCCGGTCGACCGGTAGTCGGGTTTTGGGCGAAATCTGCTGTTTCGGGAAATTATGTATTTAAGCCCTGGTTGTAATTTTCTAGGGTTTAGTGCTTAGACAAAGTATAGCTGCGGACTCTCTTGTGTTGATAGAGATCTAGAGCTATTGTAATCCATCTTCCATAAAAAACTCTCTCCGTGAATTGCCCCGAGGACGTAGGCAGGTTGGCCGAACCTCGTTAGATCTGTTTCTTGCGATTGGTTCTTCTTCTAGTTTTTTGGTTTCATTGTTTTGGTGATTGAGTTCTGGTTGGATCCTCTAAGGGTTGTTGTCTCCGAGCACAACAAGTGGTATCAGAGCTTCCAGGTTACGCTTGGGATATTCTGAAGATTCGAAGGGCTCCAGATCTGATCAGGTGGAGATCGTGTGTCGATCTCAGGTCAGAGGCATTGGTGTTCAAGGAGATCGTGTGTCGATCTCAGGTGGACGCAGGGAGGGCTCGTTTTGAATCAGTGGTGGAATAGATCTGGTGAGAAACTCAAGCTAGGGTTTCAAGGTGGAGGTAAAAATCACTTTTTTATCTCAGTAATAGATCTATTTTGCAAGTATTTGATCTTCCGCATAGTTAGAGGGTCAAGGAAAGGATCTCAATGGCAGAGGAATCTAAGTCTGTTAAAACAATGAACAACTCCAGGATTGATGTTGTTAAGTTCAATGGAACTAACAATTTCGGGATGTGGAGGTGTGAGGTTATGGATGCATTGAATGCACAGAAACCTCGAGGACACGATCCTTTTGGAGAAGAAGAAGGACACTACCACTGATGATGAGTGGGCAAAAATGAACAGGTCGGCATGTGGCCTGATTCGCTCATGTTTGTCACAAGATATTAAATATTCTGTTCAACATGAGAAGTCAGCAAAGGATATGTGGAATACCCTCGAGAAGAAGTACCTGACAAAGAGCGTGGAGTCAAGGCTGCAGCTTAAGAGCAAGCTGTATTTGTTCAGGATGCAGAGGGGAAGCACAGTAAATGAGCACCTAAACAGGTTTACAAAGCTTCTTACGGATTTGCTAAATGTGGATGCCATTATAAGTGAGGAAGACAAGTCAGTCGTTCTCCTGAACTCTCTTCCACCGGAGGAGTATGAGATATTTACAATGACATTCCTAAATGGAAGGCAAACCTTAGACTATGATGAGATATCGTCAGCACTGATGAGTTATGAGAAAAGGAAGAATGAGAAACATTCTGGGAGATCTAGTTCATCAGCAGAGGCTTTGGAGGTAAGAAGCAGGAGCTCATCAAGGAAAGGCAAGGAGGTGAGAGGAAGATCGAAGTCAAGACCGGGATTAAGGGATCTTAGAAAGACCAGTGCATGCATTGCAAAGAGTTTGGGCACTGGAAGGTTGACTGTCCAAAGTACAAGGGGAAGAAGAAGAGAATCAAAATCTGAGGCAAATCTGGCAAGAGTGAAAAGGCTGCTAGCAGTAAATCACAGGCAGAGGATTCAGATTCAGATTCTTCGGTATTCTCGTTTTCAGTTACTACTCCTGTTGTAGGTTACTCGGGGGATAACGAGTGGATTCTTGATACAGGTGCTACATATCATGTATGCCCTAATCGAGATTGGTTTACCAGTCTTGAGAAGTTGGAGGGGTGTTCGGTCGTCATGGGCGATGATCACCCATGCATCATGAGGGTGTGGGCACAATTCCTATCAGGATGTTCGACGGGATGGTAAGGGAACTGAAGGAAGTGAGATATGTCCCTCAGCTGAAGAGGAACTTGATCTCAGTAGGTGTTTTGGAATCATTGGGGCTCGGTGTGTCTATTAAAGAAGGTGTTCTTAAAATGACAAAGGGCTCAATGGTGGTGTTGAAGGCCAACCGCAGGAACATTTGTATTACTTGAAAGGTAGTACAGTGACAGGGCAGGTGGCAGCTTCGACCAGTCAGAAGGAAGATCAAACCCGGCTATGGCACATGAGGCTGGGACATGCAGGGGAGAAGTCTATGCAAGCTCTTGTGAGGAAAGGGCTGCTGAAGGGTGCAGAGACCTGCAAACTGGATCTGTGTGAACATTGCATCATAGGCAAGAAGACAAAGGTGAAGTTTGGTACAGCTTCACACTGCACCGAAGGCATTCTTGATTATGTTCATACAGACGTATGGGGACCCACAAAGACTGCATCAATAGGGGGAACCCATTACTTTGTGTCGTTTATCGATGATTATTCTAGGCGGTGCTGGGTGTACACCATGCGACACAAGAATGAAGTCCTAGAATTGTTTGTGAAGTGGAAAGCAAATCAGGAAAGGAGTACAGGAAGAAAAGTCAAGGTACTTCGTTCTGATAACGGAGGAGAGTACAAGTCAGACCCTTTCCAGAAGCTATGTCTTGATGAGGGCATAGAGAGACACTCACAGTGAGGGAAACTCCGCAACAGAATGGGGTGGCTGAAAGAATGAACCGAACTTTGCTAGAGAAGGTTCGGTGCATATTGTCAAATGCAGGATTACCAAAGAAGTTCTGGGCTGAAGCTTTGGGTATGCATGCCATCTCGTCAATAGGTTGCCGTCATCTGCAATAGGGGGGAAGACCCCTCTTGAAGCTTGGTCGGGTAAAGCTGCAGAAGATTATGATGTGCTTCGGATATTTGGATGTCCAGCCTACTACCATGTAAAAGAAGACAAATTGGATCCGAGAGCGAAGAAAGGAGTGTTTGTTGGCTTCAAGAAAGGAACCAAGGGGTTCAAGATCTGGGACCAACAAGACAACAAATTCATAATCAGCAGAGATGTCACTTTTGATGAGGCCTCGATGATGAAGCCTACAGTCTCTAAGCAGGTGGAGACTAAGAAGACCAAGGAGCTATTGCAGCAGGTGGAGAGTGATGCAGATCCACCATCTCTAGAAGACTCAGTATCAGTGAGAATCATCCCTGAGGTGACACAGGGAGGTGATCAAGTTGCAGAAGAAGATGCTGAGGTTGTTGAAGAGGATCAGGAACAGGTTATTGATGCGGTTCAAGATCCCACTGCAGTTGGAAGACCAAGGAGGAATGCTAGGAAACCTGGCTGGCTCACTACAGACATGGTGATTGCACATGCACTTCCAGTTGTTGAAGAAGCCATTCCATCTACTTTCAGGGAAGCTGAAATCAGTTCAGAAGCTGAGTTATGGAAAGGAGCTATGAATGAAGAGATGCAGTCTCTTTATAAGAACAACACATGGGAACTGACCAAGTTGCCCAAGGGAAGAAAGCAATAGGGTGTAAGTGGGTGTTTGCTAAGAAGCAGGGATCACTCCAAGAAGACAAAGTGCGCTACAAGGCAAGGCTGGTGGCTAAAGGCTACGCACAGAGAGAAGGGATCGACTACAACGAGGTGTTCTCCCCAGTTGTAAAACACTCGTCTATTCGGATCCTATTAGCCTTGGTGGCACAGAATGAGTTGGACCTTGACCAACTCGATGTGAAGACCGCCTTTCTCCACGGCGATCTTGAGGAGGAGATCTACATGACTCAGCCCACAGGTTACAAAACTGCAGGGAAAGAGGAGTTGGTATGCAAGCTGAAGAAATCGCTGTACGGTCTGAAGCAGTCTCCGAGACAGTGGTACAAACGATTTGACAGCTTCATCAGGAAGAAGAAGTACACACGAAGCCACTTCGATCCATGTGTGTACTATAACAAGCTACCATCTGGTGAGTATGTCTATCTACTACTTTACGTAGATGATATGCTAATTGCTTCTAGGTCAAGATCTGCAATTGATTCTCTGAAGAAGACTTTATCGTCTGAGTTCGAGATGAAGGACCTGGGGGAAGCAAGGAAAGTATTGGGTATGGAGATCACAAGGACAGGAAGGCTGGCAGGATTAGCTTGACTCAGAAGGGCTATCTGGAGAAGGTACTGCAGAGGTTTAATATCGGGAAAGATACGAAGACTGTAAGTACACCAATGGCGCCGCAAGTTGTCAGCGAAGATGTCTCCAAGGAGTGTTCAGGAGCGTGAGCATATGACTCATGTACCATATGCCAATGCAGTGGGAAGCTTGATGTATGCAATGGTGTGTACAAGGCCGGATCTATCACAGGCAGTTTCCATGGTCAGCAGATATATGCATGATCCAGGTCAGGGCCATTGGGAAGCAGTGAAGTGGATCCTGAGGTACATCAAGGGTACTGTTGATGTAGGCCTCGTATTTGAGAAGGACAACACCGGGAAGCAGGAATGCATAGGGTACGTGGATTCGGACTATGCAGGTGATCTTGACAAACGCCGGTCGACTACTGGGTATGTATTCACATTCTCGCAGGCACCGGTGAGTTGGCGCTCCACACTTCAGTCCACAGTCGCGTTGTCGACTACAGAGGCTGAATATATGGCCTTGACAGAGGCCATGAAGGAGGCAATCTGGCTTCAGGGATTGCTAGACGACTTGGGAGTGGAACAGGAGATCTTGAAGATACACTGTGACAGTATGAGTGCCATTTATTTGGCAAGGAACCAAGTCTACCATGCAAGGACGAAGCACATCGATGTCAGGTATCACTTTGTTCGGGAGATTCTGGAGGAAGATGACATCAACCTGTTGAAGATTCATACTTCAGAGAATCCGGCCGACATGCTTACAAAGGTGGTTACGGGAGTGAAGTTTGCACACTGCAAAGACTTGCTCCAGATCCTTCAGGTGAAATGAGCTTGCTGAAGCTCATGTGGATGAACTACGGATGGCTTGATCCCTTGGGCAAGGGGTACGTAGGCAACCAGATTGGTGCAGCCGCTATCGAGTCGGTGTTCGGCTCAGATTTAACAATCTTCACCGAGGTGGAGAATTGTTGGAGGAGAGAGTACATTAGAGGATGTGAAGACATGCCAGGTGCTGTTGAAGACTGCCAAGGAGTCTACGACGAAAGGCGAAGGAACAGCGGGCAGGAAAAACAAGCAGCAGCAGAAAATTGACAGAGGTCGGTCGACCGGACCGGTCGACCGACATGCACGAAGTGCACCAGGTTATCCCGGTCGACCGGACCGGTCGACCGGAGAGAATGTCTGCATGTTACAGAGCTCTCGGTTGGATTTCGGTCGACCGGACCGGTCGACCGGAGAGGGTCTCTGTAAGCAGGTGAAGTCTCTGTTGGTTCCCGGTCGACCGGCCCGGTCGACTGGAGAGAAAAACCCAAGTTACGGCAATGGACCGGTCGACCGGGCCGGTCGACCGGTAGTCGGGTTTTGGGCGAAATCTGCTGTTTCGGGAAATTATGTATTTAAGCCCTGGTTGTAATTTTCTAGGGTTTAGTGCTTAGACAAAGTATAGCTGCGGACTCTCTGTGTTGATAGAGATCTAGAGCTATTGTAATCCATCTTCCATAAAGAAAACTCTCTCCGTGAATTGCCCCGAGGACGTAGGCAGGTTGGCCGAACCTCGTTAGATCTGTTTTTTTGCGATTGGTTCTTCTTCTAGTTTTTGGTTTCATTGTTTTGGTGATTGAGTTCTGGTTGGATCCTCTAAGGGTTGTTGTCTCCGAGCACAACAGTTCGACTCAACCGTTATCAAGAAACAGAATTAAGGTATTCAAACTGAGCAGGACTCCCTAACCTTATCTATTTGACATGACTTGTATAAATAGGGGATCCCTTCTAACAAGAAAGGGATCATGTTCACTGAATCCAGAGAACCCTATTGTAATCGTCATTGACATAGTGGAATTTCTCTCTCCGTGGTTTTTTCTATTTCGGTTTTTTCACGTATTTTCATTGTGTTTGCGATTGGCTTTTTTTGTGATTTAGCTACATCCACTTCTCTATTTTGGTGCATGAACTGATTCCTTAGAAATTACCCACTGTATATATATATATATATCAAAATTGGCCAATATTTGAAACCATGGTCCATATCAATTGATCTAGTGTAAATTAAAAAGTCTAGACTTGCAATGAAAACATCAGATAAGGTTTTCTTAATGTGGTTCCTCTATGGACCCAGATAACCCGCCATAAATACTCTCAAATCACACTAAGTTTTTCCCATCACCTATGGAAGCATAGAAAGCCGTGACAACATCGTGATGTTGGGCAATCCTAAATCAGACATTTTATAGCTAAAGTAACTTCAATTGAAAAACCTTTCAAAGGACTCCATTAAGAATCTACATTCAACTGCTCTTATTAAGATATATCATGCAGATAGCTATGTGAGAGTTTTTAGAATTTGGTATAATGTAACTTACTGTTTTTGGGATTGTTGGACCTTTTGGTCATTATTTAAAAAAAAAGATAAGATGTTGGGTTTGAACTACCATGGTTGTTATTAAAACCAAGTTTACCGTCAAGAGAACATGGAGTTGATAATATACAATTTCTCTATAACCTATGAACCATGGATTCAAATACTGGACAAGGATGCAACACAATATGGAGACGGGGATATGGCTAATTTTCAGTGAGTAGGACATGGAGTACAACATGAATACAAGAAAATTGTATGCATACTTATTTGTGTGGATGACTGTACACACACAATACATGATGCACCAATTCAGGATATGAATACGAACAAGATACAATTGTGACAGAAATCATGTGATGGCAATAATAGAATTATCCTTGTGTGTCTCTTAATAGTGTATATAGCATGAATCTGTAAGGTCATAAAGTTTAAAAAAAAATTATCTCCAAAATTTTAAAATATTTCTGAGATGTATAAATCAATAATCAACAATCATATTTTTTTATTAAGCATTCTTTAATAAGAAACTACCCAAATTATATTAATGCACCCAAATCATATTAATGCAATGGATCTACAAATAATAAAACTATAAATTCCTTGCCATTAAAAATCTTTAACATGGTTTGAAACCTCGGTTTCGGGTATCGGTATCAGTCGTAGGATTTTAGTTTAGAAATCAGCAATATCATCCATTTATCGACCATTTTATCTCATCATATCAATAATATTGTATCGTTTCAATTACATCAGGTGATATCAACATATCGGTGTCCAGGCCAAAATATTGGTATATGGTGATATTTCAAACCTCGGCTTTTACTTTTCAAGTCTTGGACACATGATATCTCTAATATATCTAAAATATTGATGCAAATTTTGGATATGTCAAGAATATGTTGAAAATTTTTGACACAGCAAAAGGAGTATCTGACACGTATCCTTCAAGTATTGGAGTGTGCAAGTATTAGATAAGTATGTGACACGGGTATGTCTCCTTCGTCAAAGTATCCTTGCTACATAGGTAACCAAGTATGGTATAGTCTATTGATGCAGCATCAATTGGAGTATGTTTTCATATTGGCATTATCATACGGGTACCAATATGTAATTATCAATTCTAATAGAACTAATAGAAGTTTATAAGGAGTCAGCTGTAACGATGGGGTGTATGCCCCGTCCTGCCATTCAGATACAACTAATGTGGTCATTGGACCATTGGATCACAAACCACGTCTTTGTCTAGTTCCCTTTTTGGTCTCTTTTGTGAGTCCTTGTATCTCTTACCTCTAATGAAACCCTAGAAACCATCACTATACATATTGAGACATTGGAGAGAAAAGAGAGAGAATTGGATCTGATGGCCGACGAGCAAATGTTGAGCAAGTTGTATCGGATCCACCAAACTGCAGTGGAGATGCTGAGAGATCGAGAATATTTAGTGACGGATTCCGAGATAAAGATGAGCAAGATAGAGTTTATTAACAAGTTTGGCAGAGAGGTCCAGAAAGAGGACCTCAACATCAACAAGTCCAAGAAGAACGATCCCACTGATCAGGTCCATTCTCTTAATCTTGAATTCTTCTTTCATAATCATATATCTTTTCTTTATTAGACAAATCTATTTTGGGGGACGGTAAAGAGTTGCAATGATCTAAAATATAGAAATGATTTTAAAATATACAAGAGGATTTCTATGTTAAATTCTAATTCTTATCTATACCCACTGATTGCTATCAAATTGTATCTATTGTAACATCAGGTTGATGTTAGTTCTTTAGATCCCTTAATGGATCGAAATTGCCAAAGGTTTACTCATTATCAACGCTCTTGAAAATTGGATTCCAAAAATTACTCTCATCATCTGTAGAAAGCTGGTATGCCACTTATCACAACTTGATCTTGGGTTATTGAAAAAACTTTGGTTATTTTGTAGCTAGACAGACTCCATCGATCCACATGTCTCAATAAAAATGTTTCTCAAAATTTGTTTATTTTTGTATTACATTTGAAAATACCTTCTATTGAGAGAATCTATCTACATATTTCTAGTTTTCTTCCTAGACACCAGCGCTAGATACTTTATGTATTATCAGATCTAAACTCGAAGAGGCGGAATGATTGTGCTCTTGAAAGTTCCCATTTTCCCATAAGTATTCTTTTCCACGCTGGTGTTAGACATCCTTTCATCTGTTACTTCAGTCTTTAATTAATTGGATTTCCTCTGCATATGATAAAGGACTTCTTCACTCTTAGCCATCATCTCCTCCAGTACACTGCTCACACTCACCAAAAGCTGTAAACAGAAACAATTTCTAGCACATCATCTCAAAAGGACATATTGAAACCCTAAATTCACACTCATAGGATGTGGCTAGGTCCCTCTCAAAAGATCTTTCTCACCTCTTTATTTGCATGATTTTTAGTGAGCCACTTGTAACTTTTGTTGACTAACGGAGATTTTAACGTGTCAGATTTTTTCCCCTTAGAGGGGAACTATGGGTTTTGGATAAACGAGATCCATGATGACAAATTTCTTCTCCTTCTAAATTCCACACTTATAGGATGTGGCTAGGTCCCTTTCAAAAGATCTTTCTCACCTTTTTATTTGCATGATTTTTAATGAGCAATTTTTAACTTTTGTTGACCAACGGAGATTTTAATATGTTAGATTTTTTTTTTCCTTTCTTAGAGTGGAGCTAGGGGTTTTGGATAAACGAGATCCATGATGACAAATTTCTCCTCCTTTTGGACATACTGAAACATGACTATTTAAAAGTGGATAACATTTTTCACCAGTTAAAGGAACCCCATTTTTATGCTTATATGCATGTGCACAGTTTGATCGTCCGTTCACTCATATAATTTCCGATATTTATCTGTTTATCAGGTTGTTGCTATCATTACAGTTGAATAGTTCATTTCATTGTAATAGTTAAAATGGAATACTGGTTATATCTCTTCTATTATTGATACAGTTATTAAAAACAATAATCATTGTTAGTTAAATTTGTTAAAATAGTAATACTTGTCATGTGCAAAGGCATATTTATTTGCATTATCCAAATTTTCTTACATGAATTTTTCATCATTACTTTTAATGTTCTATATTATAGTTACCTTGTTTAGTATCTATACCGCTTTCTAAAGGAAATTTTAGATGCAATATGTGCACTATGTTCACTAGTCGACCTTCTCTTTAATATCAATGCGAATGAAGAACAATCTTCACTATGAATACTGAAAAATTATTAAATTCATATCTTAATTTGTTAGAAGTTTATATTGCCTCTTTACTTGACCCACTGGTGTACTTTCTCAAAGTGAGTCAACAATTTATGGTGTCTACTGATGTGAATATTTATTGAATTCTCTAGGCGATGTGTGAGTTGAATGGGTGTATATCCTCTCTTTTTTTCTCTTCACTATGTTAAGCAGTGGGTGGTTGTTGTGTTGTGATTGTAAGAGAGCTACATTACTAGAAAATGATTCAGGAGTATGGCTTCCGAATCTCATTTGTCGATGTTGTAATTTCTGTGTCGGCTTCAGTCACTACCAATAGCAAACAAAAAATTGTTTGGCTTGGATAAAATTATATAATATTGATATCTGGATATGTCTGAGGAGGTATTCAGTACATAATTCAGGTTAATAGAAAGATTATTTGCATATTGGTCATATGATATAAAGGCATAGAGAACTACATCATATAATAGAAGAATTGGCAATGCTTTTTGATAACAAGCGTATTATTCAGAATTCTCTACCATCTTTCCATACGAAATGATATTTTAGGACAATCTGCATTTTTGTTAGGCTTGTGCTAGTTTGAAAGTTACTATCCAAATAATATAACTGTATGTTTACGAAAATTTCACTGGAATACAGTTGTGGAAGTCTTGATTATGACTTTATCCAATGTCAAACCATAGGTGAAAGACCTGATTAATATTGTTCAGTTTTGAAGTTGAAGTTCTGGCGGCCTCGCAGATATCAATGCTTGGCTTAATGTTGCGGCTTTCTCTTGTAGGGCCTTATCTTGAGCTGCTGTGTTGTTACCTTTTTATTACTTAGCAACATGTTATTTTACTCAATGCTCTCTTCGTTATCTTGGATAGCATGTCACCATGCACATTCATTGGGATGATTTTTTTTTTTTTTTGTGAACTGTGCTTGTTTCATCAGAGTAACACCAGTGCAGCATTCCGCAGATGAACCCTCCTTGTCTATGAACTTTTCAGACATCTTATTATGCTCGTACTGTCATACCTTAATTTATATGTATTGTTTTCTGTACATATGCACAGTTTTGTCAAAATTTTCATTGCATGTAAACCTGCAATTTACTATTAATTATATACACGGCATATCAGGGTAATTCAATACTAGATGCTCATTAAACTTTAATTAGTTCATTTCCCCCCTCCTTGGTAAGGACATGAACTTTGCCCTATATGTTTTCTTGCTGGGAAGACTAACTTAAATTCTCCATTCCAGTGCTGCATTTGCCAGTCTGTAGTTATCTATTTAAATGCATTTTATCTTTCAGATACTTTCTTGACCTTTTTAAAAGATTTCAATGTGCATCTATAAATATTTTTTCTAACTGTACTTTCTATATAAAAACAGATCTATGTTTTCTTCCCAAATGATGACAAGGTTGGCGTGAAACACATAAAGAAATATGCTGAGTTGATGAAATCGGAGAATGTTCCCAGAGCGTATTAATTGTTCAGCAGAATTTGACTCCTTTTGCGAAAGTATACCTTCAAGAGCTGTCTCCACAGTTCCATTTGGAAGTATAATCCAAAATATGTGGTTTCAGTCTAAGAAAAATCAGCATAAAAAGCTGTAGATGGAAAACCTCCTTTTTCCTTTGAATTTTACAATGACAGCTCCCAACATTGATGTATTTAATAATTAGGCTCCACAGTTCCATTTGGAAGTATAATCCAAAATATGGGGTTTCAGTCTAAGAAAAATCAGCATAAAAAGCTGTAGATGGAAAACCTCCTTTTTCCTTTGAATTTTACAATGACAGCTCCCAATATTAATGTATTTAATAATTAGGTAAATTAATTACTAAAAACTCACCTAATTATTAAATACATCAATGTTGGGAGCTGTCATTGTAAATTCAAAGGAAAAAAGAGGTTTTTCATCTACAGCTTTTTATGCTGATTTTTCTTAGACTGAAACCATATATTTTGGATTATACTTCCAAATGGAACTGTGGAGACAGCTCTTGAAGGTATACTTTCGCAAAAGGAGTCAAATTCTGCTGAACAATTAATACTGCTCTGGGAACATTCTCCGATTTCATCAACTCAGCATATTTCTTTATGTGTTTCACGCCAACTAGAGCCGTATCAATTGTTCAGCAGAATTTGACTCCTTTTGCGAAAGTATACCTTCAAGAGCTGTCTCCACAGTTCCATTTGGAAGTTTTCTTGGTGAGTTTTTAGTAATTTAATTTATCTAATTATTAAATACATTAATGTTGGGAGCTGTCATTGTAAAATTCAAAGGAAAAAAGAGGTTTTCCATCTACAGCTTTTTATGCTGATTTTTCTTAGACTGAAACCATATATTTTGGATTATGTAATTTAATGTAAAGAAGTTAATTACAGGAGGCAGAGCTGCTGGTTAATATTAAGGAACATGTTCTCGTTCCTGAGCATCAGGTGCTTACAACTGAGGAAAAGAAAACTCTTTTGGAGCGTTATACTCTGAAGGAAACCCAGCTATTTCTTGAGTTTGGCATACCTAAGCGCCTTAATGAAAGAAGTTTATGTTATCTATTATCCTGTGCCACCATGCTACAAGAAGCCTCAAGTTTTCATATATTCAATTTATGTCTGTCCGAAGTAACAAGAATTATGGTGAGGAGGAAAGAAAATAACAAGCAACTAATATGCTTTGGGTTCTTACCAATTTCTCACTCACTAGTGTGGATCGAGCATATATAGTAGTCATTCCATTTTGATTTTGGTATTACAAGATTTATTACCTCGTCGTAAATGAAAGCATCTGAAGAACATTGATGATCAGGAGGAAGACGTTAGCTGATTACTATGTCCACGAAACATTTTGTGAGCTGCCTAAGATGGCATACTTTTAGGGGTAAATAAGTATTTGAAATATCCACAACCTCGTCCTACCCTCATCTGCTTAAGCGAATATGAATATAGATAATTAGTATCTGCTCTGTATGATATCCATAGCAGTTAGTATCCTCTTTTAAATCAAGCGGATATTGGTATTTAAATATCTGCTCCGCTTATTTTTATATTTAACCAAAACTAATTAATATATATTACCTATATATTTGTTATTACTATATATATGAAATAAGCTAATATATAACTTTCTTATTTGTAAATTAGTAATTATAGTATTGAATTTGGTATTATTAAGTATCAATTTGATGAGTTTATATAGAACAAGGGGTGTAAATGGATATTTGAAACATCCAAATCAACTTCGTATTTAAGCGAATTCAGATGGTAATAATCTGTATCCACTCTGTTCGGTGTGCACTCTATGTAAAATCCATTTATAAATGGAATAGATTAGGATATTCTGGTATCTGCTCCGCCTCTGCTCCGTTTACAACCCCGACCAACTTTTCTGCTAATAATGCTGCAGTTACTGCCAATTAGCACGAATTGACCTCATTTGGAAGGGAAATAAGAAAGGTATTGTATACCCGTCAAATGCCATAAATTTTAGTTTTGTAATAGTTTATGCCTCTTATACCAAAGAATTATCTTATGCCCAAAATTTTGGTCATAAAGAACTCCTAGTTTCATTGGAACTGTTTGTGCCCGACCTTTTTATCTCTTTTATAACTGGAATTCCTCTACTAAGTAAAGAGGCATTTTACTGGCTTGATGTTGAAACTAGTGAGGCATGAAATGTCATTCAAGTTTCCAAACAGTATGAACCCTCATGCTGACCTTGATGTTGTTATCAAGGTGTCAAATATCGGCCAAAAGTGATACCTATTGGGAATTTTTACTTGAGTTTCCGTATTATGTGTTGGCCCAGAGGCCTTCCACTCTAGTTTTGATGATGATTAACTCATGTAGTTATGTTTACTAATAATCTTGTGATGTTTAGTTTCAGATCTTTTATCAAGATATTAGTTGGTGACTAGCTTCAACAAAAGAGTTTTGAAGCCTTTCACATGGTGATTCAAGAGC
Organism: Agave tequilana; assembly: GCA_038442645.1. Taxonomy (NCBI): domain Eukaryota; kingdom Viridiplantae; phylum Streptophyta; class Magnoliopsida; order Asparagales; family Asparagaceae; genus Agave; species Agave tequilana. Next base: position 440,505 of record JAVJIF010030650.1, read on the forward strand.
CCGAGCATCAAGATCATATATAGCACTCATTGGAGTCAAGCTCAGTGGATCACGGGTTTGGATCGAGTCGACTTGAAGACGGAGTTCGTCAAGAAGACATCGGTACCTAGTTTAGTTTTATTTTTAGATCCATGTGTAAAGACTAGATAGTGTGATATGCTCAAGTTCACAACACACACGTTTCATGTTTTAGTTTCGGTTTTTCGATTTTTGGTTTAACCGATATTGGTTTTCATGAATAGATAGATCAAAACAAGTTTACATATGGTTTTATGTATATTAGATCCATTCTATATACATGCATGCTTAACTTCTTAGACAAACTTATTTTGGTATGCCTATTCATGAGGTTTTGTGTTTTGGTATTTTTACAAAACAATTTTGGAATTAATGTCAAAAACATTGATATGTATACGTTTCATGTATTTTGGACTTAGGTCCATATGCAACATGCCTAATAGTATTTAAATATCATGTTTTTGTATTTGAATGAGTTTTTTAAAATCAGGATTTCCATTTAAAAATCCAAGTTTGAAAAAATACGGGTTTTGGTTTTCGGTAATTTTTCATAACACAAAAATGGTTCAAATGTTTGATATTTGTGTTGAAATTTTTAACACATGTTTGTATATCATATATAATGTTAGAAACTATTTTTGTGGAATTTTAGAAGATTTATAGGAATTTTTAGAATTATTTAAAACAAGTTTTTCTGTCCCAGAACTGTGTCTGCCAGGCTCTGGCGGTCGACCGGACCCAGAGCCGGTCGACCGACGTGCACAAACGTGCACGCTGGTCAGCCTCTTGAGCCGGTCGACCGAGCGGTCGACCGACTGCAAGCACCCCACTCTCGAGTGGGGGTGCGGTCGACCGACCGGTCGACCGTGAGGCGGGGGCGGTCGACCGCCGACCGGCCGAGCCAGAGAGCTGCCAGATCAGCTCAACGGCTAGTTTTTATTGGAGGCCTATTTATACCCCATTTGTTTAGGGTTTTGGTTAAGATTTCAAGAGCAAAAATTACAGAGTTTCTCTAGTGTTTTAAACAAGTTTTCAAAAGTGTTTTAGTGCCAAAAAGATCCATCTTATTTGTTTTAAAGTGTTTTGTTCATTTCAAAGAAAATAGGTTTTTGGGAATTAGTTTCTTGGTCTAAAAATATATATTTATTTGGTATTTTTCAAGAGATTTTCTTTGATCAAAACACTTAGTTTTTGCACACTTGAGCTATATCATTCTATCCTATTCTATAGGATCTTTTGTTTTGTGAGGAAAAGAGATAGTTTGTGGTCTTTGTAACCACCTTGTTGTAAACCCTTTGCTTGGTGTATCCCTCTTTAGTAGAGGTTGATTTGGGTTGTGGTTTGCTCCCTCTTTGGTAGAGGTTGAGGTTGTGGTGTACTCCCTCTAGTGTGAGGTGGAGTTGGGTTTGTGTTGCCTCGGTGGAGGTTGTATTGTTTGGATTTATGGAGTTCAGTACTCCGGTCTTCGGTAGACCATTTGTATTGCCTCGGTGGAGGTTGTATTGGTTGAGAGAGGAGTTCGGTACTCCTAGTGGATTGGAAATCCTTCTCGGTGAAGGCGGGGATGTAGAGCTTGGTGCTCGAACCTCGAAACACATCATCTTGTTTGTGTTTGATCAATTGACTCTCAACTCTCTCTGTATTTGTGCATTGCTTTACTTTGTCATATCATATACATGCTTGTGTGTTTGTGTGCCTCACTTGTGCTTAACCACGAGAGCTTCATATAGCGCCTCAACTCTTATTCAGAGAAATCAAGAGGAGTTAGTCTAGAGCCCTTCACAGGGAATTCAGCTACACTCGTTGGTTGCACTAGGTGTTGTTGCAAATTAGTTTTAATTTCTGCATTTAGTTCATTAGATTAGCGGTACACCTATTCACCCCCCTCTAGGTGTACTTTCAATTGGTATCAGAGCCTACGCTCCTGATATTTGGTTAACCACCTAGGAGTGAGATCTTGGTTTTCTATTCTATCATTTGCATTTGCACGTATATTTGTTTGCACACACTCATGGATTGCTTGTCACCTCCCATGTTTGATGTCTCCAACATTGACATGTGAAAATTTAGGATGTCCATGTATTTGAAAACCCTAGGCTTGCATGTTTTCCTTACCGCTACCAAGAAATGCTATCTTGGTAATCACAATCATATAGGGGCCAATACACAAGCCCTTGAGGCTATTAGAAGCACGCTAAACAAAGATTATCTTATGCTTGTTTCTAACTATGATTCCGCCTTTTCAGTGTGGAATAAGTTACTTCCTCCGAGCTACAAACGCCCAACATTGTGGAGGATGAATCTAGTGGAGAATCCGAGCCACAATGCTTCATGGTCCGAGGGAATGACTCCCTTGAGGTATATTCAGAATCTAAATTAGATTGTGATGATGCTAGTTCTTCTAGTAATGAGCATGTTGATCCTAATACTTTAAATGAAGAACTTTCTATTGTTTGTAAAAAATTATTAGAAAAATATAATCTTTTGAAACAGAAGAGTTTTGAACTAAAAAATGAAAACAAGAATTTATGTTCAAAGCTTGATTTGGTTTTACAAGAGAAGGAAGAGATATCAAGTGAACGTGACTCACTTAAATCTCAACTAGACCTCACCCTAAAGGAAAATGAGTTTTTGAAAAATAGAAATGATTGTAATGATGTTTTGAAGAATAATAAAGTTTTAACTTCAAAACTTGATTTTGTTGTAAAAGAAAATGAATCCTTGAAAATAAAAATTGATTCTATTTCAAAGAATTTAGAAATTTGTTTAAAGAAAAATGAATCTTTGAAAAATAATATGGACTCACATGTTTGCCATGCTAGGATAGTTTCATCTAGTTCACCTATTGCATGCTCCACTTCTTCTTTAATTAAAAATGATATATCTATGCTAAAGAAGAATATGGATTGTTTGGGCTCCACTTTGAGCCATTGTGTTTTGAGTCATACACGTTTGGAATCTTTGTTTCGAAAGAAACAAGTTCCATCTATGCATGCACACCCTTCACAGCATACACATGCTCCTCACGTACACACCCATCACACTATGTATGCTCATGTGCACACTTGTACACATTGTGGACGTAAGGGTCACCTTGCTAAATTTTGTTATGATCGTATAAATGATTCTAATTTAGCAAATAAATTTGTTTGGGTTAGAAAAGGTACTAAACCCCATGGACGGACCCAAAAGAGTATGGGTACCAAAGACCACCCCTATGGTATTTGATGTAGGTGTGGGCTCTCGCATGACGTGAGAGTAATGGTGCCTTGAGGTGGATGCGTCCCGAGCTTCATGTGGACTATTTGGATGCGTCACTTTCAAGGGGAGTTTGGTGGGAGGACCACCTTCGTTTGGAGAACTAGAGAAGTGCTTTCATCGGTTTTGGTATCGATCTCTAACTCCCGTTTATATTTACATGCTTTCATGTTCATCAATTTATAGCATGTCTTGGTTTATTGATTATTATGACTATGCCATGATAGTTAGATTAGTGATATACATGTTTAGTTATTTGAGACACCCATGTTTTATATGGACTTATATCTTTGTGTTCTCACTTTGTTTTAAACTAATATGTATGTCCTAGATCTAATACATGTGCATATACATAATGATCATATTGATGTTTATGATTTTTGTTTTGATGCTTCATGTTTTGATTACTTGTTTAAATGTTAGTTTTCATTAAGGCTAGGATTTATACTTGTACATATAGTGGGCCACAAATAAATTTTTATATGTTTGTGCTTGAACGCTTATTTGTACCCATTAGATGTGCTAGTATAGTGTAGTTTTGATGATTCATGCATTTGACTTGTATTCCTATTTTATCCATATTTTTTTCATGTTCATATGTTTAACTTCATGTATATGTCCATCTTGTCCAAACTATTGATTATGCATATACATCTTTTGAGCCACGTGCCTTCATGCATATACATTTGTGGACTCGTTATGTTTTAGATATGTATGTATACTTTAGTTTGTACTTGACATACATATGCCTTGAAGAAATCGAGTTTTGATGATTCTCATGTTTTGAGGAATATTGAGCTTTATTGCCTAGTTTCATGTTTATGTGTTTCACATAACACTTGTACACTCACTTCATTTAAATGTTTCTCATGATTATGTTTTCATGAGTATGTATGGGCTTTATGGATATTGAGTGTTTTAGTGACCATGTGATTTACATATTTTTCATGAAATATATTTTTGTTTTATTCCTTACTTGAAGGATTTCGTACTAGTTTACAAGTTTTTCATTTAACTAGTTGCGGTATTCTTCGTTATGGTAGAGTTTTTCAAACATACTATATTTTTCAAACCTATTTTTGAAAACCCCTACCTTCCAAGGGCGGTTGGTTGGGAGACCATGCCTTGTATGTTTATATTGAAAATCATTTTAAACATGTGCATGAAATGGGTGGATAAGATATGAGGTATACACTTGATCTTATTAGTGTTTCAATTGGTATCATTGGATCTTTTCAATTGGTATCAATATTGACATTTTTTGTATACTCATATATTGCTTTTTGTGTATGTATGTCTTCAATTAGTATCATCTATTTTGATTGGTACTCATTTTTCATACACATATATATGTTTTATTTGTGCTTACTATATTCCTATATTGTTGAGCACAAATTTTGATTATGCAAAGCTTGAATTTTTTAATGACTATCATGTTTCAATTGACTAGTTTTCAATTGGTATCCTAATACAAGCTTGTGCATCGTTTTATTTGGTATTTCATAAAGGGGGAGAAAATTAGTATTTTCATCTTTCAATTGGTATTTTGATATTCCACTCCCATACTTTATGATGAAAAATAAGTGATTTAAAAAATGAATATTGATTTTGATTTGGTATCATATGTTCAAAATAAAATATACTTTCTATTGGCATCAAGATGTTTATTTTGTTTACTTTCAATTGGTATTTTAAAACAAAATAAAATAAAAAATGTTTTGATATATTTTGCCTATATGCAAGGAGAGCTTAACATCTCTTCTACATTAGATTCATGTTGAGTGTATATTATATTGAGGAGCTTGACAACTCTTCTTTATGTGATACACGTGTGTAGGGGGAGCTTCACATCTCCTCTTATACATTGCATATTATGTGTTATGTGAATTAGGGCTTGTCATCCCTTCTTCATGTAATGCATATATGTAGGAAATTAACTTTGCGTCTTCCTCTTCATGAATGTATATCACATATATTTATTTATTAATTTGTTTCGAGATTTGTTTGACCCCTTTCTTGATTCTTTGTTTCGAACAAAAAGGGGGAGAAGAATTTTGTTTTTACTTTAACTTTAACCCCTTTATTGATGATTGACAAAAAGAGGGAGAAGTATTTGGTATATATGCATGCTTTAAGGATTTATGTTTATGCATATATGTTTTGTGTTTCGTGTTTTGCAAATAGGAGAAAAAGAATTTGATGTGTGTTTCATGTTTATCTCCATGTAGTTACATACATGTTTATGAGCTTTCATTGCATATTTATTATGTTTATTGTGATGCATGAGTTAAGGGGAGCTTCTTTGAAGCTTAACTTTAATCCATGCATATATAACTCTATGAGTTTTGTCATCATCAAAAAGGGGGAGATTGTTGGCCCAGAGGCCTTTCACTCTAGTTTTGATGATGATTAACTCATGTAGTTATGTTTACTAATAATCTTGTGATGTTTAGTTTCAGATCTTTTATCAAGATATTAGTTGGTGATTACCTTCAACAAAAGAGTTTTGAAGCTTTCACATGGTGATTCAAGAGCCCGAGCATCAAGATCATATATAACACTCATTGGAGTCAAACTCGGTGGATCACGGGTTTGGATCGAGTCGACTTGAAGACGGAGTTCGTCAAGAAGACATCGGTACCTAGTTTAGTTTTGTTTTTAGATCCATGTGTAAAGACTAGATAGTGTGATATGCTCAAGTTCACAACACACACACGTTTCATGTTTTGGTTTTTTTTCGATTTTTGGTTTAACCGATATTGATTTTCATGAATAAGATAGATCAAAACAAGTTTACATATGGTTTTATGTATATTAGATCCATTCTATATACATGCATACTTAACTTCCTAGACAAACTTATTTTAGTATGCCTATTCATGAGGTTTTGTGTTTTGGTATTTTTACAAAACATATTTTGAAATTAATGTCAAAAACATTGATATGTATATGTTTCATGTATATTAGACTTAGGTCCATATGCAACATGCCTAATAGTGTTTAAATATCATGTTTTTGTATTTGAATGAGTTTTTGAAAAATCAGGATTTCCATTTGAAAAATCCAAGTTTGGAAAAATACGGGTTTTGATTTTCGGTAATTTTTCCATAACACAAAAATGGTTCAAAATGTTTGATATTTGTGTTGAAATTTTTAACACATGTTTGTATATCATATATAATGTTAGAAAATATTTTTGTGGAATTTTAGAAGATTTATGAGAATTTTTAGAATTATTTAAAACAAGTTTTTCTGTCCCAGAACTGTCTGCCAGGTTCTGGCGGTCGACCGGCCGGTCGACCGGACCCAGAGTCGGTCGACCGGACTCGTCGACCGACGTGCACAAAACATGCGCGCTGGTCAGCCTCTTGAGCCGGCCGACGGAGCAGTCGACCGACTGCAAGCACCCTACTCTCGGGTGGGGGTGCGGTCGACCGACCGGTCGACCGTGAGGCATGGGCGGTCGACCGAGCGCTTCCAACGGTCAAATTTTTGACCGTTGGCGGTCGACTGCCAGCCGCCAGAGCTGCCAGATCAGCTCAACGGCTAGTTTTTGTTGGAGGCCTATTTAAACCCCATTTGTTTAGGGTTTTGGTTAAGATTTTAAGAGCAAAAATTACAGAGTTTCTCTAGTGTTTTAAACAAGTTTTCAAAAGTGTTTTAGTGCAAAAAAGATCCATCTTATTTGTTTTGAAGTGTTTTGTTCATTTCAAAGAAAATAGGTTTTTGGGAATTAGTTTCTTGGTCTAAAAATCTATATCTATTTGGTATTTTCCCAAGAGATTTTCTTTGATCAAAACACTTAGTTTTTGCAAACTTGAGCTATATCATTCTATCCTATTCTATAGGATCTTTTGTTTTGTGAGAAAGAGATAGTTTGTGGTCTTTGTAACCACCTTGTTGTAAACCCTTTGCTTGGTGTATCCCTGTTTGGTAGAGGTTGATTTGGGTTGTGGTTTGCTCCCTCTTTGGTAGCGGTTGAGGTTGTGGTGTACTCCCTCTAGTGTGAGGTGGAGTTGGGTTTGTGTTGCCTTGGTGGAGGTTGTATTGTTTGGATTTGTGGAGTTCGGTACTCCGGTCTTCGGTAGACCATTTGTATTGCCTCGGTGGAGGTTGTATTGGTTGAGAGAGGAGTTCGGTACTCCTAGTGGATTGGAAATCCTTCTCGGTGAAGGCAGGGATGTAGAGCTTGGTGCTCGAACCTCGAAACACATCATCTTGTTTGCGTTTGATCAATTGACTCTCAACTCTCTCTCTTTATTTGTGCATTGCTTTACTTTGTCATATCATATACATGCTTGTGTGTTTGTGTGCCTCACTTGTGCTTAACCACGAGAGCTTCATATAGCGCCTCAACTCTTATTCAGAGGAATCAAGAGGAGTTAGTCCAGAGCCCTTCACGGGAAATTCGGCTACACTCGTTGGTTGCACTAGGTGTTGTTGCAAATTAGTTTTAATTTTCGCATTTAGTTCATTAGATTAGTGGTACACCTATTCATCCCCCCTCTAGGTGTACTTTCATTATGTGATCCAAAATTCTTCCTTATATATATATCAGATTCTTGGGACTTTAGCGGCACTAATGCATAAACATCGAGATCTCAGGTAACCCTTCCAAAGACCCCATCATCTAGATCCCAGCTACTTCTGCAGGTTCTATCTTTTGTTGTCTGATACCTATCTCCTTTCCTCACTTCCTTCTATTGCTCTGAACAATCCCCCCGGCCCCCTTGTCGGGGAAAACTCACGTACGAAAGTGTATGTTTTGAAATCAAGAGTTAAAAGTGTGTGCTTTAGCTTCATCGATATTTCCGTTATAGCATAGAGACTAAACGGGTCGAATCCACAGGGACGGGAGGCGATAGAAACTTTACCGAATTGTTCACGTGTGTGTTAACAGTTCTTTTATGTTTTAAAGAATGAAAAGAAAAGAAAACAAAGAATAAAAAGAGAAGAGTACGGTGAAAACACGAAGAAGTGGGAAATATAGAAGAAATGATTTTTGTGATTTATGTATATATATCTAAAACGAAGTAAAAAGAGAAAGAAAACTCATGGCTACTAACTACTAATGGCTCTACTAACTATACCAATCCTCTTAGTGATAGTTGCCTCACATATATCCTTGGCCATCACTAGTCCTTGATTCAAGAGCATTTCAATGTATAATCATATGATAACTTTCACATCCAAACTCAATAAACAAGTGCAAGCAACATTTAAACCATCAAAACTAAACTAGAGTAAGCATGGAATAAAGTAATGTTAGCTTGTTAGAGAGTTAGGATGTTAGAGTGTTAGAATTCATCATCATGAGCCATCAATGGCTCTTGCAAGAGTAAGGCCGAGTAGAGGCTATTAGATTCATGTGGATTATCAAGTAAGAAGTTAGTAAGTTAGTGGTTAGTAGTTAGTTGTCATGAGAGAAAATTAGCTAAACATGTAAGAGGAGTTAGAGAGAGAAAACAAAGAGAGGTAAAAAGAGAACTTTTCATACATTGTCACCTTCTATTACAAGCACTCTTTCTTTCCAACTATGTACCACTCTCTCTCCTATTACAAGATCTACAAGAAATAAAAAATACAAAGGATGAAGAAGAAGAACAACTAACCTAAACTACCCTAAAGTACAAATGAAGAAGAAAACTACCCTCACTCTCTGGATATCTCCCAATACAGAAAACCAAGAGGGTATTTATAGGCACCAAGAGAACGGGGGCCAAGGGGACAAACCCTGGCCCGAAGTACTAGGGCAACGGCACTAGTACAGTAGCGAAAACGCGGCTGTACTAAGGCAGCGCCGCAGCGCCGCTTGCTGCGCGCTGCCCGCTTGTCTCCCTCTCGGCTGCATGTCCTGGTTTCTGAAATTAGGCCCTGATTTTGATGAAATCACCCTCCAAAGTCAATGGCTATCTTTATAAGCTTTTAATCACCAATTAAATGGTGATTTTGGGTCTTCTTCTTCATTTCATGTCATGAACCTAAAAACATGCAAGAGAGGTATTATTAGCAAAATTTAATATTAAATAAATATGAAGATGTGATATGAAATATGTAATTTTAGAGACTAATCACACCCCCGCGCTTATCTTTTGCTCGTCCCGAGCAAAACAAAAACTAAAAAAATTATTATACCACTTTCGCAGGTGACACGATTGCACTGAGCATGTGCGACAAGCCGTTAAACGTCTAGATTTCCCCTAGATGAGGAGTTTTGTCTCCTGAGGATTTTCAGCGGATTACACCCACAAAATTTATAATGAAAAAAATCAAATATTAGTATTTTAAAAACGCATTTTTGAAACAGAGAAAAGTGTTGAAGTATTTTTATGAAAATATAAGTGATATAAGGTCATAGGTTAATCAGAAATTATTCTTCCTTAAACTAAGTTGAAATGCAAAATCTTGTTATAAATTAAATGTAAGAATTTAAAATTGAATTGATTCTTTGATCTTTTATAAAACTCTTAGAAAAATATGCACTTTGTGAACTGTGAAGATTTTTAGGATCATTACTCAAACTTTCATGTCATTGATTTGTATCAAATTTTTTTTCTTCCCTCAATTTTCTTAGGCTTTCTAGCTTACCCGGGTAGTGAGCCTTTAGCCGGCGACTCCCAAACCATATAGTTTTAGGACATCAGATGTGAAAACATCCCTCGGACTTAAGGATTCGAGTAAATAAGGTACAAAACTAAAATGGATTATTTTATTTTTGTCCATCATTTTAAACGTGAATAATCATGCTTCTTGAAGCATAACTATCCAGCTTCAATAAGTGATTTTTATTATCATCATTTTATTTTATTTATATATATTTTATGGCATTTTCAATCGTTGTTTCAATCCCAAAAAAATGTGTAAGTATGAAGTGCTTTCTAAGGCAAAAAGTTCAAGATCAAAGTATCTTTTCAATCTTACTTTCTTATCCTAAAATTTAAACAAAATCTATTATTTTGACTCGGTTTAACAATTCATAATTTTAATTCTTCCTAATTCCTAAGATAAGCTTAATTTTCTTAAAAATAAATTAAAACTATTTCTCTTATTTTAAAAGTTTTGTAAAAAGAAAAGAGTTTTTATACAAAAAATTTTAAAATTTTCTTAAAAAGAAGTGTAAAAAAAAAAAATATAAAACTACTATGTTAGTAAATCCTCTCTTACACTTATCTCATGCATTGTCTTCAATGCATCGTGAATGTGTATATGCATGAAACAAATGGAAAGGGAATAAAAAGTACTTCATAGTGGTGGCTCCGATGGTGGTCTAATTGGTCCATGAAATACGGCCCAATTCAAAAATTGTGGATCTGGTAGGAACCCACCAGTGACCTTTCTAATACGACCCAATAAAATGTTGGAGAACTGTATGATCTTATTGAAAAAATTACTCCCATTCAATTTTCAATTTTTAAAAATAATTACTGAGTCATTTTCTTCAACATTCTTGTCCAACAATGGAGAATGATTTTGAGAGATGATTGATTTGGAACAAATGAAACAGGAACGAAAACCGATACCGACTCAGAAATTTGACTCATATCAAGTCGAGATTCAAAGGTGAAATCAAAATTGGTTCAAAAATGGTGTCCAAAGCAAAGAATTTAATGTTCACACACTTTTCCCATCAATGAAGTGTGATCATAAGATATTGATGATTCAATTTCACAGTGTACTGGTACAAGGTTCAATGTTGACTCCGGAATAGAGAAAAAATCTGATAAAAATACCAGTCATTATTGAATCAAAAAGTGAAATGAAATCTCCAACTTGAAGCTCAGGATCACTTTCATATTCAATTTCAATTTCAGGAAAGGAATAACTTGCCAAAATATCGATGTGATTTTCAAACCTTGGGTTTGGTCAAGTTTCACTAGGTTTGTTGAAATTGAATCTTGGTTTCCAAAATAGCATGATTCTTTGGTCCAATCAGTAGAGTTAGGGATATAACGACTGGTCAAAGGTTGACAAGAAAGACTTTCCTCACTCTCATTGATCAAATCGATCATTATAGAGCCTAACCTACTGATAGGACAGATAACAGAATTTTGAGTCTGAATTATATCTTTCATACTCTTTCCAATTGGTTCTTCTTGAAAAGGTGAGTATGGAAGTTGATTTTGAAAATTGTGGTACGATTGTAAGTCTATCAGATATTGGGTTTGTTGCTCAGACTCACTCAAGAGCTCCATACTCAAGTCCAGGACTGATAGTTATTCATTTTGAATTGGTTCAATGGGAAAAGATGAGCATGACTTTTAAAATTTTGGTTGAGATGATGAGTCCAACATATTTTGAATTTATTGCGCCATTTCACAACAGACTTCCAAACGCTTTTCTACTCAAATTTTTCTTCAATTTGATGTTGTAGAAAAGGAGTATATGGAGTTTGATTTGAGAAGGATTGTGAATTGAGCAAATTTTGAATTGTTGTTGGGACTCAAGCATGACTTTCATACTCCTTTCCAAATTAGACTTTTCTTCAGTTGGTGGGATAGGAAAAGGAGTATATGAATCAAAATCAGGGAATTAATATTGTGAAAATTGTGGATAAGGTGGTTGAAAATTTGGCTCAGGGGAGGTAAATCCCCATTGACTCTGTGAAGAGTTGAAATTATTTTAAAAATTATGATCATAAGATTGGGGTTATGGGTCATATTGAGTTGAATAATCCCAATCCGGCCTATATGGTTGGTTCATATTGTACATAGCCAGGTTGGAGTTATCCGAGTCAAATGAGGTCAGGATGAAATATGAATTCATGTTAGGATTGAAAAATTTTTTGTTAAAATCCATTTCACAATTAAAAAAAAGAAAACAAACAAACAAACAAACAAATAAAGAAAAAAAAAGAAAACAAGTCTATGCAAGAGTTGACTTAGACCTAAACGACTTCTAACTGGTTAGACTGTCCATGGAGGTATATTGTCGGAATCTGACCACGAGTTAGTCGGCCAGGTAGGGACAAGATCAGTGGGAGGTATCCGTGTCAGGGCAACAAGCCTAATCATGCCAAACCACTGTTTTTCAAGGTTTCGCCTCTCAATCCCTAACCTTAGACACCGATTTGACAAAAATCAACTTCTAACAATTTTCCCCTTAGGTCAGTCTCTTAAATAAGTTTGAGATGTCTCTTGGGGCCAACGTCTAGCAAATTTTATTTAGGCTTTGGTTGTGTAAGTGGGGAGGTGATTTTTGGATTAAGGAAGGGTAATGACTTCCTCCACCTTATGTTGTATTGGATTTTGCTCTTAAGTTCAATTCGTGCAAGTGTGCAATATAGATACACACAAAGCGAGTAAATCACTCACGTGTTAGTCCTAACTATATGCAATGCAATATGTACACCTCCGTCAAGATCACAACAACGCAAGAATAAAATATAGTATATTGGAATGAAAATTGACACGTGCCTAGATGCAAATGTCTAAACTATTTTAAAACATCTAATTACCATATTTTAGGTCTTAAAATTATTATAGTGCACAGGTAATATAAACAAAAAGTAGCAGCAGAATATAATAATATACAAGAATTTACCCAACCACACAAAGGCAAGTGTGAACTTTCGCAATGCTAAAAATTTTACCTGCACACCAAAAAATAAAGAAGAAAAGTTAACAAAAACATGAAATCAAACCGTTCCCATCCCCAGCAATGACGCCAAAATTTGATCGGGCGCACGAAAAGTGTATGTTTTGAAATCAATAATTAAAAGTGTGTGCTTTAGCTTCCTCGATACTTCCGTTATAGCATAAAGGCTAAACGGGTCGAATCTATAGGGACGGGAGGCGATAGAAGCTTTACCGAAATATTCACGTGTGTGTTAACGGTTCTTCTATGTTTTAAAGAATGAAAAGAAAAGAAAAGAAAGAATGAAAAGAGAAGAGTACGGTGAAAACACGAAGAAGTAGGAAATATAGAAGAAATGATTTTTGTGATTTTTGTATATATATCTAAAACAAAGTAAAAAGAAAAAGAAAACGCATGGCTACTAACTACTAATGGCTCCACTAACTATACTAATCTCTTAGTGATAATTGCCTCACATGTATCCTTGGCCATCACTAGTTATTGGTTCATGAGCATTTCAAAACATAACCCATATGATAACTTTCACATTCAAACTCAACAAACAAGTACAGCTACACTTAAACCATCAAAACTAAACAAAAGTAAGCATGAAATAAGTAATGTTAGCTTGTTAGAGAGTTAAGATGTTAGAGTATTATAATCCATTATCATGAGCCATCAATGGCTCTTGCAAGAGCAAGGCCAAGTAGAGGCTGTTAGATTCATGTAGATTATCAAGTAAGAAGTTAGTAAGTTAGTGGTTAATAGTTAGTTGCCATGAGAGAGAATTAGCTAAACATGTAAACGGAGTTAGAGAGAAGAAAACAAAGAGAGGTAAAGAGAGAACCTTTCATAAATTGTCACCTTCTATTACAAGCACTCTTGCTTTCCAACCATGTACCACACTCTCTCCTATTACAAGATCTATAAGAAATGAAAAATACAAAAAAGGAAGAAGAAGAACAACTAATCTAAACTACAACATGAAGAAAAAACTACCCTCACTCTCTGGATATCTTCCAATGCAAAAACTAAGAGGGTATTTATAGGCACCAGGAGAACGGGGGCCAAGGGGACAAACCCTGGCCCGAAGTAATGGCGCAACGGCGCCAGTATAGCCGCGGAAACGCGGCTCTATACTAAGGCGGCGCGCACAGCGACGCTTGTTGTGCGGTTCACTCTTATCTCCCTGTCGGCTGCATGTCTTGGTTTCTGAAATTGGGCTCCCGGTTTTGATGAAACCACCCTCCAAAGTCAATGAATATCTTTATAGGCTTTTAATCACTAATTAAATGGTAATTTTGGGTCTTCTTCTTCATTTCATGCCATGGACCTAGAAACATGCAAGAGAGGTATTATTAACGGAATTTAATATTAAATAAATGTGAAGATGTGGTATGAAATATGCAATTTTAGAGATTAATCAAACCCTAAAAAAATTCCACCATCACCGCTACTACCTGATTGATAGAGAAAAAGAGAGTAAAAAGTAAAAATTAAAGTTAAGAATTTCTCTGTTTCTCGCAATTAATCTGTTATAGCGAGAGCTAAACCTGTCGATTCGCAAGGAGAGATGTGATGCAAGCTTTTCTATACGTTCTCTCAACTTGGAAAGAAAAGAGATGATGATTATAAAAGAGTTGATTTAAATAGAAAGAGGGATCATAGCCAACTAATCATCTACCACAACCACGCACTAGTCTATTAAGAATAAATATCATATTAGACTTATAAAGATTAACCCTAGAGTGTTGCTTCAAACTCAAGTAAGAAAAGTAAACCCTACTTAAAATACACTAGATAGATATTAAACATTAGTTTATCCAAGTCTCAAAGTATAGCATAAAAAAAATTATTTTAGACTTAACATTAAGCTATCAAAGTATCTAATAAGTATAAATCAAGAATAATCATTAAATAGTATACCCTAAATCTAGTTTAACTTTTAAGAATTATTAACTTATCCCTAGGGTTTCAAATAGGCATAGCGTTCAATTAATTTATCTTATAGAACTAGGCTTTAGTTGGTGGAAAGATTAACAAGCTACAAGAGAATTAGTTACTCATATTCATGATGAAATTAAGCATGGTATTTAAAAGTTGCATAAAAGAAATTAAATTAGAATTAAAGGACACAAATAAAATAGTAAAAAGATAGATGAAAGAAAATAAGAATTTTTATTGAATTGGTCACCAATCCAGTACAAAAACCTTCTCTTCTTCACAAATTTTCTTCAAAGTAGAAAAACTAGAAAATATAATGAAAATTCGGAAAGAAAAGATGATCTAAAGAAAACTTTAAACTTGATTCTCTGAGATATCTCTCTTTTGTTGCTCTTCTGGGTATTTATTGGGGATTCCAGTAATAGAGCCCCAGTAGAATACTCCTCTCAAACCTCTACGCACTCGGCTACAAAAATGCAGCATTTTCGCAGCAAAAAGGGTAACCACAGCGTTCTTGAGGGGTCCGGCTGCACGCTCTGGCGCAAGGCTTCATCTCGTCCATCCATCTGGAGATCTATCCTTAGAATCCTCATTTGTATTATGAAATTTAAAATAACCTTGTTTCCTAGATAACTTAGGAAACGGGTCATTTATAACTCCGAATTTTTAATTTGAATTCTCTCCTTTATAGGATAGGATAATTTTTGATTTGACAGGCTTGATAGGCTTTTGGGCTTCTGTTTAACTTGTGGGTTTCTTTTGAGCTCTTTTCTTTTCTCTTTTTAATTATTGAGGCATGCACATTACTAAACACTAAAACGATTAAATAGCAGTACTTTATAAAAAATAAACATGAAAATGTCACTAAAAATATGCACTTTTTATGAACAATCACACCCCACACCTATCTTTTACTCGTTCTCGAGTGAAACAAAAAAGAAAAATCTAAAATAAACTAATCTAACCTAACTCACTTTCGTAGGAATCACGATTGCATTTAGCATGTGTATTGTGTAATAAGCCATTAAATCTCTAGTTTACCCCTAGAGGACGAGTGTTATCTCGTGAAGGTTTTCAGTGAATTACACCCACAAAATCCATAAGAAAGAAAAATAAAATATTAGCATTTTCGAAATTCCATTTTTGAAAGAGAAGAATATTTGAAATATTATTGTAAAAATCAAGTAATCTATAAGTTTTAGGATCACCAAATTATTCATTCCTTTACTTAGTCTTTATGCAAATATTTGTTATCAATTTAGATTAGGATTAAAACTCAATTTCTCACTTAGTCTTTTATTTTATCTTAAGTCATATGCATCTTTGTCACCGTGAGTTTTTAACTTGGGATTCTTCAACTTTAACTTTTATGCCTTATATAGTCATATATATCCAACCCTTTTTTTTGAAAGAAGTTCAAAGTATTACCACTTCGTTACTTTTTAAGCATTTTTTTAATATGTATAACTCATCTAATTTTTTTGTTTAAGTATCAAGACTTTTTGAGGCCCTCATACCTAACTAATTGATTATTAGATGTGTTAATATATATATTATATTCATACATTTTTTTTTGCAAACTTATCTAATTACCTTTCGCGTATATGCTAAGGCTTTCTTAGTCCAAAGCACTTAGCTAATCAATAATTAGATTTGTTTTATTTTTTCTTTTCTTTTTTTATATATATGTATATATATATTTTCTCTGGCACAAGAGTCTTTGTTTTGAATCTTGAGTGTAAGTGTATAAAGTATGCATATTTCATCATGGTAAAAAAAGATTAAATTACTTTTTCAATTTTTCCTTCTAAACCTAAAAATCAACAAATAATCTTATTTTGACTGGGTATTAAGAAAATTAATTATGAGTTTCCTATTCCTTAAAATTAACTTAATTACTTACAAGAATAAATCAAAATATTAATTTCTTTTTCAAAAAGTTTTTTTTTAAAATTTGTTTGTAAATCTACCTATGTTGGTATGTTAGTGAAACATCTCCCATACCTACATTGTCCTCAATGTATGAATGAAATGTATGAATGCATAAAATAAAGTGTAAAAGAGATGATGTTATCAATTTGTGCGGTTTCTTCTCTCGAGCTTGCTTTTCATCATTTCAATGTATTCTCTTTAGTGGTGAAATTAGAAAGGTCAATCTTTTTATCAGCTTTGTGTTCATTTTTTCCAACTTGTTCATCACTTTTCTCAACTTCCTCCTACTTTTCTTCCCTCCACCCCTCTTCACAAATCCATCCTTGTTATACATTATAGTTGGCGCATAAACAATATGAATACCTAGAATTTTGAGCTCTTACTCATACATCTCCTCAAAACTTGGATTAATCATATCTTTCGGAGGTATATAACTAACCAAGGCATCCCCATCCAAACAGTTAAGTTCATCTTCGAAGAGGTTTTTAAAGGTTTTGTCAATTTGAGGTTTTTGAGTTATGTTTTCAACTGATTGATCGTTTGTTCATTGAATGTGAAGATACTCAAATCAAGCTTTTTCTCTCAAAGAAAACTTTAGACGTAGCATCCTTGACGCACATTATCTTACCACTATGATCACACTCATTCTTAAACAATATATCAAGAAATAGAGGCTCATCATCTTCATAAACATCCTCATAATATAATTCAACTATCTCTTTAGGAGGTGTATGTATATCCAAATTATCTTGAAACACTTCATCCAAACACAAAGATTTATCGTCATATCTTCACTATATGACTGAACTTGCTCCTTACGAGGTGAATGTTCGGTTAACTGATCTCTAATTAGTTTGTCTCAATATCGATGATGTCATTTAATTCACATACTTTCTCATCGGGCTTATCTACATTATTGAACTTGTTTTCTTCATGAAGAAGAATGTGATTTAAAATTGACATTGGGTTTCTCACTTTGGACTTTTTTCATTCTATCTCGATTGATGTGTTCATGAATTGACATAGGTCTATTTAGTTTTTGAATCAAGAACAGATTGAGTAGAAAATGAATCCTCCTCTTCCTCAATCGCTAACTCATTAGCCATCATCTCTAGGTGGGCCCAGTGTGAAACATTGTTACTTAGCATTTGGTGTGAAGTTTGTGTGTCCTCCTTATGATTGTTATTGAATTTTATTAATGTGATGGATAAGATTTGCTCATAGGTCATTAAAATGTGTGAAACTGATTTGGATCTCGTCCCAACGAATACCCTATCGAGAGATACTGTTTCGAAGAATGAAATGTATTATTACAATAATTACACCAAATGATAGGATAGGATGCAAAAGATGAGAGGCTTGGTTGGAGATGAAAATTCAGAAAAGAGGTTGGTAGACGGAAATATGGATTTGGCCTATAAAATAAATTGTATCCAAATGAATTTGGATAAGCCATGGGGAATATTTTTTTATTTAATAGTGATTTGTTTTTGGTTAGGTTGAGGTGGTGACTTAGTCCTAATTAATCTAGATGTAATTGGGTCTCTTGAACACACTTACATGCACAAACAATTCCAACCAATTCACTAAAAAGAAAACAAAAATCAATCAATCCTATTCTAGGGTAAGCTTAGAATTAGACGATTCCTAATTTTAGATTATCTGCGAGAGGTATATTATAGATCTTAATCACAAGTTAATCAGCCAGGTAGATGACAAAATTGGTGGGAGGCATCCGTCAAGACGGGCCTAATTATGTCAAACCACTAACTTTCGAGGTTTCGCCTCTCAATCCTCTACCTAGTCACCAATTTGATAAGAGTTAATTTCTATAAACTTTCTCCTTTAGTCAATCTCCTAGTGAGTGATTAATTTTAAGGCTAATATCTAGTTAATTTTAAATTAGGGTTAGATTATGAGTGCTCGAAAGATGGTTTGTGGGTTAAGGAAGGGTAATGACGTCCCCACCTTATATTGTTTAAGGGTTTTGCCCTTAAGATATATTAGTGCACCTTTCCAAGCAAAATAGAAAAAAATTCATTTAAAAACAGTAAATCAGTCAAGGGTGCTTTCTAGTCTATATGCAATGCGAACGTACCTGATCTTCAGTACTCTTCAATAAAAATTAAAGAATTTAAATAGACGCGTGCCTATGATGCAAGAGTCTAATTTTTTTTTTAAGTTAATCAAATAATAAGTTACTGTTAATTTATTATAAATATGCAGGGTTATCAAACAAAGAAACTATCAACTATAGTAATAATTTAAGCAATTTTAAGCAGTCCTGTACAAAAACAGGTCAGTAGTCAACTCAACATGCTGCATTTGCACGACTTTTGCTGCATTTGCGCAACCTTGTTGAGGGTTTAAGGGCTCTGCTAAAAAAGCAAAGTCCCACAACCACTTATATGTCATTAAGTGCAATTTATTTTTCTATTCTCCAAACCTGCACATAAAAATAGAGAAATTAGGACTTAGTAAATAAAGAGAATTGTATTGTTCCCTTTTCTGTAACAGCGTCAAAATTTTGATTGACAGAGAAAAAGAGAGTAAAAAGTTAAGGTTAAGATATTTCTTTGTTTTCTCGCAATTAATCTGCTATAGAGAGAGCTAAACGGATTGATCCGCGGAAGAGATGCGATGCAAGCTTTTCGATACGTTCTCCTAGTGTAAAACTTGAAAAGAAAAGATGTTGGTTACAAAAGAGTTGATTTAAATAGAATGAGAGATTATAGCTAACTAATCATCTACTACAATCAGACACTAGTATATTAAGAATAAATATCATATTGAACCTATAAAGATTTACCCTAGAATATTGCTTCAAACTCAAGTAAGATAAGTAAGATAGAAAGTAAACCATATAAAGTAAACCCTAATTAAAATACACTAGATAAAATTAAACATTAATTTATCAAAGTCTCAAAGTATAGCATAAGAAAACTAAAATACACTAGATAAAATTAAACATTAATTTATCAAAGTCTCAAAGTATAGCATAAGAAAATTAAAATACACTAGATAAAATTAAACATTAAGTTATCAAAGTCTTAATGTATAGCATAAGAAAAGTTGTTTTAGACTTAACATTAAGCTATCAAAATATATAAGTATAAACCAAGAATAATCTTTAAATAGTATACCCTAAAGCTAATTTAACTTAATTCATCACAAATCTTTAAGAATTATTAACTTATCTATAGGGTTTCAAATAAGCATAGAGTTCAATCAATTTATCTTATAGAACTAGATTTTATTGGTAGAGATATTAGCAAGCTACGAGAGAATTAGTTACTCATATTCATGGTAGAATTAAGCATGGTATTTAAAAGTTACATAAAAGAAATAAAATTAGAATTGAAAAATACAAATAAAAATAGAAAAAAAAGATATAAAAGAAAATAAGAATCTTCATTGAATTTGTCACTAATCCACGATAAAAGCCTTCTCTTCTTCACAAATCTTCTTCAAAGTAGAAAAACTAGAAAATACAATAAAAATTCAGAGAGAAAAGATGACCTAAAGAAAATCCTTAACTTGATTCTCTGAGATGGCTCTCTTATGTTGCTCTTCAGGGTTATTTATAGAGGATTCCAGTAGCAGAGTCCCAGTAGAATACTCCCCTAAACCTCCACGCACTCGGCTACAAAAGTAGCATTTTCACGACAAAAAAGCGGTAGCCGTGACATTTTTTAGGGATCTGAGCACGCGCTTTGGCGTGTGGCTTCATCTCGTCCATCCATCATCTTGTTTCCCATCGAAAATTGCTATTCGTGGGAAAACTTACAAAATATATGCGAGGAGCGAAATTACAAGTAATTAGACAGAAAATTACAGGTAGATCTCCTCTGAGATTTCTGGGGAAGTAAGATTTGATTATGAACTCCATGAGAACATTGATATCTCCTTTGGATGTTATTTGAAAGAAATTATCAGAGGTATATTGTTAACGTGACAACCAAGAAAGTCCATTGGGGACTTGGAAGGGAGATAATAGACTTTGAAGAAAGTCTACAAGAAACTCGCTGGGGAGTTAAGAAATATGAATCCCATAAGAGATCATATGTCAGAGAATTCCATGGGGATTTAGAACGAGATTTGTAAAGCAGTCTGTCAGAGGTGTTTAGAACATAACAACCATTTAAATGCACCTACCTGTTATTCTATTAAGAGAATGACATATGAAATTTTGATCTGTTAGGGATATTGTTTTTATCCGCCGGGGAAAATGTTTGAGTCTCACGACCAGAGGTTTAGTGTTAACATGATAGGTTTGACTCATGATTCATTTTGTAAGGGAAATGAATATTATTTTATGTGGTCTTACCATTCCATGGACGGGAATTGGCAAGTGATTTTGGAGAGGAATCAAATGAGATTAGGTCCCTTAGGATTTTTAATAAACCCTCAGCTGTCAACGAGTTTGGTATGCTTTTATCAACTATCGTTTTAGTTGGGCTAGCCATGCTATTCCCCTCAGCATGATGAGTTGTCAAGGACTTATTTTGGGCTTAAGAGCTAACATTTTCCTCTTATCCTTAGCCGTTAGAGGCGTTGGATCATTTTGTTACTTTAAGTAACGTAATGTATCTCCTGGACCTTTACTCCGTAGATGAGTTGAGGATTAGATGAATGGACACGAATTTCACGAGAACTTTATCTAGAGATTATTCTTCCTTGTGGAGTCTCTGTCGACCATGTTTTAAAGTGAACGCAGAAATAGTGAAAAGGTTCTGCAAAAGGATGCATCACGAACCTTCTTCAATGAGTTTGGCTTGATAAGCCATCGAGTAAACTCATTTGATCTCCCATTCGATTGTTCGGACCTTTTGTAGTTGGGTCGAGCTTTGATCAATCGAACATGAGCAGGGAGGTATGCCACCACTGTATATAGAAAAGTCAGGTTAGATAAACTATCCTTCTGATTATAAAGAAGAACGCCTGAAACTGTTGCTTAGGCATGCTTGACTTCAAAAATAACCTATTCTTCTAAGTTGAAGATAGATGCATATTTATATACTAGAGAAGAGTGACAAGGTTAAAAATTTGATATTTTGCCTTTCTCTTCGATGTTTACGTCATGCATCATAATACCACCCATGTTCGGTCGACTCGGCATTATTCGACCATGATGTGATTCATTAAATGAGAAAAGAAGGTTTTCTTTGGCGCTCTTCCAAACATTTTGAATCCCAAACCCTAATCCATCTTTGTCATTGCTTTAATGTTGACATCAAGCATCACCAATGTTTAATTGATTCGGCGTCGATCGACGGTGATATGATCTGATGACAGGATAGCTTCTGACAAGTTCATAGGTAAATTAGAAAAGAGTGACAAGGCTAAAACTGACGTTCATAACCTTGTTTCTTCTTCAATGTAACCAATATTCTATCAGTTCAACACTGGTCGATGGCAATATGATCCGTTAGAGAAAGAAAGAAGTTTTTCCTTGGCGCTCTTCCCAAACATCTTGGATCTGAAAGTTCTGATCAAAGGTGTAATATTAATCTAATCATAAGAAAGATCCTATCAAGGATAGTACTTCGTCAAGAACCTGCCGTTGATCGGCATCATGAGTGTATCACCGTCTGGGGTTATAAGGCGGGCTACTCTATTTGAATAGACTGACTCTACTGCAAATGGTCCTTCTCATTTGGGCTGAAATTTGCCCTTAGTTTTGTGCGTCATGATCATGGGTCGTCTGACGGCTAAAACCAAATCTCTTTTTTGAATACCCTTTACTTAACCTTCTTATTGAAGGCTTTCGAGATTCGAGTTTGGTACAACTCAATGTATTGTTGAGCTTGTAGTCGTTTCTCATCTAGGGCTTCGAGTTTTTGAAGACGTAACCGGTCATTATCTTCATTTGTCATCTTTGTGGCTAAGGCCACCCGTTGCGACGGCATCTGAATTTCTAGTAGTATGACTACTTCGCACCCGTATACCAGAGAAAAAGACGTATTGCCTGTCTGGGATCGAACCGTAGTTCAGTAAGCCCAAAGACATTCACTGAGCTTCTCATTCCAGTCTCATTTACTTGATGAAATGAATTTCTTGAATAGCTTGATAATTATCTTGTTGAATACTTCCGTCAAACCATTAGCAGTAGGGTTATAAACGGTTAATGTCACATTCTGAATCCGGTACTTATTGCAAAAACGATAGAATGCTTGGCTTGCAAATTGGGGACCATTATCATGAATAATCCGCCTAGGGACACCAAACTGATGAATGACATGGTGTTTGATAAAGTTGACTACGTTGGAAGTTTTAACTTCAATAAGTGGTATAGCCTCTGCCCACTTTGAAAAATAATCGATTATCGCTAAGATGAACCGATGACCTTTTGTTAATGAGGGACTGATGGGTCCTGCGACATCGATTCCCCATGCTTCGAATGACCACGAAGCAACAGTCGAATAAAGTAATTTCGGAGGTTAATGTATAAAGTCTGTATGGGTTTGGCAGGCTTTACACCTCTGTGCATATTTGATGGCATCAGCTATCATGATTGACCAATAGTAACCAAGTCTATGCAATCGATCCTTGAGTTTCAGATCTGGTTGATAAGCTCCGCATATACCATCGTGTGCCTTTTTGAGTATTTCTTGTGCTTCTGAATTAGAGAGGCAACGAAGCAGGATGTCGTCATATGAATGACGATAAAGTGTCTTTACTATCAAGTCATAGTAGAAGCGGAGAAACCTTCGTCGAATAGAAACTGCTTCTTTAAGGTCATCCGACAATATATCATGCAAAGCATAGTCAATGAGGGAAACCGCCAATCTCTTGGTTCGAAATCCATTAAAATTACATGGACTTTCTTAGTTTTCAACACATACTTAGGACAAATAAGGTGTCGAGTAGCCACTGTAAGATGATACGTTGTGTCGATCGGTAAGGCCAATGTAGCAGCTAGTGCAGCCAAAGCGTCAGCCCTAGTATTTTGGGATCGGGACACATGACCGATATAAAAGCTCTGTAGCTATTTATTTCCTTGTTTGACTCACTGTATATATATTTCTAACACAATAGTAAAATGATATTTTATAAATGTTAAAAACGGTTTAGACTTGCACTTAGGCACGTGTCTAATTCGTTTACATTTTTCATTACCGTTGAAGAGTGCTAGAGCAAAGGTACGTGTGCATAGCATCTAGTATAAGAACACTTTTGGATTGTTTACATTGCTTAAGTGTTACTTTTCTTGTACACTGCACTAAATTGATCTAAGGGCTTGTCCTATAAATAAGATAAGGTGGGGAAGTCATTACCCTCCCTTAGCCCACAAACAATCTCCTCACTCACTAACCCAAGTCTAACTAAAAATGAGTAGACGTTGGCCCTAGGGACATCTCGGACTCAATTAGGACATTATTCTATGGGGGAATGTGTCAGAATTTAACTCTTGCCAAATCAGTATCTAAGGAAAGGGATTGAGGGGCGAAACCCCGAAGGTTGGTGGTTTGGCTTAATTAGGCCCATCGCTTTTGCGTGGATACCTCCCACCAATCTTGCCCTGACCTGGCTGATTTGCTTGTTGTCAAAGTCTGCATTATACCTCCCGTGGACAGTCAACGTGTTAGGAGTCGTCTAGGTCAAAGGTCTACCCTAACTTAGGTTAGAATTTTTTCTTTTTTGTTTGCTTATTTGTTTGTTTTTTTTCTCTGTTTGTGTTTTATTGTGTGATATGGCTTATAACAACAATTTTTTCAATTTTAATGATAATCCATATTATACCCCAACCTCTTTTTCAGATATCACCAACCCGGCATATCATAATTTTAACCAACCTAGTGTGCCGGATTGGTCTTATCCGAATCAATATAACCCATGCCCCCAATCTTATAACCATAATTTTCAGAATAATTTCAACTCTTCACAGAGTCAATGGGGATTCACCTCTCCCGAGTCCAATTTTCAACCAACTTGTCATCCTTATCCACCTTGTCCACAATATTTTCAAGATTCATACTCAGTTCCACCCGTCCAAAATAGAAAATCATCAATTTTGGAAATGAGTATGCGTGAGTCCAAGCAACAATCACAAAATCTGATGGACTCACAATTTTACCACCAATTCCAAAATAACACTTCATCTTTTCAAGACCAATCGCAATAAAACGATGAACCTATCAACTATGAAAAGATGCTTGAAGCCATGACTCAGGCTCAAAACGCTCGTAATCATGACATAGATATGATGGTCCAAACTCTATGTTCTCACCGTTTGGCCAGTTTTGATATCGTTAACCATTCTATTAGAGCTGAAGAGTCATGTTGTTTTGAAAAACAAGGTTCCGTTTCAGCACAATCATTTGAACTTGCCCAAACTCCAAATTTTGAAAATGATATTGATAGTTTGGTAAGTTATTCCTTTCTTGAAATAAAACTTGAGAATAAATATAATCCTAAACCTCAACTTAGTGATTCAATTCTACTTCCTGATTCAATAATGACTACGGTGTCTTCACCTGATTTCAATCTTTTTCCGAGTCAACATTGGATCCTGTGCCAATTCATCATGAAATTGAATCACCCATGTTTGATGATCATCATATTAAACTTGACCAATTTCACACTTTTGAAAGTCCTATTGACAAATTAGCAAGTTCTCATTTTTATAAAATTGAACTCAATGAGAAATGTGACCTAGATTCTCAAATTTGTGATCCAGTTCAAATTCCCGAATGAATATTGACTCCTGTTTTGTTACCCGACTTGAGTAATATTTTAGAGTCAGTTTTGATTCCCACACCTATCATTCTTGAACTTAAATCACCAATATTAAGTCACATTCCATTGTGGGAAACTGAATGTGGACTTGAGTTTCAACTTCTTGAGTTGGACCCACTTTTTGTGCCAATCTCGACTACTGAACCTTTACTTGACTTAAGTCACTTTTCTGAGTCGGTATTAGTTCCAGTACTTCCTGAGTCCAAGTCAATCATTCTATCTTTTCGCACTCCATTTTGGGACAAGGCAGTTGACAAAATTGATTCCGAAATTAATTATGTAATTTGAAAATTAGATGGGGTTAAATTTTTAATAAAAAACGTTCATATAAACATCATTTTAGTGGGTTATATAAAAGAGATTTCTGGTGGATTCCTCCAAACTCCACGAAAATTCGATTGGGCCGCATTTCGTGGACCAATCAGATAACCACCGGAACCACCACCTTAAGGTAACATTTTCCTTCTTGTTCTTCTTTTTCATGCATCTATACATTAATTCATACATTGAGGACAATGCATGAGATAGGTGTGGGGGGAGGGTTCTAACATAACTTAGATTTTTTTTTTGTTAAATTTTTTTTTAACATTTTCTTTACTTTTAAAAACTTTTTGAAAATAGAAACAATATTTTGACATATTTTTTGTAAGAAATTGAGTCAATTTTAAGGAATAGGAAAATCAAAATTAGGATTTCTTAAACTTGGTCAAAATAAGATTATTTGTTTGATTTTTAGGGTTAGAAAGATAATTTGTCAAAGTAATTTAGTCTTCATCTTTACCTTAATGAAATATGCACACTTCATACACTTACACACTCAGGGTTCAAAAACAAAGATTCTTATGCCTTATATAAAAAAAAAGAAAAAAGAAAAAAATATATATCTATGAAAGATGAATAAATCTAATTATTGATTAGCTAGGTACTTTGGCCTAAACAAGCCTTAGTATTTATGCGAAATATGATTAGATAAGTTTGAAATAATATATATATAAATTCTCTGATTAAGCTGGGTTTTGTGCCTAATAAAGCATAAGTATCACGCCTAAAAATGGTTCATATAATAAAATTCTTAATTTTGTGACCTTATTTGCTTGAGTCTTAAGTCCTTGGGGTGTTTTCTCACCCGGTACCCTAAGACCGTTTGGTTTGGGAGTCATTGATTAAAGGCTCGTTACATGGGCAGATTAGAAAGCCTAATAGAACTAAGGAATAATACCACTAATATATATATATATATATATATATATATATATATATATATATATATATATATATATATATATATATATATAAGGCATAAGAGTTAGAGTTGAAGAACCCTTAGTCAAAATTTTCACGGTCACAAGGTGCATATGACTTAGGGTAAAGTAATAGACTAGATGAGAAGTACAATTTGACTCCTTACTTTGATTGATAACAAATTTTTGAATAGAGACTAAGTTTAGGAATGAAAAATTCGATTTTCCTATAACTTATAAATTACTTAAATCTTACAATAATATTTCAAATAATTTTTTCTTTCAAAAGGCTTTTCGAAAATACTAACTCTTTGTTACTCCTTCTTTATGGATTTTGTGGGTGCAATCCACTGAAAACCCTCACGAGACAAAACTCGTCCTCTAGGGGAAACCTAGAGGTTTAATGGCTTGTTGCACATGCTCAGTGCAGTCGTGTAACCTGCGAAAGCGGTCTAATAATCTTTGATTTAGTTTCGTTGATTTGCTAAAGGACGAGCAAAAGATAAGTGTGGGGGTGTGATCGTACATATATTTTGTATTCTTTTCATTTCACTCCTACATTTATCGTGTAATAAATCTGCTAATTTTCTTATCTTAATTATCTATTTTACAGAAGATAATAATGAAGAGAAAGAGAATTAAACTAAATAAATGTCAGTTAAAATCGGATTTAACTGGATCTAATTGGTTAGCTGAGGATAATCCCAGATCTAGTTAAAACAAATCAAGGATTGAGGCAAATGTTCAGCTGAAGATCAGAACAAATCAGAAAGATAACACCAAATGAAAACTGGTAAAATTTAAATTTTTATAAATCCATTTTGGTTAGCTGAAGATCAACCGAGGATAATATCAAATATAGAGAGATAAATGGATAAAGAGAAGATCAAAGGATGAGATGAAGCAAGTTTGACTCAGATTCTAACTGGATACATTTTAGTATTTGAATCTTAACTTTCGCTACTGAATGTCAAATATGATGATTCAAGATGATCCAGAAATCAGACTTACATGGCTACAACTCTTATGTTGATCACTATTTCTAATTCTATCATTTGATAAGTGATATTCAGCAATCAAGATGCCAACAAACTGTAAATCAGAACTGAATATTCACATCAAATCAAGTTTGGAGATAAGGAGAGGATTCAAATTTAGAAACAGTCAGCTTTTCCTATCTTTATAATCCTCTAACCTCTGCATTTCTTCTATAAATACTTGCAATCTCAAAGGCAAAAGGGAATGACCAAGCGGAGAGTAGAATTTAGGCTAATTTGTAGTTTGTAACTTAGATTTTTTATTTTCTTTCATGTAATTTTTACTTTTCTTTATGTAAATGAGAGTAGAAACGAGTTTCATAAAGGAAGGAGATCAATCTTGTACTGAGGGTGATATCGGTGTAAGTAAGTCTTTTCTTTCATTGTTATTAGAATCGAATCGAAGTTTCTTTTTCTTCTTTACTCTTGTTTTCATTTACTTTCCTCTGATGTGTTTGTAATCCAAGTGAATCCGATAGCCTCGAGACTGCTTCGCTATTGCTAGTGTCCTTGATAGCCTATGGTGATGAATAACCATTCTTTATTAGTTTAGCTTGCCCTTTTATTCGTAGTGTAGATCGAGAATGGGGAAGATCCTATACGCCATGCTTGATTGCCTTCAAAGATAAGGTAAGTCGTCGTAACGGATCCAAGGTATATGAGCACTGAAGAGGTAAGTAATTTTTAGGTTGTCTTTCTTTTCTTTTATTCTTTAGTTTCAATATCACAATCTCCAACCATTTTTATCACCCTTTTCAATTTCTTTGTATATAATCCATTTTTCATTTTTTCACCTTCTCAATCTACCACTTTCTCCCTAACTCACTTTAACCTTTAAAGATATAAAGAAGAACTTTAACCATTAATTGTAGCCTAAAAGAGAACTTACTAAAAAGCTTCCATTGCTAGTCTCTCCTTGTGGATCACGACCCGCATAGCCACTTGCTATTGCGGTAAAATTGAGCACTTGCACTTTTTATTTTAAAGTTCTGAAAATCTGTATTTTTGTGCAGGTTCAACACCTATCTTGATTCCATTCCTATTTTAAGGGCATACAAATAAGACCCTTCAACTTAGCGGCCGATTCTGAGGGCTAGACACAGATACTCCTAAGGCCATTGTCCTGAGTATGCACGGGGTCCACTATAAATAAGTTCGTTGACTGTCCCATCAGTTTTCAATAACCAACGTCACTCAACTTTGATGTGGATGTATGTGAACTGGAACGTTGGAGCATGTACCTAAACATCCGAGTAGGATGAGTCCTAAAAAGAATAATAATAAGACAACTGACTTGACTCCACTACTGATCATAGTGAATCTATCTACATGATAACACCATTGATATAGACATGTCTGATATACTGATATAACATTTCATGTAAAATACGTTACTTAGTTTCACACGACATCCAGTTTATACTTTTTGAAGTGTGTTAATCATACATGTCCAAGTCATGTTTCACTTTTTCATATACATGTATTTATTTATCTAGCACGCCATCTGGCTTCTTTTATGTGCTTGTTGGGTTACATTCTGACAATCCTAGACTTGTATGTCCAGATTTTAAAGCATGGATTGAGGAGGATTCCATTGTAGCTGATAAGACATATCTGAAAGAGCATGCAATTCTCCAGTAGTCCTTTCATTCTGATTCCAGTTAGTTGCGAGATATGCAGTTGCAGCTCGTGAGCCTCCTTCTGATCTTTTGTTCCACTTGTAAAATTTATCTTTTGTACCACTAATATCATGTACAAACTTTTGAATTCTAATGTAAATTTCATATTATGACTATGTACTTATACTGTTTTATTGGAATGTATAATACTATCATGCTTCCGTACTCTGACTACTGTACTGTGTTGACGCTTAGGGTGTGTACGTACGAGTATTTTACTTTGCGTATATACGTTACAGTAGTGTTTTCGTACTCGGTGGGGCGGGGCGTTACAGGTTGGTATCAAAGCTTAGGTTCTGCCACCTTTAACACAACTAATACGAGTCATGCGTATACATTCCAATTACAAGTACATAGTTAATAGTCCATCCTAATCTTCCTTGATATTCTTTTCCTTGATTCCTGAATCTTGTCCATCTTTTCATTCTCAATTTTCCCTAACTTATCTTGTCTATAGATAAATAGAGGACAAGTGATGGGAACTAGAGATGGTTCTAACATGTCTTGACAGAATTCTGGTACCCTTTCATATGATTTTAGTAAACAAAACACAGATCAATCGTGATTTTATAAGGAATGATGGAAATACCATAATAACAAATGGAGTTGTAGTTCATCAATAGTGACGCAAGTTTTAGCGTTTGATGATTCTGATCCATTACACTATTTTATGTCAAGTTGCTTTGCTATTTACATGTTATTTCTCTTACACGGATAAATAACCATGAGGGATTTAGTTTGGAAATAAGTGTTCTGTGAGAATCTGTAGGATAGTAAAAAATGGTATATAGTGGAGAGTGAACCTTATTATGTTTGGTCTAGATACGAGAGGATGTGATATAATTTGAAGATTTTACTTACAACCCCCATAACGTGACTGATTACAGAAGAAGAGAATCCTCCAACAACTACAATTGCAGTTTATTGGGACATGCAAATATATCAAGTAAAACAAGAGAATACTATTGAGGATAATTTTCAACTTTCTTTAAAAGGATAATGGAGATTCTTAAGGTTATGTAAATTACAAGTGACATTTTCAGGAGTAATCCTAACTCTAAAGTGCCAACCTAAATAGCCAGACTCAAAGGAACAAGTAAAAGATTACTACAGACTATATAGATAGGAAATAGAATAAATCAAGTATTTTTCCTTTGGGGAGTACCTGGAGTATTTAAAAAGATAATTAATGACAAGGGATGTTACAGTGACTATGGGAGCTTGGCAAAGGAACATTCTCCGCCCATAATTGATGAGCTTTGATCAATTACATGGAACTGAGATATTTAGAATTTAAATTGCAATCTGAATAGTATTAAGTGAAGATGGAGAATAATGATATTTGAAAGACAACTTTTTGTATCTGCTATGGATATTATGAATTTTGATGATGTCATTTTGACATAAATAGTATACTAGTATGAGTTATATACTGATGAAATATATTTACTCATTATATTAAGATAAGTTTATGGTGGCATGTATAGATGTAGAATATTTGAACAGTCTTTGACAGACTCAAGCAAAATAAGCCCATGTGAAATGAAGTGAATTGAAATTGAATAGCAAATATCTTATATTGGATCATGTTATTCAATAAAAGGAAATTGCAGAAGAAGATACAAACGATAGAAGACTGGCTAATGCTAAAGTCTCCAATGGAATTAAAGTGTGATCTTCGAGTAGTTGGATATCATCTGGCATTAATTCATGATTAGGCTAATTCATTTATTAAGATGTTGAGAACAGAAGAGAAGGATAGTTGGACATGAGATTTGATTACGATATTAAGACTATGAAGAATAAATGAAGAATTTGAAGAACAAGTTAATTATAATTCTAATTTTGATATCAATTGATATATTAAAAATAGTGATATATTAAAAGGACACATATGTGTATTGAGGTACATAGATATACTAAAGTATATAATTAGAGTCTCTTGAATAAAAGTATCCTACACATGATGAAGTTAAGTTGAGATTTTGCATTCAAAAATTAGAGACATTGTTCCTTAGGAGATCACTATTAATTTATAAGATCAAAAGAATTGATGTATTTTTATACTCTAGGGAAATGAGATATGAGACAGAGACATTGATTTAAATCAAGAACGGACTATGATAAGAGTTTTAAATTTCCTGGAAACCAAATGTTATATCAGATGGTTCAAGAAAGATGTTTCATGAAGAAAATTGAAATTCATGAGATTATTTCACTTACACAATAAAAAGAGCTACAAGAAAAGGATAATAAAGGACTGAAGACCAAAGTGACAGACTTGTATATCAGTTTAATTAATGGTATTGCAGACTCAATCAATATTGAAAAAAACAAGTAGGAAAAAAACTCAGAAAAGAAATTCAAAATTTTCAGAAGTTAGAAAACAAGTTGAAGCGGGGTTGAGGGCGAATATAAATAGTTGTTTAAATGATACATTTGGAGATAAGAATTATGAGTAGAGGATCTTGATTCAACTTATTCTATCATATCAATAAAACCAAGGACATTATGATTTAAAGAAACATAGTTGGAGGAATGCGATAACCAAAGAAAGAAACATCATATGTAGTTCTGTAATTAGTATGTTATCATGTTCAGGGGGAACAGAGTAACCGAGTCCCTACAACCACCACCAAGACTGAAATAAGGGTGGAATTTGAGATTATGAATTGGGTTGTAACATTGCCCTATAATATGCAAAGGAAATAAGATAGCTAAATGATCTATGATCCACAACTGACTAAATCAACATCATTCTAGATGAACAAGCTACGGAAGATTTAGT
The DNA here is from genome assembly GCA_038442645.1 of Agave tequilana. NCBI lineage: Eukaryota > Viridiplantae > Streptophyta > Magnoliopsida > Asparagales > Asparagaceae > Agave > Agave tequilana. Next base: position 472,714 of record JAVJIF010030650.1, read on the forward strand.
TGAAAAGTATATGAAGATAGTGAAATCACCTAGAGGGGGGGTGAATAGGTGATAGTGCCAATCTAAAAACTAAATGCGGAATTACAAAACTAATTGCAGCAACCCTTAGTGCAATCAACGAGTGTAGCCGAATTCCCCGTGAAGGGCTCTGGACTAACTCCTCTTGATTCCTCTGAATAAGAGTTGAGGCGCTATATGAAGCTCTCGTGGTTAAGCACAAGTGAGGCACACAAGCAAACACAACCAAGCATATATGAATAGGCAATATGAATCAATGCAAGGCACAACACAAGCATATATATATGATATGACAATATGAATAAATGCACAACACAAATAAAAGAGAGAGGGTTGAGAGTCAATTGATCAAACGCAAACAAGAAGATGTGTTTTGAGGTTTGAGCACCGAGCTCTACGTCCCCGCCTTCATCGAGAAGGATTTCCAATCCACTAGGAGTACCAAACTCCTCTCTCAACCAATACAACCTCCACCGAGGTAATACAAATGGTCTACCGAAGACCAGAGTACCGAACTCCACCAATACAACCAAATCCACCTCACCGAGAGGGATACAAGCACAATCCACCTCTACCGAAGAGGGATACAAATACCAACCAACTCCACCTCACCAAGAGGGAGTAAACCACAACCTCAACCTCTACCAAAGAGGGAGCACCCCACAATCTAAATCAACCTCTACCAAAGAGGGATATCCAACAAAGAAAGGGTTTACAACAAGGTGGTTACAAAGACCACAAACTCAATTTTTCCCACAAATAAAAAGATCCTAAATAGATAGGATAGGAGATATAGTTCAAGTGGAAAAATAAAGTGTTTTGATCAAAAAATTCTCTTGGGAAAACACCAAAATAGATATAGAAGTTTAGATCAAAAACTAATTCCCAAAAACCCTAATTTCTTTGAAATAAACAAAAACACTTTTAAAGCAAATAAGATGGATCTTTTGAAGTACTAAAACACTTTTGAAAACTTGCTGGAAAACACAAGAGAGTAGGAATTTTTCTTGTTAAAAATCTTGACCAAAATCCCAAAGGAATGAGGCTTAAATAGCCTCCAACAAAAAAACTAGCCGTTAGGCTGACTTTTCAGCCTAGGCGGCTGGCGGTCGACCGCCCGGTCGACCGCCAACGGTCAAAAAATGACAGTTGGAAGCCAGCAGTCGACCGGCCGGTCGACCGTAAAAATCCAGATAGCAAAGCTCTCTGGCCGGTCGACCGCACGGTCGACCGCCCAAATGCCTGGCCAACGTGCACAGGTGTGTGCACGTCGATCGACCGTCCCGGTCGACCGACTCTGGGTCCGGTCGACCGCCAGAGCCTGGCAGAAGGCAATCTGGGTCAGAAAACTGGGTTTAAAAATATTATAAAAATTCCCATAAATTCCTTAAAAATCCACAAAAATAGTTTTATCATTATACATTGAAATATAAGCTTGTGTGAAAATTTTCAACACAAATTTCAAACATTTTGAAATATTTTTGTGACTTATGAATTTTACCGAAAACCAAAACCTGTATTTTTCTAAACTTGGATTTTTCAATAGGAAATCTGATTTTTCCTAAAATTCATTCAAATACAAAAACATGATACTTAAACACTTTTAGGCATGTTGCATATGGACATAAGTCCAATATACATGAAACATATATATATCATTGTTTTTGTCTTTTAATTCCAAAAATATGTTTTGTTAAAAATACCAAAACACAAAACCACATGAATAGGTAAGTCAAAATAAGTTTGTCTAGGAAGTTAAGCATGCATGTATATAGAATGAATCTACAATACATAAAATCATGTAAACTTATTTTGATCTAACTATTCATGAAAACCAATTTCGGTTAAACCAAAAACCAAAAATCAATATCCAAAACATAAAATGTGTGTGTGTTGTGAACTTGAGCATATCACACTATTCTAATCTTTACACATGGATCTAAAACAAACTAAACTAGGATACCTAAGTCTTCTTGACGATCTCCATCTTCATGTCAATTCGATCCAAAACTCTGTGATCCACCGAGCTTGACTCCAACGAGTGCTAAATATGATCTTGATGCTCGGGCTCTGGAATCACCACATGAAAGCTTCCAAACCATCTTGTTGAAGCAATCACCAACTAATATCTTGATTAATGATCTGAAACTAAACATCACAAGATTATTAGTAAACATAACTACATGAGTTAATCATCATCAAAACTAGAGTGGAAGGCCTCTGGGCCAACAATCTCCCCCTTTTTGATGATGACAAAACTCATGGAGTTATATATGCATGGATTAAAGTTAAGCTTCAAAGAAGCTCCCCCTTAACTCATGCATAGGAATAAATAATAAGAATATGCAATGAAAGCTCATAAACATGTATGCATAGACATGCATAAAACAAGATACCAAATACAAAAACATGCTCTTGATACCAAACATGAAATGCATCAACATGCATAAAACGTGCTCTTGATACCAATTAAAAATCAAACTAAAACAAGCTCTTGATACCAATAAAAACATGCTCTTAAATATTGCTCTTGATACCAATAAAAAATCAAACTAACTAAACTATGTTCTTAAAACAAACACTCTTGATACCAATACTTGATATCAACATAAAAACATGCATAGTCATAAAAACATGCATATAAACTCAAATACATCTCCCCCTTTTTGTCAATCATCAACAAGGGGTCAAAGTAAAAACAAATCAATAAATTCTTCTCCCCCTTTTTGTTCGAAACAAAGAATTAACAAAGGGGTCAAACAAACAAATCAATAAATAAGAATATATGCGATATACATTCATGAAGAGGAAGACGCTAAGTTAACTTCCCTACATATATGCATTACATGAAGAAATGATGACAAGCCCTAGTTCACATAACACAAAATATGCAATGCATAAGAAGAGATGTGAAGCTCCCCCTACACACGTGTATCGCATAAAGAAGAGTTGTCAAGCTCCTCAATATAAGATACACTCACCATGAATCTATATGCAGAAGAGATGTTAAGCTCCCCTTGCATATATGCAATCATATCAAAACATTTTTCATATTTCTTATTAAAACATTTCGAATTTTCTCAATAAAACAAATTTGATACCAATTAAAAATGTGTCAAAGTAGTACATTTGGATACCAAATGAAAGTAAACATATACCACTTGAAAGTAAATAAGGCATTGATACCAATTTTGAGAAAACAAATAAAATCTTGATACCAATTTAAAGTATTATTCTTTTAAGCATATGATACCAACAGAAATTATTATTCTCAAGAAAAAAATTTTAAATAATTTTCTATCATAAATTAAGGGAGTGTAAATCAAAGGTAAACAAGATACTAATTGAAAGATAAATTACGAGTTTTCTCCCCCTTTATGAAATACCAAATAAAATGATGCATAAGCTTGTTTAAGATACCAGTTGAAAACTAATCAATTGAAACATGATGGTCATTAAAAATTCAAGATTTAGCATAAACAAATATATGTATGAAAAATTAGATACCAATCGAAACTGATACTATTTGAAGAGTATGCATACATACATAAAAATATATATGAGTATACAAAAATGTCAATATTGATACCAATTGAAAGAATCCAATGATACCAATTGAAACAACAATAATATCAAATGTATATCTCATATTACCTACCACCCAATCATGCTCATGTTTAAAATGATTTTCAATAAAGAACATACAAGGCATGGACTCCCATCCAGCCGCCCGTGGAAGGTTGGGGTTTTCAAAAAATAGGTTTGAAAAATATTGTACTTTTGAAAACTCTACCATAACGAAGAATCTGAACTAGTTAAATGGAAAAACTTCTAAACTAGTACGAAATCCTTCAAGTAAGGAACAAAACAAAATTATATTTCATGAAATACATGTAAATCACATGGCACTAAACACTCAAAATCCATAAAGCACATACGTACTCATGAAAACATAATCATGAGAAACATTTAAATGAGGTGAGTGTACAAGTGTTATGTGAAACAAATAATCATGAAAATAGACATTCAAGCTCAATATTCCTCAAAACATGAAAATCATCAAAACTCGATTTCTTCAAGGCATATGTATGTCAAGTACAAACTAAAGTATACATACATATCCAAAACATAACGAGTCCACAAATGCATATGCATGAAGGCACGTGGCTCAAAGGATGTATATGTTTAAATAATAGTTTAGACAAGATAGACATATACATGAAGTTAAACATAGAAACATGAAAAACATGGATAAAATAGGAATACAATTTAAATGCATGAATCATCAAAACTAGACTATACTACCACATCTAATGGGTACAAATAATCGTTCAAGCCCAAACATATAAAAGTTTATTTGTGGCCCATTATATGTACAAGTATAAATCCTAGTCATAATGAAAACTAACATTTAAACATATATTCAAAATTTGAAGCATAAAACGAGTCATAAATCGACATGATAAACATAAATATGATCGTTATGTATATGCATGTGCATTAGATCTAGGACATACATATTAGTTAAAAACAAAGTGAGAACACATAGATATAGGTCCATATTAAACATGGGTGTCTCAAATAACTAAACATGTATATCACTAATCTAATAATCATGGCATAAGCATAATGAACAATAAAACATGACATGCTATGAATCAAAGACATGAAAAGCATGCAAACATAAACGGGAGTTAGAGATCGATACCAAAACCGATGAAGGCACCTCTCTAGTTCTCCAAAACCAAGGTGGTCCTCCCACCAAACATCCCTTGAACGTGATGCATCCAAATAGTAATCTTTAGGCTCGGAACGCATCCACCTCAAGGCACCATAACTCTCACGTCACGCGAGAGCCCACACCTACATCAAATACAATAGGGGTGGTCTTTGGTACCCATACTCTTTTGGGTCTATGGGGGTTAGTACCTTTTCTAACCCAAACAAATTTAGTTGCTAAATTAACATCATGTATAGATTAAAACAAAATTTAGCAAGGTGGCCCTTACGTCCACAATGTGTACAAGTGTACATATGAGCATACATGTGATGGGTGTGACCTGAGTAGCATGTGTATGCCATGAAGGGTGTACATGCAAAGATGGAACTTGTTTCTTTCGAAACAAAGATTCCAAACGTGCATGGCTAGAAACACAATGGCTCAAACTGGAGCCCAAACAATCAATATTCTTCTTTAGCATGGATATATCATTGTTAATTAAAGAAGAAGTGGGACAAGCAATAGGTGAACTAGGTGAAGCTATCCTAGCATGGCAAACATGTGTATCAATATTATTTTGTAAAGATTCATTTTTCTTTAAACAAATTTCTAAATCCTTGGAAATAGAAGCAATTTTCATTTTTAAAGAATCATTTTCTTTTAAAACAAAATTAACTTTTGAAGACAAGTTTTCATTTTTCTTCAAAATAATTTCACAATCATTTTTAGATTTTAAAAATTCATTTTCCTTTAGAGCAAGATTAAGTCTAGATTTCAATGAATCATTTTCATTAGAAATCTCCACCTTTTCTTGCAAAACCAAGTCAAGTCTAGAAAGCAAATCTTTATTTTCATTGTTAAGTCCTAGACTTTTCTTTTTCAAAATATTATACTTTACTATCAATTTTTCACAAACTATAGAAAGTTCTTCAGTTAAAGTGTTGGGATCAACATGCCCATTACTAGAAGAACTAGCACAATCATCACTATCTAATTGAGTTTTCGAGTATACCTCAAGGGAGTCATTCCCTTGGACCATAAAGCATTGTGACTCGGATTCTTCACTAGATTCATCCTCCGATTGGATTGGCAATTGAAGATTAGAGGTGGTCAACTTGTTCCACACTGCAAAGGCGGAATCATGGTTAGAAACAAGCATAAGATATTCTTTGTTAAGCGTGCTTCTAATAGCCTCAAGGGCTTGTGTATTGGCCTCTATATGATTGCAGTTATCAAGATAGCATTTCTTGGTAGCGGCAAGGAAAACATGCAATCCTAGGGTATTCAAATACATGGACATCCTAAATTTTCATGTGTCAATGTTGGAAACATCAAACATGGGAGGTGACAAGCAATCCATGAGTGTGTGCAAACAATGTATATGTGCAAAATGTAAATGATAGATTACCTAACCAAGATCTCACTCCCAGGTGGTTAAACCAAATATCAAGAGCGTAGGCTCTGATACCAATTGAAATCACCTAGAGGGGGGTGAATAGGTGATAGTGCTAATCTAAAAACTAAATGCAAAATTACAAAACTAATTGCAACAACACTTAGTGCAACCAACGAGTGTAGCCGAATTCCCCGTGAAGGGCTCTGGACTAACTCCTCTTGATTCCTCTGAATAAGAGTTGAGGCGCTATATGAAGCTTTCGTGGTTAAGCACAAGTGAGGCACAGAAGCAAACACAACCAAGCATATATGAATAGGCAATATGAATCAATGCAAGGCACAACACAAGCATATATATATGATATGACAATATGAATAAATGCACAACACAAATAAAAGAGAGAGGGTTGAGAGTCAATTGATCAAACGCAAATAAGAAGATGTGTTTCGAGGTTCGAGCACCGAGCTCTACGTCCCCGCCTTCACCGAGAAGGATTTCCAATCCACTAGGAGTACCGAACTCCTCTCTCAACCAATACAACCTCCACCGAGGTAATACAAATGGTCTACCGAAGACCGGAGTACCGAACTCCACCAATACAACCAAATCCACCTCACCGAGAGGGATACAAGCACAATCCACCTCTACCGAAGAGGGATACAAATACCAACCAACTCCACCTCACCAAGAGGGAGTAAACCACAACCTCAACCTTTACCAAGGAGGGAGCACCCCACAATCCAAATCCACCTCTACCAAAGAGGGATATCCAACAAAGAAAGGGTTTACAACAAGGTGGTTACAAAGACCACAAACTCAATTTTTCCCACAAATAAAAAGATCCTAAATAGATAGGATAGGAGATATAGTTCAAGTGGAAAAATAAAGTGTTTTGATCAAAGAAATTCTCTTGGGAAAACACCAAAATAGATATAGAAGTTTAGATCAAAAACTAATTCCCAAAAATCCTAATTTCTTTGAAATAAACAAAAACACTTTTAAAGCAAATAAGATGGATCTTTTCAAGCACTAAAACACTTTTGAAAACTTGCTGGAAAACACAAGAGAGTAGGAATTTTTCTTGTTAAAAATCTTGACCAAAATCTCAAAGGAATGAGGCTTAAATAGCCTCCAACAAAAAAACTAGCCGTTAGGCTGACTTTTCAGCCTAGGCGGCTGGCGGCGGTCGACCGCCAACGGTCAAAAAAATGACCGTTGGAAGCCAGCGGTCGACCGGCCGGTCGACCGAACGATCGACCGCCCCAAATGCCTGGCCAACGTGCACAGGTGTGTGCACGTCGATCGACCATCCCGGTCGACGACTCTGGGTCCGGTCGACCGCCCGGTCGACCGCCAAAGCCTGGCAGAAGACAATCTGGGTCAGAAAATTGGGTTTAAAAATATTCTAAAAATTCCCATAAATTCCTTAAAAATCCACAAAAATAGTTTTATCATTATACATTGAAATATAAACTTGTGTGAAGATTTTCAACACAAATTTCAAACATTTTGAACCATTTTTGTGACTTATAAATTTTACCGAAAACCAAAACCTGTATTTTTCTAAACTTGGATTTTTCAATAGGAAATCTGATTTTTCCTAAAACTCATTCAAATACAAAAACATGATACTTAAACACTTTTAGGCATGTTGCATATGGACATAAGTCCAATATACATGAAACATATATATATCATTGTTTTTGTCTTTTAATTCCAAAAATATGTTTTGTTAAAAATACCAAAACACAAAACCACATGAATAGGTAAGTCAAAATAAGTTTATCTAGGAAGTTAAGCATGCATGTATATAGAATGAATCTACAATACATAAAACCATGTAAACTTGTTTTGATCTAACTATTCATGAAAACCAATATCGGTTAAACCAAAACCGAAAACCAATATCCAAAACATAAAACGTGTGTGTGTTGTGAACTTGAGCATATCACACTATTCTAATCTTTACACATGGATCTAAAACAAACTAAACTAGAATACCTAAGTCTTCTTGACGATCTCCATCTTCAAGTCGACTCGATCCAAAACTCCGTGATCCACCGAGCTTGACTCCAATGAGTGCTAAATATGATCTTGATGCTCGGGCTCTGGAATCACCACATGAAAGCTTTCAAACCATCTTGTTGAAGTAATCACCAACTAATATATTGATTAATGATCTGAAACTAAACATCACAAGATTATTAGTAAACATAACTACATGAGTTAATCATCATCAAAACTAGAGTGGAAGGCCTTTGGGCCAACAGATAGTACATTTACATAGATTACCGAGAATTACTGTAACAGAGAAAGAAACCAGATCATTATCACACTCTTGAGGAAAGACTACAAGAGGAGTTAGGAATTGTTTGAGATTTAGTACAACAAAGTATTCAGAGCAAGACGGCCAATTTGGAGGAACAATACAAATGCTTGAGGACGTGTAAGAACTTGTACACTTGATTGAAATGGATTATGGAAAGATTATTCACTAATAGTTTGGGTTCCTCTAAACAGTGATCCACCAAGTATGAAAATAGCTCAATGGAGGTTTTATCTGGAAGAAAGTGTAAATCACCATAATTTAGTACTGAAGATTGGGAAAAAAGGATATTGAGGATCTAATACGAATTTTTAGACGGTGGATACTAATAGACAGATCAGAGAACATCTTAAGACAGTATAAAATGGACATAAGGGATAGACGGATTTAAGAAGGGGACCCCATGAATTTAATAAAGGTGATTATGTATTCTTATAAATATTCCAAATGAAAAGAATTTACTCGGGAGCAAGATGATATTCATCCTTTGACTGTCTGTATCCATCTCTTACCTCTTTCTTTCATCCATCTCCATTCCTTGACTATCTCTATACATGTCCCCCCACTTCTTTCCATTTATCTATGACTTTCCGTATGCATCTCCTCTCTATTGAAATTTCGAGTACAAAATTTTTGTAAGGAGTAAAATGTAATACCTCGTTCCCGGAATACATACACAGATGCGTATCCCGTTTCTCGATTGTATTTTTCTATTTTCTCCATATTTATTTTTCTTTTGATACCACTTTTCCTAGTATTTTTTGTATCGAATCTAAATTTTGTGAATTCAGAGTCGGCTCGGGTTTGAACACAGGACTTGATTTCGGTAAAATAACTGATTTGATCATTCTAAGAGTCAGATTTGATCTATTTTCTCTAATTTCCTCCATATTTTCATAAATGTAATCATTATCCTTGATCCTTTTTATGTTCATCTCCCCCTTAACAAAATTGCAAGGATACAATTTTTGCAATGTGGGAAGAATGTAATACCCTGATTCCAGAATACGTATCCTTCTACGATTTTTGATATTTCGAACTTGTATATATTATTTTATGTATATTTTCTCTTCTATTTTATAAGACACTCTACGCTGGTACTAGATTCTACCCCAAAAAGTTTAAAACTTTTCTTTTTTAATTATTATTTAATTAAATATTTTCTCTCGCCTTCTATTTTTCTTTTCTTTCTTCTCTAAATTCATTTCTTTTCCAATTTTATTCATTTTATTTTTTATATTATTTTCTCAAGTAATATTTACACATAACCCCCTAACAATCTAATATTTATATTATTATTTTTTCTTTCTTTTCGTTTTTTCCTTTTCTTTTCTTTTCCTTTCTCCAATTTTCTAGAACTTCCTCTCTTTCTTTCTTCTCCCTGAAGCCAAGTGGCTTGGCTTCTCATGTAAGCCTCTCCCCTTATCTTAACCACTCTCTTCCTCTCCCCTATAAAGCCGGCCACCTCCTACTTTCTCCTTCATTTTTTTCTTTCTTTTCTCTCTCCTAAAACTACCAAAATTCACACACACACACACACACACACACACTCTCTCTCTCTCTCTCTCTCTCTCTCTCTCTAAAACTCCTCCAACCACCATACAACCATGATAATCACCATCATAACTCCCTCTCCTACTCCCCTAAAATAGCCCGCCACATTCCCTCTCTCTACATTTTCTCTCTCCAAAAAATCTCTCTAAAATATATCTTTCTCTCTCTAAAAATTCCTCCACCACTATTACACCACAATGGCCACATCCACGCCACCCTAACCACTACCCTCCACCTGCCACATCACCTTCTCTCTTTTCCCACCTCCTTCTCTCTTTAAAAAGGCCGAAAACCCCACTTTCTTTCTCTTTTCTCAAACTTCTCTCTATTTTCTCTCTCTATCCCTTCCTCCTACTGCAGGCCGCTAGCATCCCAAGCCTTCATCTTCTCCGCCACCTCCCTACATCACCCGCACCTCCAAAATCCCTCTCTTTCTCTCTCTACATCATTTCTCTCTCTAAAATACCCTTTCTTCCATTTTTTTCTCTCTCCAAAAACCCTCACCACACCACCTTCTCCCCCTTAGGCTTATGGTCAGCCCCTTGGGCTTCACATACACCCACACACACTTCTCCATACACGTGCACACATGCACATGGTATCGGGTATTTCTCAATTTTAGGCGAGTACTCTATCCTTAATGCATATGTACCCATACATATTTGTACATGTATATTTGTACACGTGCATGTATATTTGGCATTCTGGGCATTTCTAGAATTTTTCTGTAATTTTTAGAAATTAACAGTGCATTTTTAGGATTTTTATGTATTTTAGAAAATTTCTGTATATTTTTAAGAGTTTTCCTGTATTTTAGAATTTACCTATATATTTTTAGGAATTTTCTTGTGTATTTAGAAATTATCTTTGTATTTTTAGGAATTTTCTGAGTACTTAGGAATTTCCTGTATTTTTTTTAGGAATTTCCTGTATTTTCTGGAATTACTTGTATTTTTAGGAATTATCTGTATTTTTGTATATTTTGATACTAATATCTTTTGTAGGTATCTAATTGGCCTTCTGGTCCTATTACACCTTCTGGTCTCTCTTATGCCCGCTTCCCAAAAGGGAGTGCACTTAAACTTTACGGTCTCTCTTTTGGCACCCAGCTCCGTTGATTGTTATTTATATGCTTGTGTGTACTAACATCATTTTATGCAAGTATTCAGTTGGCCTTCTGGCCCTATTAGACCTCTAGTGTCTCTTATGCTCACTTCCCTAAAGGGGTGCCCTTAGGCTGTTTGTAGTCTCTCAGCTTCGCCTGGTTAGCGTATTCAGTGCTCAGTGCTTTATCACTAGACTTGCTTAGGTGAAATTCTGCCAGATTTTTGACTCGTAGTCTAAACCGAATCATTCCTATAGCTCCGCCAAGCGCTTTAGTGATTAAGCACTGTTCCAGGTTTGTGCCTCCAGCACTGTTCGCTCCGCTTGTTTGTGCGCTTACCTATAATGCTACTTTATCATATTTATGGTTGTGAAGAGTTTGAAATACTTGATATGAAATATTCCTGAAATACATTGGCTGCTTGCAAGCTATTTGACATTTGTATTCCAGATACTGCATTATAACTTACTGATACTGACATTATAACTTACTAACACTAACATTAAATACTAATACACTACTAATTTGACTAGACAATATCATTTACATCTAATTGTAAATCAGATTTGGTATTAACACCTGATATGGTACCATGATTCCTGACTCAATATAAATACTCCCGATTCATTCTTAATTCAGTACCGTGAATCCTGAGCAGATTAAATTACAAGATTCACATATATTACTTTTACGGGAAAATTACTGAACTCCTGATTATTGAATACTGTATTACTGAATCCATAACAAGGATATACTGATCTACAGTTATTGTTACATATAGTAGGCCATATACTCGGCCTTCGTAGTAGACAATGTGACAGTAGATTGTAGAGTAGAACACTAGCTGATCGGTGCTTGAGACAATATAAACACATCCCCTTGTAGACCGGTGTTTATCGAGGTCTCTAGCGTAGTCAGAGTCAACATGTCCGATACACTCTTCCTTACCAGCAACATCCTTCTTGAATACCAAATCAATGTCTATGGTATCTTTAATGTACCGTAGAATTCACTTCAATGCCTTGCAACGACCCCTCCCGGATCGTGCATATATCTGCTAACTATTGAAACAGTTTGTGACAAGTCGGGCCTTGTACACACCATTGCATATATTAAACTACCAACTGCGCTGGCATAGGGCACATGAGTCATATAATCACGTTCTTCTACAGTAATAGGAGACATAGTACCTTTTAACTTGAAATCAGGAGCCAGTGGTGTACTTATGGACTATGTATCATCATTGATGTTGAACTTTTGAAGTACCTTCTTCAAATACCCCTTCTGTGTCAAACTAACATTGTCACTCTTTCAGTCTTGCTCAATCCCCATTCCGAGAACCTTTTTTGCTTCACCCAGATCCTTCATCTCGAATTCGAAAGACAAGTCTTTCTTCAATTTATCAATAGCACATCTGCTTTTAGAAGAAATGAGCATATCATCCACATATAAGAGTAAATAGATGAACTCTCCTCCAAGTAACTTTTGAAAGTACACCTAGAGGGGGGGGTGAATAGGTGTTGGCTAATCTAATGGTCACTTAATGCCAAATAATGCGGAATTAAAAACAATTATGACCTAATTAAACTATTACACTAAACACTACGTATAACACAAGAGTGTTGCCGAATTTACCGTGAATGGCTCTGAACAAACTCCTCTAGATTCCCCGTAAATAAGGGTTGAGGTGCCGCGTTGGCTCTCTTGGTTGAATACAAGTGTTAGCAAACAAACCCAAGCAAGTATACAATTAAGCACACAATATATCAAGCATGTAAATGTAAAGACAATGTAAGCTATGCAAGATATAAATGAGAGACAAAGAGAGAGAGAGAGTGAGCAATCGCAAACACAAGGGTTTATTTCGAGGTTCGAGCACACTTGCTCTACATCCCCGCCTTCGACACACGAAGGATTTCCACTATGCTTGATCCCAATGGATCACTCCTTGGTGCCGCAACACCTACAATCCCTCAAACTCTCTAGTCCCGTACACACGCAAGCTCACTAGCTCGCCGAGGCCGCACCTCAAGCCAAGAGTTCACAACCGAACTCTAAACCACCGCGAACACACTTGTCCGCCTCCTCAAAGTACAAGAATGAAATCATGGTGATCTAAACACTTTGATCACCAAAGGAAAACTCTCACAACACAATCCTACGGATAGATAAGACAATGGATAGCTCAAGTGATTATGAGAAAAACAAGGATGAGAATGATGGAGGAAAACTCAAAGAAATCTCTTTTACACTCTTGATAAAAACTTCCTTTTTGATAGGAAATATTTGCTCTCTGTTTTGTGGAGAAACCCTCTGAAATGAGTAGGAAAAACTGGCTCTAAAAGTCTCCAAAATCTTCTTACAAAACAATGACCAAACCCCCAAATTTATAGGCCTAGAAAAACTAGCCGTTGGGGTCTGTCAGACCTGTCGGTCGACCGCTCGGTCGACCGGCCAACGGTCATATTTCAGACCGTTGTGCCGTTGGTCAACCGTTCGGTCGACCGAGGCCAGATACAGAGAGCAGGCCTCTCTGTCCGATCGACCGCCTAGTCGGCCGGGGCATTTCCAGAGAGCAGAGCTCTCTGGACGGTCGACTGGTTCGGTCGACCGGCCATTTGCCAGGTCAAGGCGTGCGCGTCCGTGTACGTCGGTTGATCTACCGATCGACCGACTTCAGAACTCGGTCGACCGGTCGGTCAGCCGCTGAAGCCTGAAACACAGAAAATCTGGGATTAAAACTTGGTCCTTTTTGGTTGAAATAAAATCCCATAAATACACAGAAAATATACAAAAATAGTTTTACCAATATACTTTGATAAACAAACATGCTTGCACAAAATCAAGGCATGTTACAAGTGATTTGGACTATTTTTGTAACTTGAAAATATTGGTTCAAAAACTGTTTTTCAAAACATGTTTTTCCAAAACTTTACCAAATACAAAAACAAGATATTCTAGACACATTTAAAGCATAGTGTGTATGGATATGATCCACTACACATTCATGATGAAATATCTATGTTTTTGACATTAGGCACTAAACATGGTTTTGGTTGAAAAACATGTATAAGATAAATATCAAAAACCAAAGCATATGTTTTAACCAAAAATGATATTTTACCAAATGAAAAAAAAATCTTTTCTAAAACTAAAATTCTTTTATGAAAAGACAACTAAATCAAGAGTGTGTGTGTATATGATGCTTGAGCAATCCACCAACTATTCTATCCTTTACATTTTAACTAAAACAAAATCTTATACCTAGACACAAGTCTTCATCTACTTGAAGTCTTCACTTGAAGTCTTCTCATATCCTTGACTTGGTCCAAACATGTGCTAGCTCCAAAACTTGACTTTAAATCCTTTGTTGAAGCTTCGCACCTACTAAGATCTTGATAATGAATCTGTCACTAATTAAACACAAGATCATTAGTACTATAACTATATGAGTTGATCATCATCAAAACTAGAGTGATGGGGCTTTGGGCCAACAATCTCCCCCTTTTTGATGATGACAAAACTCATGAAGTTATATATGCATGGATTAAAGTAAAGCTTCAAAGAAGCTCCCCCTTAACTCATGCATAGCAATAAATAATAAGATATGACATGAAGCACATAATTATGTATGCAAATGTAAGGAGATAAAACATATTTATGAGCATTCATTAAAACAAATCAAATCCTTTTCTTCTCCTATTTGCAAAACATATATGCATAAAACATAACATAAAACATAAATACTACTAACATGCATATAAAACACTTCAAAATTTTCTCCCCCTTTTTGTCAATCATCAACAAAGGGGTTAAAGTGAAAACAAAACAAATAAATTTTCTCCCCCTTTTTGTCATAAACAAAGAGATCAATAAGGGGTAAAATCAAATTGATCAATAAAGGTTATATGCGATATATATTCATAAAGAGGAAGACGCTAAGTTAACTTCCCTACACATATGCATTACATGAAGAAGGGATGATAAGCCCCAATTCACATAACACATATTATGTAATGCATAAGAGGAGATGTGAAGCTCCCCCTATACACGTGTACCACATAAAGAAGAGTTGTCAAGTTCCTCAATATACAATACACTCAACATGAATCTATATGTGGAAGAGATGTTAAGCTCTCCTTGAATATAGGAAATACAAATTACAAAATTTTGAAATTTCTTTAAAATAAAAATTTTAACCTTTTCTCAATAAAACAAATTTTGTATTTTGATACCAATTTTAAAACACAATGCATAAGCTTACCAATTGAAATTTGAATTAAGCTTAGCATAAACAAGTTTGTGTTTAAAACATGTAAAACGATTTTAACTAAGCACAAAACAAATCATATATGTATGAAAAGGGAATACCAATAGAAATTGATATTATTTGAATTTGAAAGCGTACATACATATAATCAAAAATATGAGTATATACAAAAAGAGTCATATTGATACCAATTGAAAATATCCAATGATACCAATTGAAAATTTAAGCTTAAGTGTATATATCATAGAAGAATAAATAACTAGTTAAAGATAATTTTTGAAAAACTAGTTAAAGATCCTTCAAAAGCATGAAATCAAATCATATGTTTTTCATGAATCATACCAAATACACAAATATGACACTCAAGATCTATAAAGCTCATAAAAAAGATGTTCATGAAACTAAGTCATGACAAAGTAAATAAAGTGTGAGTGTACAAGTATCATGTAAAAAGCATTTTTATGAAAAATAGTCATTTAGGCTCAAAAAGATCATAAGTCACATTTTTAACAAAACATGAAAAATCATAATTTTTTTTATAAAACAAAAACTTCTAGGTATATGTATGATTTATCCAAATCTAACAATATGCATACATATCCCAAATATAAACGAGTCTATTCATAATGTTTGCATGAAGGCAAGAGACTCACGGGTATACATGTATATTTATTAGATTTGAATTAAAAATACATATACATGAAGTAAAGCATAAAACTTGGCAAAGCATGTATAAATGAGAATCATCAAAACTAGTCTATACATATGCATACAGTGGATACAAATGAGCATGAAGTGCAATCATATATAAAATAAATGTAGCTCACTATTTGTACATGTATAATACAAGTTTTGATAAAAACTACATATAAGCATGTTTTTACCACATGAAGCACATTAAAACATGAACATGCTATGAATATGATAAATGAACTAGCATGTACATAAAAAGTAAGAGTTTTAGAGATCATTACCAACTCCAAAGCTCCAAACATGGTGGTCATCCCACCAAACCTCCTTGATAGTGATGCATCAATAAGTGTGTCCATCATATCCATTTGCATCCACCATCAAGGTACCAAATCTCTCACGTCTTGAGAGAGCCCTCACCTACATCAAAAACACATGGTGGGGGTTTTGGTACCCATATTTTCTTGGGTCCTTGGGGGTTAGTCTTGTAAGGAACCCAAACATTTTTATACTTAGCAAAATTTAAATTAGGCAACTTGTCATAACAAAATTTTGCTAAATGGCCTTTGCGGTCACAATGTGTACATGTGTACACCTTAGTATGCTTATGAGTGTGTGTATGATCATGGTGTGCAACATAAGCATATGCATGATGTGAATGTGCATGAGTATAAGGAACTTGTTTCTTTTGAAACAAAGATTCCAATCTAGTATGATTGAATGCACAAGAGTTCAAAGTTGAACTCAAACTATCCATTTTATTTTTCAAATCTTTAATCTCATTAGTGGTGGCATGTAAAGCATGATGAGATAAAGAATCATTTTTCTTTTTCTTTTTAGAAACAAAATCTTTTTCTTTTTCACAAAATTTTCTTTTTAAAGACTTATTTTCTTGAAAAACGACTTCTCTTTGTTTTTCCACCAAATCAATTTTATTTTTCAAACAAGTGTTTCCTTCACAAAGATCATTTAATTTTGAAATCAAGGAAACATTCTCATTTTTCAAATCTTTATTTTCTTTTTCTAAGCATGCAATGTTATTCCTAAATGAATCATGTTCTTTATGCATGCAAGCAATATTCTTTTTCAAATTTTTATTTTTCTTTTTAATCATGTCATATTTCTCAAGAAGTATTTGACAAAATGAAGTAAGCTCATCATATGACATGTTATAATCTTCTACCTCGGATTCGGTAGTTACCTCAAGGGGGTTATCCCCTTGGACCATATAGCACACGTTGGAGGTATCGCTTCCAACGTCCGAATCGCTCCCGGCATAATATAGATCCTTTTCGCCAAGGGAGGTGATGACGTTCCATGCTACAAAAGCCGAATCAACATTAGAAACCCTAGATAGATAATCATCATTTAGGGTACTCTTCAAAGCATTTAGGGCTTTTGCATTAGCCTCAAAATTCTTACCATTTAAACAATATGCATTATTAGTAGTGGCAAGATAAACATTATAACCTAAGGCTTTGAGGTACAAAGACATCTTAACCTTTCAAATTTGGATGTTAAGAATGTCAAAAGTGGGTGGTGACATGAAGTCCATGGTGTGTGTACAAATAAAGTGATTAGCCTAAAATGAGGATCTTTAACTCTAGGTTGTAAGACCCAAATCAAGAGCACTTGGCTCTGATACCAATTGAAAGTACACCTAGAGGGGGGGTGAATAGGTGTTGGCTAATCTAATGGTCACTTAATGCCAAATAATGCGGAATTAAAAACAATTATGACCTAATTAAACTATTAAACTAAACACTACGTATAACACAAGAGTGTTGCCGAATTCCCCGTGAAGGGCTCTGAACAAACTCCTCTAGATTCCCTGTAAATAAGGGTTGAGGTGCCGCGTTGGCTCTCTTGGTTGAATACAAGTGTTAGCAAACAAACCCAAGCAAGTATACAATTAAGCACACAATATATCAAGCATGTAAATGTAAAGACAATGTAAGCTATGCAAGATATAAATGAGAGACAAAGAGAGAGAGAGAGTGAGTGAGCAATCGCAAACACAAGGGTTTGTTTCGAGGTTCGAGCACACTTGCTCTACATCCCCGCCTTCGACACACGAAGGATTTCCACTATGCTTGATCCCAATGGATCACTCCTTGGTCCCGCAACACCTACAATCCCTCGGACTCTCTAGTCCCGTACACACGCAAGCTCACTAGCTCACCGAGGCCTCACCTCAAGCCAAGAGTTCACAACCGAACTCTAAACCACCGCGAACACACTTGTCCGCCTCCTCAAAGTACAAGAATGAAATCTTGGTGATCTAAACACTTTGATCACCAAAGGAAAACTCTCACAACACAATCCTATGGATAGATAAGACAATGGATATCTCAAGTGATTGTGAGAAAAACAAGGATGAGAATGATGGAGGAAAACTCAAAGAAATCTCTTTTACACTCTTGATAAAAACTTCCCTTTTGATAGGAAATATTTGCTCTCTGTTTTGTGGAGAAACCCTCTGAAATGAGTAGGAAAAACTGGCTCTAAAAGTCTCCAAAATCTTCTTACAAAACAATGACCAAACCCCCAAATTTATAGGCCTAGAAAAACTAGCCGTTGGGGTCTGTCAAACATGTCGGTCGACCGCTCGATCGACCGGCCAACGGTCATATTTCAAACCGTTGTGCTGTCGGTCGACCGTTCGGTCGATCGAGGCCAGATACAGAGAGCAGGCCTCTCTATCCGGTCGACCGCTCGGTCGGCCGGGGCATTTCCAGAGAGTTTTTTTAGAGCTCTCTGGACGGTCGACTGGTTCGGTCGACCGGCCATCTGCCAGGTCAAGGCGTGCACGTCCGTGCACGTCGGTCGATCTACCGGTCGACCGACTTCAGAACTCGGTCGACCGGTCGATCGGCCGCTGAAGCCTGAAACACAGAAAATCTGGGATTAAAACTTGGTCCTTTTTGGTTGAAATAAAATCCCATAAATACACAGAAAATATACAAAAATAGTTTTACCAATATACTTTGATAAACAAACATGCTTGCACAAAATCAAGGCATGTTACAAATGATTTGGACTATTTTTGTAACTTGA
This sequence comes from Agave tequilana, assembly GCA_038442645.1. NCBI lineage: Eukaryota > Viridiplantae > Streptophyta > Magnoliopsida > Asparagales > Asparagaceae > Agave > Agave tequilana. The sequence goes on from JAVJIF010030650.1 coordinate 491,850, forward strand.
AAATATTGGTTCAAAAACTGTTTTTCAAAACATGTTTTTCCAAAACTTTACCAAATACAAATATAAGATATTCTAGACATATTTAAAGCATAGTGTGTATGGATATTATCCACTACACATACATGATGAAATATCTATGTTATTGACATTAGGCACTAAACATGATTTTGGTTGAAAAACATGTATAAGATAAACATCAAAAACCAAAGTCATATGTTTTAACCAAAAATGATATTTTACCAAAATGAAAAAAAAATCTTTTCTAAAACTAAAATTCTTTTATGAAAAGACAACTAAATCAAGAGTGTGTGTGTGTATATAATACTTGAGTAATCCACCAACTATTCTATCCTTTACATTTTAACTAAAACAAAATCTTATACCTAGACACAAGTCTTCATCTACTTGAAGTCTTCACTTGAAGTCTTCTCATATCCTTAACTTGGTCCAAACATGTGCTAGCTCCAAAACTTGACTTTAAATCCTTTGTTAAAGCTTCGCACCTACTAAGATCTTGATAATGAATCTGTCACTAATTAAACACAAGATCATTAGTACTATAACTACATGAGTTGATCATCATCAAAACTAGAGTGATGGGCCTTTGGGCCAACAACTTTTTGTAATACACATGTGTCATTATGGCTTCGTGTGTACCTCTTCCCTCTTATGAGACTGTTGAAACGCTTGTACCACTGCCTTGGAGATTGGTTTAATCCATACAATGATTTCTTCAATTTACATACTATATTCTCCTTTCCTGTAATTTTGAACCCCGTCGGTTGAGACATGTAGATCTCCTCTTCAAGATCGTCATGCAGAAAGGCAGTCTTCACATCAAGCTAATCAAATTCCAACTCTTACAGGGCTACCAATGCCAACAAATCCGAATAGACGAGTGTTTTCCAACATGTGAGAATACCTTATTGTAATCAATAGCTTCTCGTTGAGCGTAGCTTTTAGCTACAAATTTGGCTTTATAATTACACACATTTATTGCATTATTCTTTATTATATTTTCACATTTATCGTGTAATAAATCTGCTAATTTTCTTATCTTAAATGTCTATTTTGTAGAAGATAATCATGGGAAAAAAGATGATAAAATCAAATAAATATCAGTTAAAGTCAGATTTAACTAGATTTGGTTAGAGGAGGATGAACCCGAATCCAGTTGGTTAAATTCAGATTTTGGTGAATCAAGTGGTTAAAGCCGAAGATCAAAAGGAGAATCATCAAAATCCAGGACCTGAACTGAAAATCCAGCAGGAGATAAAGAAGAATCGTCAAATTAGGGACCTGCCCCCCCCAGGTATGTCCACCTGGCCATACCCAGGCCGCGAAAGCCGCGTTTTCGCGGCTATCTTATGGAATTAGGGGGAGCGTTAGCTCCCCCTATTTTCAGATGCTCTCCCTCTTTTGATATTTGCTTATAAATACTAGGACTTCTGAGACTACAGAGGACGATTAGGCAGAGAGGGATTCTTAGGCTTATTTCATCCTAGTTTACTTTAGATTTTATTTTTCTTTTCATGTAACTTTTATTTCTTTGTAAACATAGGCTAGAGTGTGATTCATGTAAGTAAGAGAGAGATTTATGTTGAGAGTGAAACTGATGTAACCTCCTCCTTTCTTTTATCGTTTCTATATAAAGATATGAATTTTTTATGTTCTTCTTTATTTTCGTGTTCTTCTTTTTACTCTTCCTCTTTTGGTTTTGATGATAATTCAAGTGAGTTGAATAGCATCAGTATTGCCTTGCCTTAGCGAGTACCATCGATAGCTCATGACGATAGATTCTTCCCTATGTATCATTTTATATTTGCTCGAAAAAGTCTTGATGATGTAATGTGAATTGGGACTGAGTTAATCTTATAAGTTATGTGCTGATCGCTTCCAGATCAAGATAAACATCCAAGGATTTTAGGTAAGTCATCAACCGGAAGAGGTAGGTAAGTTCTTTTAGCTTTTCTTCCTTTCTTTTAATCCTTTAGTTTAGATCACCACCATCTTCCAACTCTTTTATTTTTTTATTTCTTTAACTTTGTTTTCTATTTTTCAAAATCATCTTTTCCTTCTATCTATAACCCTCACAAATTAACATAGGTTTATTTTTCTTTGCTTTTAAAGAACAAGAGAAGAACTTTAACCATTTTTAGTGAACTAAAGAGAACATACAAAAAGCTTCCATCGCTAGTCCCTCCTTGTGGATCACGACCCGCATAGCCACTTGCTATAGCGGTAGTATTGAGTTCTTGCACTTTTGTTCTGTATTCCTGAAATTCTGTATTTTTCTGTATACAGCTCAAGACTCAATCACTTTATAGCGTACAATATCACCATTTGAAGATCCCTGTTTCTATGAAAATATCCATTTACTACTGATCGCCTTCTTTTTCTTGGGCAACTCTGACAGTTCTCAAGTGTCGTTCTTGTGTAGAGAACTCATCTCTTCCATCATAGCATCCTTCCTCATCTTGGACTCTGAACTGATTTCAGTTTCCCTGTAAGTAGACAGGATTGCCTCCTCAACAACTGGGAGAGCATAGGCTACAATCATGTTGGTAGTGAGCCAACTGGGCTTACGTGGATTTTTTCAGGTTCTTCCAACTGCAATGGATTCTTGGACATTTCCCATAGTCTATCCTTGATCCTAATCATTCATAGCATCTTGTTTGGCTACCTCATCATCTTCCTGTGTCACCGAGGGTATGATCTCAAATGATACTGATCTTTCTAGAGATGTTGAAGTAGCATCATTCCACCTGCTACAAAATCATGTCCGCCGTCTGACTCTCCACTTGCTGAGAGTTTGTAGGCTTCACCATTGAAGCCTCACCAAATGTAACGTCTCTGCTTAAGATAAATTTTCTGTCCTTTGGATCCCAAATTTTGGAGCCTTTTACTCCTTTTCTGAATCTTACAAACTCACCTTTTCTCGTCCCTGGGTCCGACTTATCTTCTTTGACATAATAGTAGGCCGGACACCCAAACATCTGAAGCAAATCATAATCCTGATCAACTTTTCCTGATCAAACCACTAGACGAGTTTTACCTCCTATTGCAGACAAAGACAACCTGTTAACGAGATGGCAAGCATACACCAATGCCTCAGCCCAAAAAGATTTCGATATGCTGGCGTTGGATAACATGCAACATACCTTCTCTAACAAGGTCCTTGATTGAGGGGAAACCTGCACAAAAAAATACAGAATTTCAGAACTTAAGAATAGATAGTTCAAGTTCTCAATACTACCGCGATAGCAAGTGATACGCGGGCCGTGATCTACAATGAGGGACTTGCAATGGAAGCGTGTTGTAAGTCCTCTTTTAAGTTACTTGAAATGGTTAAAAGTTCTTCTCTTGTTCTTGAAAAGAAAAAAAATCTATTGTTAAGTTAAGAAGAAAGTGATGGATTGAGAAGGTGGAGAAAATAGAAAATAATTTTGTATAAAAAAAGTGAAAATAGTGAATAGAGTTGAGAGTTGGTGATGATGGTAATCTAAACTAAAGATTAAAAGAAAACAAGAAAAACTAAAAGAAATACTTACCTCCTTTGCTTGACAACTTACCTTAGATTCGTTGCATGTTTATCTTGATCTGGAGACGATAAGCTCATAACTCATAAGATTAAACTCAGTCCTAATTCACATTACATCATCTAGGCTTCTTTCAGTAAGCATGAAATGATACAAACATAGAGAGGAATCCATCGTCATGAGCTATCGGTGGCACTCGCTAAGGCAAGGCAATACCGTTGCTATTCGACTCACTTGGATTGTCATCAAAACCAAAAGAAGAAGAAGGAAAGTAGAAGAGAAAGAAGAACATGAAAATGTAACTTTGAATTAATTAAAATAACAATGAAAGAAAAGAAAAACTTACATCGGTGTCACCCTCAGTACAAGCGTCACTCTCATTCCTCTATGTAACTCTTCTCTAGTCTTAGTTACATAAAGAAAAACAAAAGTTACATAAGAGAAAAGTAAAAACCTAAGTTACAAACTTAAGTACAGTCTAGCCTATGCTTTCTGCTGAATTGTTCTGATTCTTCATAAAAGTTTGCAATATTTATAGCAAAAATAAACTGGAGAGAAGAGTATACAGATAGGGGGAGCAAACACTCCCCTGTTGGTTGCAACAAAGCCGCGATTTCGCGGCTTTGGCCATAGATCCGCGGCCAGGATTTGGCCACATCCTGGGAGAGGGTCTCACTGATGCTTTGTTCATCCTTCTATCCAGCTGGTTTCTCGATTTGATTTCTAGATTTGACGATATTACTATTAATCTTTAGTTCACCAAAATAGATTTATAGAAATTCAAAATTAACCAGTTTTATTTGTTATTATCTCTCTGATTTGCTCTGATCTTCAGTTCAACCCCCTAATATCTTCTGAATATTTGTTCACTAATTTAAATCTGAATTTAATTGGGCTTTGGGCTCATTTTCTCTCTTTCTCCATTTAATAAAGCATGCACAATTTAAATGGTAAAAATAATAAATTAGCAGAGTTTATTTAAACTAAAATGTAGGAATGTGAAAACGAATATGCAATATCAGTGACTAATCACACTCTCACACCTATCTTTTGCTCTTCCCCGAGCAAAACAAATAAGAAGTAAAGCAGAACTAACCTAGTCTAACTCATTTTCATAGAAATCATGATTGCATTTAGCATGTGTTACAGGTCGTTAAACCTCTAGATTACCCTTAGAGGATGAGTTTTGTCTCGTGAAGATTTTCAGTGGATTACACCCACAAAATCCATAAAGAAAGAGAAATAAAATGTTAGTATTTTTGAAAAGCATTTTGAAAAGGAGAGAAAATATTTGAAGTATTATTATAAGAGTTTAAGTAATCTATAAGTTATAGGAAAATCAAATTTTTCATTCCTAAACTTAATCTCTATTCAAAAACTTATTATCAATCAAAGTAAAGAGTCAAGCTGTATTTCTCATCTAGTCTATTATTTTACCCTAAGTCATATGCACTTTCGTGACCGTGAAATTTTGACTAAGGGTTCTTTTACTCTAACTCTTATGCCTTATTTATTTTTTATTTTATTTTTTATTTATTTTTTTGTGGTATTATTCCTTAGTCTTATTAGGTTTTCTAATATGTTCATGTAACGAACCTTTAGTCGGTGGCTCCCAAACTGGACGGTCTTAGGGCACCGGGTGAGAAAACAACCCAAGGACTTAAGAACTCGAGCAAATAAGGCCACAAAATTAAGGATTTTTATTTATAAGATGGATCACTTTTAGGCGCGAATACTTATGCTTTATGAGGAACAAATATCCAACTTAAACAGAGGATTTTTCATACATATTTTTTTATTTCTTTATCTTTTTCTTTCTCTTTTTTTAAGGCATAAGAATCTTTATTTTTGAACTTTAAGTATGCATATTTCATCAAGATAAAAAACAAGACTAAATTAATTTTCTAATTTTTCTTCCTAACCCTAGAAATCAAACAAATAATCTTATTTTGTCCAAGTATAAGAAATCCTAATTATTATTCTCCTATTACTTAAAATTAACTTAATTTCTTACAAAAAATAAGTCAAAATATTATTTCGCTTTTCAAAAAGTTTTAAAAGCAAAGAAAATATTATTTTTTTATTTTTTTAAATATAAAGAAAACCTATGTTATGTTAGAACCCTCGCCCACATCTATCTCATGCATTGTTCTCAATGTATGAATGGATGCATAAATGCATGAAAAAGAAGAAAGGAAAAGAAAATATTAGCTTAAGGTGGTGGTTCCGGTGGTGGTCGGATTGGCTCAAGCGTCGCTACCCAACAACAGCAACAACTAAGCCACCACATTATCTTGATTGGGTAGTAATACCTACCTTAAGCGTTGCTACTCAATCAAGATAATGTTCTACGTCAAGCGTTGCTACTCAATCAAGATAATGTGGTGGTTCACGGAACCCACATTTATTGGCTTCTTTTCTATTTGTATATTTACAGTCCATATATAAATAGGATCATGCAAGATCCTATCATGAAAATTATTCTCTTTACATGACCAATCTTGAAAAATCATCATGTGTCATTATGGTCAATATTTTGGTTCAATAATAGAATGTGATTTTGTGGACTGGATGATTTGGGCTCTAAAATGAAAAGTTCGGGAAACATTACTAACTAGAAAAAATCAACTTTGGGTTCGAGAGTCAGTTTTGGTTCAATAGTTTAATCCAAGTCAAAAAATTAAAATTCACATTCTTTTTCCATCAATGGAATGTGACTTTTCAAAATTAGTGGTTCAATTTCAAAGTCTATAGGTACGGGAATCAATGTTGACTCGAGAAATGAGTCCAAATTGGGTAATGATACCAAAGTCAATATAGATTCAAAAATTAGAATTGAATCACAAATTAGTAGTTCGGGGTTACGTTCATGTTTAAGTTCAATTCATTGAAATGAAAACTTGCCATTTTGTCAATGAATTGATATTGATCAAGTTCAAGTTTATGTGATGAAATTGACTCTTGGTTAAAGTCTTTAAGACGCCATGATTCTTAGTTTTTATCAATATAACTAGGGCAATTGGGAATGGTCGAACATGTGCTAGGTAGAGTTTCCTCATTCTTATCTTTCACTATGTTGATCAAATGACTCATTTGTGCTTCTAACCTGTTGAAAGATTGAAAAAAATAATTTTCAGACTGAATCAGGTTTTCCATACTCCTATCTGAGTCCATAGGTTCTTCTTGTTGTAGGACTTGAAAAATGAAGTAAGAATATTGGATTTGAAAGTTATGTGAGAATTATGAGTCCATCATTTTCAGCTTTTATTCTTGTGACTCAATCATGTCTTCTATACTCTTAGTCACCTCAAAATTTTCTTCCATGGGTTGATGACAACTAGAAAAATTAGATGCTGAATGTTGAAATAGTGGTTGACGATATAACTCGGGAGAGTTGTATTCCCATTGACTTTATGGAGAGTAGTGATGATTGTTTTAGTCTTGTTCATAATATTGAGATTGGGACATATATTGATCCGGATAAGACCAATCTGGCATACTTGGTTGGTTAAAGTTATGATATGCGGGTTGGTAATATCCGAGTCAAAAGAGGTCGATGTGAAGTATGGATCACTATATGCATTGGAATAATTATAATTGTAATCCATATCACAACGATGTCAAAAAAAAAACAAGCAAACAAACCAAAAAAATAATTCTAGTCTAAGTTAAGGTAAACCTTAGACCTAGACGACTCCTAACTGGTTAGACGGTCAACGGGGGGTATATTGAAGAATCTGACTACAAGTTAATCGGCCAGGTAGGGGCAAGAATGGTGGGAGATATCTCTGCCTAAGCAATAGGCCTAATTATGTCAAATCATTATTCTTCGAGGTTTTGCCTCTCAATCCCCAACCTTTTACACTGATTTGACAAGAGTCAAATTCTAATCAATTTTCCTCTTAGGTCAGTCTCTTATTGAGTCCGAGTGTCCCTATTCTACTCCGTTTTAAGTTAAGTTTGAGTTAGTGAGTGAAGAGATTATTTGTAGGTTAAGGAAGGGTAATGACCTCCCCACCTTATCTTATTTAAGGATGTGCCTTTAATTGCATTCGTGTAAGTGTATAAGTATATAGAAAAAAAGTAACACTCAAGTAATATTTCATATAAGAATGAACCTTATACTAAATACTATGCACACATACCTTGGCTCCAACACTCTTCAACAGTAAATAGAAAATGTAACGAAATAGACACGTGCCTAAATGAAGGTCTAAACATTTTTTAGCATTTACAAATAACAATTTACTGTTGAGGTTAGCAAAGTGAGTTAAACAAGAAAATGTTGGCCCAAAAGCTAACTCATATAGTTATAGTACTAATGATCATGTGTTTATTAAGTTTCAGATATTCAATCAAGATCTTAGTCAGTGTTTAGCTTCAACAAAAGATTCGAAGTCAAGTTTTGAAGCTATCACATGTTAATTTAAGAGTTCGCGCTTTAAGAACGCATCAAATACTCAAAAAGGAGTCTAGTTCATGGATCAAGTTTAGATCAAATCAAGATGGAGAAGAAGATTTTCAAGAAGACTTGAGTCTAAGTTTGTATGTTTACAATTTTTGTTTTAGGATAAAATGTAAATGATAGATTAGTGTGGAATGCTCAAGCTCATACACACGTAAAATTTATATATTATTTTCATAATAAATAGTTTTAGTTTTTTTGGTTTAACCATTTTAGGAGAGTTCTAAAAATACATCTTTCAATTTCATGAATAGATTTCATCAAAACAAATTTACATTGGTTTATATTTGTATTAGATTTCATCCATAAATCTCATCCATATACATTGATACTTCATACATGTTTAAGAAACTTATTTTGATGTATCTAGTTCAGGTATTTAAGTTTTTTTTTTATCAAAACTTAGTTTGATTTTATTATCAAAAACAAGTATATATCATTTATTATGTGTATTGAATTCTATCCATATACATTGTGCTTCAAATATGTTTCAATATCTTTTTTATTTATACAATTTTAGAGAAAAATTGAACTTTCATTTAAAAGTTGGTTTTGGAAAATATCGGGTTTGGTTTATGCGTTAATTTTTATGCCTTAAAAATAATTCACGTGTTTGAAATATGTGTTGATTTTTAATCACACATATTTGTGCTACATAGTATTTCAATAAAGTTATTTTTGTGGATTTTATGGAGATTTTATGAAATTGAAAATGAATTTAAATTTTTTTAAAAAACCTTAAAATGTGTTCTGGGGCTGCTTGTGTTCGATCGACCGATCGGTTGACTGACGTGCACACACACGAGCCCAAGTGCGGTCGACCGACCGTTCGACCAGCTAGATAAAGCCCACTCTCGGGTTTGGCCGGTCGACCAAGCGGTCGACCGACAGAGAGTTTTAACTCTCTGAGTTTTAGGCGTGGTCGATCGGGCGGTCGACCGGTAACCCCAACGGTCATAAAATTGATCGTTGGCCGATCGACCGGCGGTCGACTGACAGGCTAATCTGGCCCCCGACGGTTAGTTTTCTGAAGCCTATATAAAGGGATCTTTTGGGCCAATTTTTGTAGAAGATTTTCACAAGTTTTTGAGAGCCTATTTTTCTATCTTCCACAGAGTTTCTCAAACAAGTTTGATGGGGAGATTTCACTCTCATGTTTAAATTTACAGCAAGTGCACGGTTGATCGTTTGCAGCAATTAAGAGTCAGTCCATAGGGAAGGCATTTTTTTTTGTTGTTCTAGCACTAATTAGGTAGATCGAGTGAAGATATTGGAACTAAGATGTCAAATTGGAACGTGTAATCAATCAGGATAAGGTCAAGCACCTATATTCGAATCCCTGAAACTAATATCAAGTGGTCAATTTCGATCTCCATACCAGTCAGTTGTACACACCAAATCTCTATTTTCAATAAGCAAATTAAGTCTGAACACTAGCTCTTAGTATAAGGTATTTCCCTCGTTACATGATCCAACAAAGGTAAATAAAACTAACTGATTAAATTAAATACATAAAAGGCAGTAAAATCCTAAGCATGGATTATAAACTCCAGACACATAACCTGTCAAATAACTAGCGAGTCTAGAAATAATCTCCTAAAAATGATAGGTCAATCGGTGTGCATACACTCCTAAATAAGAGATCTAAATTGGTCCACATGAATTAAGTATGGGTTCATCTCCCCTAGGCACATGAAAGATTTAACTACACGTGCTCAATCTAGTAACAAGATGAATAAATAAATAAGCATATTTAAAAAATTGAATATAAGTAATTAATTAATTAAGTTGGTTCAAGTAAATTAATAAACTATTGAGTCATTAACTAAATTACTCCACCAAACTACATTAATAAAAGAATAACACTTACCTTTAAAAGAATTGCTCCAGCACATGTGAATGCTACAAAGGAGAAGGTCTTGTGGTCCCCACCATTCTCTTAGCACGTCTCTTTCCTTTGTGAGCTGCAGAAGCTACGAGTGGACTCCACCTTAAAAACTGGTCACGCACATGGTGGAAGAAAAATAGGCTAAACAGCCCCTTGGCTGTGCTCTGCTTTTGCTAGTTGATCAAAGCTAATGGGCCCACGTTCTCTCTTGCCAGGCTGCTTCTTCACGCACATAAACAAAAAATAAATTCCCTGGCCTTCGTCTTCTCGTGGGGCGCGTATCACAAGGATGAAGATGAGAACTTCGTGCATGAGGTCAACCCAGCAAGCACCTGAAGAGGAAAGAATAAAAACAATGACTGTAAAGAACTGGATGATGGAAATTAAAATTGAAGAAAGATGAGACAGATGCAAGAGTTAAATAAATTTGTGAAAAAAAATGCAGAATTAATATTTCGGTCAAACGAGGGCTCTCCCCCAAATCCTATCCTTTACATGGATATTTATAACTTAGAATTTGATTATTTTACATAAAGTTCCACCACAAATACAAGTTTACACAGAAAAGAGAATAACAATTTATAAATTAGAATTTCAGTCATAATTTGCATTTAAGCCCTTGAACTTTTGTGAAAGGGCGCTCAACTCTTACTGCACTCCAACTTCTTTGATTAGTTGCAACTTTCTTACATGTGATCTTCAATAGCAATAGAGCAGTCCCAGCAATATCAAGTCTTTCATTAAAGCTCTTTTTGACTTGGCCACTCTTCCAAAATGCTAAATTGCGATCTTTCTCTTTTTGGTAAACCTGTACTGCAAAACCATTAAAAACACTATAGTAGCATTATTTATATACAAAATATAGATAAATGAGAGCAACAAAATGGTGTATATTCATGTCAATCAAAATTTTTGAGCTTAACTTCCATATCAAAAAGAAAGTTTATCAAGAGTTTTTCTCTTGACTTTTTCAAAAGAATTTCTTGAGTTTTCCACTTTCAAATCTATCTAGTTTTCTCACACAAGCTTGATATTCATTGCTATATCCATCCTCTAGGATCTTTGTATATGGGAGTGTTTGTTTGTGATCAAGAAGTGATCACAAAGTGTTCTACTTTGTATTGAGGAGTTGGAGGTTGCGGTCTCGGCGAGCTTGCGGGTTCGCGTTGTGTGTTGTTCTTGCAGAAACAAATGAGGGACTTGCAGGTCCAAGAGTTCTTGAAGGAGCTCGTTGTAGGTGTTGCGGAACCAAGTGATCTCGCGGGATTGGTTTTAGTGAAAATTCTTCATTGCGTTGAAGGCGGGGACATAGAGCAAGTGGCTCGAACCTCGAAACAATTCTCCTATGTTTGCGATTGCTAATCTCTCTCTCTCAACTCACTTGTGTTTATATCTTGCATACTCTTATTGTTTACATCTTTATATGCTTGATATTTACTTGTGCTTAATTGTCATATATGTTTGGGATTGTTTAATGTCTTGCATGCTCTTATTTCTTGCCTATCCTTTACATGCTTGATATTGTGTATATGCTCACACTCGTATTGAACCAAGAGAGCTATAGTAACACCTCTGTTGGCCCGGAGGCCTTTCACTCTAGTTTTGATGATGATTAACTCATGTAGTTATGTTTACTAGTAATCTTGTGATTTTAAGTTTCAGATCATTTAGTAAGGTATTAGTTAGTGATTAGCTTCAACAAGGAGTTTAGAAGTTTTTCATAGAGATTCCAGTGCCCGAGCATCAAGATCATACCTTTGCACCCTGTGGATCACGGTTTGGATCGGGTCGACTTGAAGATGGAGATCGTCAAGAAGACTTAGGTATCCATAGTTTAGTTTAGTGTGTTTTAGATCCATTTGTAAAGCTTAGAATAGTTGATATGCTCAAGTGCACAACACACACGTTTTATGGTCTTTCGGTTTTCAGTTTAACCGATATTTGTTTTCATGAATAGATTGATCAAAACAAGTTTAAATGATTTATATGTATAGTAGATGTATTCTAGTTATACATGCATGCTTAAACTTCTTATACAAACTTATTTTGACTTTCCTATTCATGTATTGAAAAATTCAAGTTTAACAAAATACAAGTTTTGGTTTTTGGTAAAAATGTTAAAACACAAAAATGATTTCATATGCTTGATATTTGAGTTGAAATGTTTATCACAAGTTTATATATCAATGCAAAATGGTAAAACTATTTTTGGGTATTTTTACAAGATTTATGAGATTTATTAGAAATATTTTTTAACAAGTTTTTCTGACCCAGAAATTGGCAGCCAGGCTTTGGCGGTCGACCGGGACGGTCGACCGTATGCCAGGGCCGGTCGACCAGTCGGTCGACCGACGTGCACAAGTCTGTGCACGTCTAGCCAGGCAATGGGCCGGTCGACCGGCCGGTCGACCGGACCAGAGAGCTTTGCTCTCTGTATCTGGGCGGTCGGCCGGAAGCCCCAACGGTCATATTTATGACCGTTGGCGGTCGACCGGCACGGTCGACCGCAAGCCTGTCAGGCTGACAGCTCAGCCTAACGGCTAGTTTTCTGTTTGGCCTATATAAACCCCATTTCTTTGGGATTTTGGCCAAGATTTTCTAGAGCAAAAAATTTCCCTATTCTCTGGTTTTAAAAACAAGTTTTCAAAATGTTTTAGTGCCAAAAAGATATCTTATTATTTTTTAAGTGTTTTATTATTTCAAAGAAAATAGGTTTTGGGAATTAGTTTCTTGATCTAAAATTCTATATCTATTTGGTATTTTTTCCAAGAGTTTTTCTTTGATCAAAACACTTGTTTTCCACACTTGAGCTACCTTCTATCCTAATCTATTAGGATCATTTGTTTGTAGAAAGAGAGATTATTTGTGGTTGAAAGAAACCACTAGTTGTAAACCCTTATTCTTGTGGGGTGCTCCCTCTTTGGTAGAGGTTAAGGATTGTGGTTTGCTCCCTCTTGTATGAGGTGGAGCTTGGTGGATTGTATCCCTCTTCAGTAGAGGTGTTTGTGGTTGTTTGGCTAAGGGCCTACCCCTCAGTTGTGAGGTGGTGTTTGAGAGAGGAGTTCGGTACTCCTAGTGTTGTAACAAATCCTCCTCGGTGGAGGTTCCCTCGGTGGGAGATAGTGGATTGGAAATCCTTCACAGTGGTGAAGGCGGGGATGCAGAGCTAGGGGCTCGAACCTCAAAACATATCTTGTTGTTAGCGTTTGATCCATTGTCTCCTAACTCTCTCTCTTTTATTTGTGCAAAGCATCATTCATTCATTCATATCTTTTTGCTTGCATTTGTGCCTTGCATTATTTCATATTGCTTATCATCCTTATATGCTTGGCTTGTTTGTGTGTGCCTCACTTATACTTAATCAACAAGAGCTTCACATAGCACCTCAACCCTTATCTAGGGGAATCAAGAGGAGTTAGTCCAGAGCCCTTCACGGGAAATTCGGCTACACTTGTTGATTGTATTAAGTGTGATTGCAAATTAATTTTTTAGCTTCCGCATTTAGTTTCTAGATTAGCATTTACACCTATTCACCCCCCCTCTAGGTGTTTTCAACCTCATCTCTTAGTCTAGGAGAATCTTGAGAAGAAGTTCAGAGGCCTTCACAGGGAATTCGGATTCAGTTTTTGGTTATATGTTGTGTGATAGTTTAGTTTACATTATAAATTTTTAATTCTGTATTGTTTTTCATTTGACTTGCACATCGCCTATTCACCCCCTCTAGGTGATCTATAAGTGATATCAGAGCTTACTGCTCTTAATTTGGGTCTAACAATCTATAGTTAAAGATCCTTTTATTTGCTGATCACAATATTTGCATACACACATGGATTTCATTGCACCTCCTATGTTTTGATATTCTTAACTTTCAAACTTGGGAAGTTAAGATGTCCATGTATCTCAAAGCCCTTGATATTCATGTTTATCTTGCTATAACCAAAAATTCATATTTTGTGAATGGCAAATATCTTGAGGCTAATGCAAAAGTCATCCATATTTTAAAGTCAACCCTAAATGATGAGTATTTATCTAGGGTTTCTAATTTTGATTTGGCTTTTGTAGTTTGTGTTGGCCCGGAGGTCTTCCACTCTAGTTTTGATGATGATTAACTCATGTAGTTATGTTTACTAATAATCTTGTGATTTTAAGTTTCAGATCTTTTAGCAAGATATTAGTTGGTGATTAGCTTCAACAAGGAGTTTAGAAGCTTTTCATGGTGATTTCAGTGCCCGAGCATCAAGATCATACATAGCCTAGCTCGTGGATCACGGTTTGGATCGAGTCAGTTTGAAGATTGAAGATCGTCAAGAAGACTTAGGTATCCTAGTTTTAGTTTAGTGTATTTTAGATCCATGTGTAAAGCTTAGTATAGTTGATATGCTCAAGTGCACAACACACACGTTTTATGGTTTTTCGGTTTTTAGTTTAACCGATATTGGTTTTCATGAATAGATTGATCAAAACAAGTTTACTTGGTTTTATGTATAGTAGATGTATTCTATATATGCATACATGCTTAAACTTCCTAGACAAACTTATTTCGACTTTCCTATTCATGCATTGAAAAAGTCAAGTTTGACAAAATACAAGTTTTGGTTTTGGTAAAAATGATAAAACACAAAAATGGTTTCATATGCTTGATATTTGAGTTGAAATCTTTATCATATGTTTATATATCAATGCAAAATAATAAAACTATTTTTGGGTATTTTTACAAGATTTTACAAGATTTATTAAAATATTTTTAACAAGTTTTTCTGACCCAGAAATTGGCTGCCAGGCTTTGGCGGTCGAGCGGGACGGTCGACCGTATGCCAGAGCCGGTTGACCCGTCAGTCGACCGACGTGCACAGGCTGTGCACGTCTGGCCAGGCAATGGGCCGGTCGACCAGATCAGAGAGCTTTGCTCTCTGTATCTGGGCGGTCGGCAGGGCGGTCGACCGGAAGCCCCAACGGTCATATTTATGACCGTTGGCGGTCGACCGTGCCCGGTCGACCGCTGGCCTGTCAGGCTGCCAGATCAGCCTAACGGCTAGTTTTCTGTTTGGCCTATATAAACCCCATTTCTTTTGCATTTTGGCCAAGGTTTTTACAAGAGAAAAATTCCTGTTTCCCTAGTGTTTTAAACAAGTTTTTAAAAGTGTTTAAGAGCTTAAAGATTTCATCTTTATTATTTTTCAAGGGTTTGAAAAATTCAAAGAAAAATAGGTTTTTGGAATATTGCTTTAGATCTTCATTTCTATCATATTGCAAGTGTTTTCCCAAGGATTTTTTCTTTGTTATTTGATTTCCAAAACACCTTGATTTCCACTTGAGCTTATCATTCTATCCTAATCTATTTAGGAACTTTGTTTTGTGGAGAAGAGATTGTTTGAGGTTATTGTAGCCTCCAAGTTGTAAACACCCTTGCTTTTGTTGTATCCCTCTTTGGTAGAGGTTGATCGGGTATTGGTTTGCTCCCTCTTTGGTAGAGGTAGAGATTGTGGTTTGCTCCCTCTAGTGAGAGGTGGAGATTGGTTGTAACCCTCTTCGGTAGAGGTGTTGGTTGTTGTTTAGCTACGGGCCCACCCCTCGGTTGTGAGGTGGTGTTTGAGAGAGGAGTTCGATACTCCTAGTGTTGTAACAATCCTTCTCGGTGGAGGTTCCCTCGGTGGGAGATAGTGGATTGGAAATCCTTCACGGTGGTGAAGGCGGGGATGTAGAGCTTGGGGCTCGAACCTCGAAACATAACTTGTTGTTAGCGTTTGATCCATTGTCTCCTAACTCTCTCTCTTTTATTTGTGCATAACATCATCATATCATTCATATCTATTTGCTTGTGTTGTGCCTTGCATTATTTCATATTGCTTATCATCCTTATATGCTTGGCTTGTTTGTGTGTGCCTCACTTGTACTTAATCAACAAGAGCTTCACATAGCACCTCAACCCTTATCTAGGGGAATCAAGAGGAGTTAGTCCAGAGCCCTTCACGGGAATTCAGCTACACTTGTTGGTTGTATTAAGTGTGATTGCAAAATTGTTTTAGCTTCCGCATTTAGTTTCTAGATTAGCATTTACACCTATTCACCCCCTCTAGGTGTTTTCAATTGGTATCAGAGCCTACGCTCCTGATATTTAGGCTTAACATCCTAGGAGTGTGATCCTTGTTTGCTAATCTATCATTTGCACTTTGCTTGTTTGCACACATATAGTTTATACCAATGGACTTCATGACCCCACCTATGTTTGACCCTTCCAACATTGTTGTTTGGAAGACTAGGATGTCCATTTACCTACAAGCCCTAGGATATAAGGTTCACCTTGCCATTACCAAGGAATCCTACCTTAGTGATAGCAAGCACATAGGGGCCAATGCACTAGCCCTTGATGCTATTAGAAGCACATTAAATAAAGAATATCTTATGCTTGCTTCTAACTTTGATTCCGCATTTGCAGTGTGGAACATGTTGACAACTATATCCACCTCCAAGCTTCAATTGCCAATCCAACCGGAGGAATCTAGTGGCGAATCCAATTCTCAATGCTATATGGTCCAAGGGAATGACTCCCTTGAGGTACATTCGGAATCTCAACTAGATAATGATAGTGCTAGTTCTTCATGTGATGATTATGTTGATGCCCATGCTTCGAATGAAGAACTTTTCATTGTTTGTGAAAAACTTTTAGAAAAATATAACATTTTGAAAAAGAAAAGTCTAGGAATTGTTAATGAAAATAAAAATTTGCATTCTAGACTTGACATTGTTTTGCAAGAGAAGGTTGAAATTTCTAATGAAAGGGATTCATTGAAATCTCAACTCAATCTTGTTTTAAATGAAAATAAAATTTTGAAAAATAAAAATGATTGTAATAATGTTTTGAAGAAAAATGAAAACTTGTCTTCAAAAATTGATTTTGTTTTAAAAGAGAACGTTGCTTTGAAAAATAAAATAATTTCTATTTCAAATGATTTAGATGTATGTTTGAAGAAGAATGATTGTTTGCAAAATAAGATTGATTCTCATGTTTGTCATGTTAGGGTAGTTTCACCTAGATCACCCCTTGCATGTTCCACTTCTTCTTTGATTGATAATGATAAATCCATGCTTAAGAAGAAGGTTGTTTGTTTGGGCTCCACTATGAGCCAATGTGCCATGAACCATACACGCTTGGAATCTTTGTTTTGAAAGAAACAAGTTCCATCTATTATGCATGCACACCCTCCACGGCATACACATGCTCCTCACGGACACCATCATACTATGTATGCTCATGTGTACACTTGTACACATTGTGGACGTAAGGGCCACCTTGCTAAATTTTGCTATGATCGTATACATGTTTCTAATTTAGCAAATAAATTTGTTTGGGTTAGAAATGGTACTAACCCCCATGGACCCAAAAAGTTGTGGGTACCAAAGACCACCCCTATTGTATTTGATGTAGGTGTGGGCTCTCACATGACGTGAGAGTAGCGGTACCTTGGAGTGGATGCGTTCCGAGCTTCATGGAAATTAATTGGATGCATTACTTTCAAGGAAAGTTTGGTGGAGAGGACCACCATGTTGTGGAGACTTGGAGAGGTGCCCACATTGGTTTTGGTATCGAATCTCTAACTCCTTATTTATGTTTTGCATGCTTTTCATGTTTATTATTTATAGCATGTTTTATTGTTTATAGATTATTATGAAAATGCCATGATAATTAGACTTATGACATATATGTATAGTATTTTGAGACACCCATGCTTATATGGACCCATATTTAGTGTTCTCACCTTTGTTTAGCTATCATATTTATCATAGCTCTAATAACATGTGGATTTACATAATAATCATGTTTAGTTTTGTCATGATGATTTTATCTTGTTTTTATGCTTCATGATTTGATTACATGTTTAGATGTTAGTTTTCATTAAGACTAGGATATATACTTGTACATAGAGTGGGCCACAAATAAATCTATATATGTTTGAGCTTGAATGCTTATTTGAACCCATTAGATGTACTAGTATAGTCTAGTCTTGATGATCCATGCATTTTAAACTTGTATTCCCATTTTTGAATTTGTTTTATGTATTCTTGTTTAACTTCATGTATATGTCTATCTTGTCCAAACTATTGTTTATACATATACATCCTTTGAGCCACCTGCCTTCATGCATACATCTTTGTGGACTCGTTGTGTTTGGATATGTATGTATACTTTAGTTTGTATAAGACATACATATACCTTGAAGATTAAATAAGTTTTGATGATTTTCATGTTTTCTTATTTCAAGGAATATTGAGCTAAATTGAATACTTTCATGATCATGTTCTTCACATTGTATTTGTACACTCACATTTCTTGTTTGCTCATGTTTTATTTTCATGAGTTATATTTATGCTTCATTGATTATGAGTGTTAGCTATTTTGTGAATTTCATGTTTTATGAAAAATAATCTTGTTTTATTCCTTGCTTGAAGGATTTTGTACTAGTTAACAAAATTTTTCATTTTAACTAGTTCGTATTCTTCGTTTTGATATGAGTTATACTTGACATTATTGTTGTTTCAATTGGTATCATTGAATTCTTTCAATTGGTATCAATTTTGATTATTCTGTATACTCATATAGTTTTATGTATGTATGCTTTCAATTCTAATGGTATCAATTCAATTGGTATCTAATTTTTCATACATATATGATTTATTTGTGCTTATTATATCCCTATATCTTAAGCATAAAATTTTGTTTATGCTAAGCTTGAGCTTCAACTTTGTTTCAATTGATTTAGTTTTTCAATTGGTATTCTTAAACAAGCTTATGCATGTGTTTAGTTGGTATTTCATAAAGGGAGAGAAAATTCGATTTTCATATTTCAATTGGTATTTGTATTTCCACTCCCTTGCTTTATGATAGAAAATAAAAATTTTAAATTGATATCATATGCTTAAAAAAAAAAAGGAAAAATACACTTTTTTGATATCAAGATGTTTATTTGAATGTTTTAAATTGGTATCTCAAAATTTTGTTTAAAAATAAATACATTTGATTTGTATTGCCTATATGCAAGGAGAGCTTAACATCTCTTCTACATATATATTCATGATGAGTGTATCTTATATTGAGGAGCTTGACAACCCTTCTTTATGTGATACACGTGTGTATAGGAGCTTCACATCTCCTCTTATGCATTACATAATATGTGTTATGTGAATTGGGGCTTGTCATCTCTTCTTCATGTAACGCATATGTGTAGGAAAGTTAACTTAGCGTCTTCCTCTTCATGAATGTATATAACATATACCATTTATTTATTGATCTATGTTTACTTTCAATTGGTATCAAGATGCTTCAATGACATATTTTCAATTGATATCTTAATTGATTGTCACCCCTATATTGATATTTTTTCTTTTAGACAAAAAGGGGAGAAAAATTTATTGATTTGGTTTTGATTTTTACCCCTTTATTGATGATTGATTCTTTGTATTAAAAAGGGGGAGAAGATTTTGTTTTGTTTTGCTTGTTTACCCCTTTGTTGATGATTGACAAAAGGGGGGAGAATAATTTGTGTTTATGCACATTTATGTGTTTTATGCATGTTGATTTATATATGTTTATGTACATTCATTGCATATTTATTGTTTATTGTTTATGCATGAGTTAAGGGGGAGCTTCTTTGAAGCTTAACTTTAATCCATGCATATATAACTCCATGAGTTTTGTCATCATCAAAAAGGGGGAGATTGTTGGCCCGGAGGCCTTCCACTCTAGTTTTGATGACGATTAACTCAGATAGTTATGTTTACTAATAATCTTGTGATTTTAAGTTTCAATTCTTTTAGCAAGATATTAGTTGGTGATTAGCTTCAACAAGGAGTTTTGAAGCTTTTCATGGTGATTCCAGTGCCCGAGCATCAAGATCATACATAGCCTAGCTCGTGGATCACGGTTTGGATCGAGTCGGCTTGAAGATTGAAGATCGTCAAGAAGACTTAGGTATCCTAGTTTTAGTTTAGTGTGTTTTAGATCCATGTTTAAAGCTTAGTATAGTTGATATGCTCAAGTGCACAACACACACGTTTTATGGTTTTTCGGTTTTTAGTTTAACCGATATTGGTTTTCATGAATAGATTGATCAAAACAAGTTTACTTGGTTTTATGTATAGTAGATGTATTCTATATATACATACATGCTTAAACTTCCTAGACAAACTTATTTTGACTTTCCTATTCATGTATTGAAAAAGTCAAGTTTGACAAAATACAAGTTTTGGTTTTTGATAAAAATGATAAAACACAAAAATGATTTCATATGCTTGATATTTGAATTGAATTCTTTATCATATGTTTATATATCAATGCAAATTGATAAAACTATTTTTGGGTATTTTTACAAGATTTTACAAGATTTATTAAAATATTTTTAACAAGTTTTTTTGACCCAGAAATTGGCGGCCAGGCTTTGGCGGTCGACCGGGACGGTCGACCGTATGCCAGAGCCGGTCGACCCGTCGGTCGACCGACGTGCACAGGCTGTGCACGTCTGGCCAGGCAATGGGCCGGTCGATCGAACCAGAGAGCTTTGCTCTCTGTATCTAGGCGGTCGGCCGGGCGGTCGGCCGGAAGCCCCAACGGTCATATTTATGACCGTTGGCGGTCGACCGGTACGGTCGACCGCAGGCCTGTCAGGCTGCCAGATCAGCCTAACGGCTAGTTTTCTGTTTGGCCTATATAAACCCCATTTCTTTGAGATTTTGGCCAAGGTTTTTACAAGAGAAAAATTCCTGTTTCCCTAGTGTTTTAAACAAGTTTTTAAAAGTGTTTAAGAGCCTAAAGATTTCATCTTTATTGTTTTTCAAGGGTTTGAAAAATTCAAAGAAAAATAGGTTTTTGGGATATTGCTTTAGATCTTTATTTCTATCATATTGCAAGTGTTTTCCAAGGATTTTTTCTTTGTTATTTGATTTCCAAAACACCTTGATTTCCACTTGAGCTTATCATTCTATCCTAATCTATTTAGGATCTTTGTTTTGTGGAGAAGAGATTGTTTGAGGTTGTTGTAGCCTCAAAGTTGTAAACACCCTTGCTTTTATTGTATCCCTCTTTGGTAGAGGTTGATTGGGTGATTGGTTTGCTCCCTCTTTGGTAGAGGTTGAGATTGTGGTTTGCTCCCTCTAGTGAGAGGTGGAGATTGGTTGTAACCCTCTTCGGTAAAGGTGTTGGTTGTTGTTTGGCTACGGGCCCACCCTCGGTTGTGAGGTGGTGTTTGAGAGAGGAGTTCGGTACTCCTAGTATTGTAACAAATCCTCCTCGGTGGAGGTTCCTCTCAGTGGGAGATAGTGGATTGGAAATCCTTTGTAACACCCTACTCCCCGGTGTACGTATCACAGTATCGGTACGCGATACGATGTACAAAAATTGATTTGACCTCCGTAGTAGTCCATTTGAGCTGATTTCAGTTTCAAAAATCATTTCCTAATATTGTAGATTTTCAGGATTTTCTGGAAATTTTCTGGATTATTTTGGAAAATCTCCGTTGTCGGTGTCGACCGATACCGATAACCGGCCTTCTGATTTTTATTTCACAAACGGAGTAGAATTTTGAGAATCCGCCTTCACCTTACGTCTCAGGATAATATTCTCTATTTTCTGTAATTTTTGGGCATTGTTCGGAGCTAGTCAATTTTGTACCCCATTAAAATAATATTAAATTATTATTTTGGAATTCTTTTCTTTTTCTTTTCTTTTCCTTTCTCTTCTCTTCTTTCCAGAGAATTCTTTCTCCCCACCGCCATAAAACCCACCGCCTTCTCCTTTCTCTTCTTTAAGATTCCATAATCTCTCTCTCTCTCCCTCTTTAATTTCACACATCCTTTCTCTCTCTCTCTCTCTCTCTCTCACGCGCGCGCACAGAGCTCATAGGAAGTTAGCTACTTTTCAACACTGGATGATGTTTTCAGATTGCTCAGTAAGAATTTGGATTTGGTTCTGAACTTGTTTTCATTGGTATGTTTCTTTTTAAATATGGATCCCTGAAAACCTAGTTGAATCTATTTCTCTTATAGGATGTGAGTCAATAGGTGAATTTTCTCTGTTGCCACTCCAATTAAGATGCAGGCGCAGTAGACTCTTCATCACTCTTATAATGTGAAGTCGTTGTGCGTTTTTCCTTTTAGTTATCTATCAATATGAAGCGATATCACTACTACTTCTTTTAGGGTGCGTGTGTGGATGTGTGTTGTATCTTTGTCCTGCCACTCATCTAAGCTCTAATGGTGGGGCAGTGACAGCTTCAGCCACTTGTTTGTTGGTGTCTTAGAGGGAAACACCCAAGGATGTAAAGGATCCAAGCTTGAGGGAGCTAACCCTGTTTAAGTTTGGCTATATTCAAACATCCTAATCCCAGAGATATAAAGCTACTTCATCTCATCATCTCACAATTCAATTCATGCTCCTGCTGCAGTTGTTGTTGCTTCTTCTTAATCCTTTTTCTTGAGCTTCAATTTGAGGACGCTTCTAAAACCCCCTAATAATTTCTCTTATTTGCAATTGATATATTTTTATTTACATATTTAACCCTATGATATCTGGAGCATCCGGACTCCGATTCAGGCGATTCTGGATCCGTTACGATCGTGGGGAAGAGAGCTACCATCCTATGGCTAGTTTGTGAGTGTTTTCTTTTATAAATTATATTTTATCACGATTAATATCTTGATTAATATCTTGATTGGTTGCCTAATTAAGAATAAAACATGATTATCGGTATCCCTGCAATTAAGGCATAATAAAATCTGATTTAGTATAGGACTGATTGGTTAGTTAATGAGATGAGGTAATCATAGTAATAAGACATACGTCGTAGACAACTCGGACACAGATATCATGCCTGTACCGTCACTGACCCACAGACCACTAGGCCCATATTAATGGATACTATTACTTCATGTAGTAGCTCACAATGAGATAACCATCGTCACATGTATACTGATTCACGGTACTTTATGACACTACACTGTCACTAGACATGACTGTTAGACATCGTTAGTACATGCACTGATAACCTCCTTACACAGATATTGTAGTTCACTGGATATACACCGACCATTATTATTATCACTATCACATATATATATGACCCGGATTCTTGCTACACATATATCTTCCACTAGTACACCGATATACCAATGCACGGTATGTCGCATTTCATATTTTTGTTATTATAGTTACATTAATGCTCGATACACTGTATCTTATGTTCACGCATCACTGTTACATATGCTCACCACACGGGTGTACATGCATGTCTTGTCCTCACTTATTATCATATGACTCACCGTGCATATTACCTAGATTATTGTTCCATGTTATCGGATACATGTTATATGCTTGTTTTCGTTACTGATATTGTTAATCTCATTACTGGATACATGTTCCCATTACTGATATGGATGTTCCCGATACTGGACATGAGAGCTGTTGATATGCGATATGTGAAATCCCCAATCCATTGTTCTTGTTACATTGTTCTCGTGATATTGTTCATGTTATATTGTCCCCGTTTCTCGTTATATTATTCTATGCTATCAACAGAGCTCAGGTCCAGTATCCAGTTACCCGTATCATGTACTGTAATTGTTCTTGTCACCTGTGTACTGCACATATCAGATCATAAGCTAATTGGGGTATGGGGGAGACTTGACGGTTGATTAGATCTTATCGGGTGATGTACTGGATCCATATTGTTAGTCCCACTGCAGGGGACGGTAGTACTACTACCAATTGCTCCATGAGCTCTTGTACTTGATTCATGCTCCCCTCTTAGCGGAGGGCCCTGGTCCTGGCAGCCAGGGGCTTGTTTAAGGCCGTGATCCCGGGTATGCACGGGATACATCCACCCGATAAGAACTCTTCGACCACGGGTTTCCAATTAACATAATAAAACAGTATACACAATAGTGACGTCGGGAACACTTGTTATTTGGTTACTCTCTCGTTTGGATAATGGTACCCGTAGGCCATGTCCAGATGGGTTCGACTGGAGTGCGGGCTCCAGTATGAACTACCAGTGGTATGGGACACTGGAAGAGAGTAATTAAAATACCAAGTGGTACTGATTGCTACTATTGTATAAATAACATGATTGCCTGATACATGCTTACTACTTGTTATTGTTCTTTACCTCATACATGTTTAGTTGTACTTGTTATTACACCTGATCATATATCCGATATCATGTTACATGCCTATTTGTTACTTTACCCGATATATGTTACACTTTCTGTAGTAGCATACTATTCATGCATATGTGCATATATTCTATTGTCTGTATACCTGCATACATCATTCAACACCGTATACTGGTTAGGTAGCATATGCACATCTGCATGTTCACTGTTATCACATCACCACTAGCATGTACACTCGTCACCACTAGATAGCATTATATATTGTATAAACTGGATACGACTAGAGACATGACCCGATGATAACCAGTTAGGTAGTGATGGTATTAAAAGATGACCTGTTTATATATTTCTACTGTTTACATGTTTATAGGTCGACTGCTTATTATATCATTATATGGTATCACTAGTCCCACATTAGATATTATATATTAGTATCGTGCTTGTATTACTATTATATATATATACTGCCTCCTTCATTTTACCACTCACTAGGTCGCTTTCTGACGACCCCTGGGTTTGCGTGCCCAGATTGGAGATCCGCGTACCGAGAGTGCCTTGGAGTCACATAGGAGATTCCTCATCTGGCCTATTCATAGGTACCTTAGTCATTTATTTCTGTTATCTTATTTGTCCCCATTTTTCATATCTATTATGATCGCTGACCTCTTTCTGCAGGTATTCTTGTACTATTTCATGCTGGACCTCATATCTATATGGAGGTATTGTACTGTACTGAGGCTTAACGTACGCGTGAGCGTGTTTTCACCTCGCGTATGTACGTCGCCCTAACGTCTCCGTATCCTTGGAATCGGGGCGTTACATCCTTCACGGTGGTGAAGGCGGGGATGTAGAGCTAGGGGCTCGAACCTCGAAACATATCTTGTTGTTAGCATTTGATCCATTGTCTCCTAACTCTCTTTCTTTTATTGTGCATAGCATCATTCATATCATTCATATCTATTTGCTTGTGTTGTGCCTTGCATTTTTTCATATTGCTTATCATCCTTATATGCTTGGCTTGTTTGTGTGTGCCTCACTTGTACTTAATCAACAAGAGCTTCACATAGCACCTCAACCCTTATCTAGGGGAATCAAGAGGAGTTAGTCCAGAGTCCTTCACGGGGAATTCAGCTACACTTGTTGGTTGTATTAAGTGTGATTGCAAAATTATTTTAGCTTCCGCATTTAGTTTCTAAATTAGCATTTACACCTATTCACCCCCCTCTAGGTGTTTTCAGTTTGGAAACACCCTTATCACTCTTTTGAACAAGCGCCACATGATAAGTGTTGGCCTAAAGGCCCATCACTCTAGTTTTGATGATGATCAACTCATGTAGTTATAGTACTAATGATCTTGTGTTTAATTAGTGACAGATTTATGATCAAGATCTTAGTAGGTGTGGAGCTTCAACAAAGGATTTAAAGTCATATTTGAAGCTTACACGGTTTGATCCATCGAGCCAGTGATTGAGTTTGGATCGTGTTTGGACCAAGTCAAGAAGATGAGAAGACTTCAAGGGAAGACTTCAAGATCAAGACTTGTGTCTAGGTATAAGATTTTTGTTTTAGATAACATGTAAAGGATAGAATAGTTGGTGGATTGCTCAAGTATATATCACACACACACTCTTGATTTAGTTGTCTTCTCATAAAA
Source organism: Agave tequilana (assembly GCA_038442645.1). NCBI lineage: Eukaryota > Viridiplantae > Streptophyta > Magnoliopsida > Asparagales > Asparagaceae > Agave > Agave tequilana. The sequence goes on from JAVJIF010030650.1 coordinate 517,556, forward strand.
GAATTTTTAGTTTAAAAGACTTTCATTTTGGTAAAAGATTTTTCATTTGAAAAAATATCAATTGGTTTTTGGTATTTCTCATATATGTTATCTTTAACCAAAACCAAGTCTTATGCTTAATGTCAAAAACATAGATATTTCATCTTATGTGTGTAGTGGATCATATCCATACACTCTATGCTTTAATAAGTTCAAAATATCTTGTTTTTGCATTTGGTAAAGTTTTGGAAAAAACAAAGTTTTATAAATACAAGATTATGTCTAACAGTTTTTCTCCCAAGTGTTGTCCCAGAACTGGCTGACAGGCCAGGGCGGTAGACCGGGCGGTAGACCGACGTGCACAGAGTCGTGTACGTCTGGCAGTTCAGTGGATGGGTCGACCGGGCGGTCGACCGAAACTGAGAGTCAGCCAGGTCGGTAGACCGGGCGGTAGACCGACGTGCACAGAGCCGTGCACGTCTGGCAGTTCAGTGGGTGGGTCGACCGGGCGGTCGACCGGAGGCTCCAATGGTCGGATTTTTTGACCGTTGGGGGTCGACCGGGCGGTCGACCGGCCGATCTGACAGACCCCAATGGCTAGTTTTCTTAGCCTATAAATTTGGGGGTTTGGTCATTGTTTTGAGCCAAGATTTTAGAGACTTTTAGAGGCAGTTTTCCCATTCTTTTCAAGAGTTTTCTCCACATATTTGAGAGCAAATATTTCCTATCTAAAGGAAAGATTTTATCAAGAGTGTTTAAAGTGATTTCTTGAGTTTTTCACCATAGATTCAATCCTTGCTTTTCTCACAATCACTTGAGCTATCCATTGCTTTATCTATCCCTAGGATTGTGTTGTGAGAGTTTTTATGGTGATCAAAGTGTTTAGATCACCAAGAGATTTCTTTCTTGTACTTTGAGGAGGCGGGCAAGTGTGCTCGCGGTGGTTTTGAGTTCGCGTGTGAACTCTTGGTTTGAGGTGCGGCCTCGGTAAGCTAGTGGGCTTGCGTGTGTACGAGACTAGGGAGTCTGAGGGCTTGTAGGTGTTGCAGCACCGGGGAGAGATCCATTGGGATCTTGCATAGTGGAAATCCTTCGTGTGTCGAAGGCGGGGATGTAGAGCAAGTGTGCTCGAACCTCGAAACAAACCCTTGTGTTTGCGATTGCTCACTCTATCTCTCTCTCTCTCTCATTGTCTCTTATTTTATCTTGCATGCTATTATTGTCTTTATCATTTACATGCTTGACATACATTGTGCTTAATTGTTACATACTTGCGTGGGATTGTTTGCTAACACTTGTATTCAACCAAGAGAACGCGGCACCTCAACCCATTCAAGGGGAATCTAGAGGAGTTAGTCCAGAGCCCTTCACGGGGAATTCGGCTACACTCTTGTGTTATACAAAGTGTTTAGTGTAATAAGTTTAATTTGGTCATAATAGTTTTTAGCTTCCGCATTATTTGGCATTAAGTGACCATTAGATTAGCCATCACCTATTCACCCCCCTCTAGGTGATTTTACAATAAGGAGAGTGACTCAGATGAAAAAAGTACTACTTCCAACATGTGCTACAGGTCCAAGAGGATGCCCCCTTGAGGTATCCAAAAGACTAGTCTCGAATCCTTGGGTTGAGGACTTTTTGGATCAGCTTTAACCCTGGCCATCTGAGGCTAAACGCGGGTTTTCGCCTCGCGTTTTGGCAGAGTCTGCTTAAGAATGCGAGCTTCACATTGAGTAGTAAGAACGCGAGACTCACGTTCTGGCACAGATTAAACGCGAGTCTCGCATTTGAAAAACACCTAGAAGGGGGGTGAATAGGTGTAAGTGCTAATCTAGAAACTAAATGCCCTAAATGCGGAAGCTTAAACAAATATTGCAACACACTTAATACAACACAACAAGTGTAACCGAATTCCCCGTGAAGGGCTCTGGACTAACTCCTCTTGATTCCCCTTGAAATGGGTTGAGGTGCTATGTGAAGCTCTTGTTGGTTAAGTATAAGTGAGGCACACAAACAACCAAGCATATAATATGAATAAGCAATATGAAAATATGCAAGGTACAAATGCAAGCAATAGAGATGATATGAAATGTACTGATTGAAGATGCTTTGCATAAAATAAAAGAGAGGTAAGAGTTCGAGAGACAATGGATCAAACGCTAAGACAAGATATGTTTCGAGGTTTGAGCCCCTAGCTCTACATCCCGCCTTCACCACCGTGAAGGATTTCCAATCCACTATAGGAGTACCAAACTCCTCTCTCAACCTCCAATGAGGCAATACAACCACAATCCACCTCTACCGAAGAGGGATAAGGCCCATAGCCAACAAACACAATCACCTCTACCGAAGAGGGATCCAAACACCACTCCGATCAACCTCTACCAAGAGGGATACACAAATACAAGGAGGGTTTACAACTAGAGGCTTAAACAACCTCAAACACTTTCTCTTTTTCTTCTTTCCCACAAAACAAAAGATCCTAATAGATTAGGATAGAAGATAGCTCAAGTGTGAAAAAAACTAAGTGTTTTTGAACAAAGAAATACTCTTGGGAAAATACCAAATAGATATGGAGATATTAGATCAAAAACAACTTCCCAAAATCTAATTTCTTTGAAATACCAAAAACACTTAAAACAAATAAAATAGATCTTTTTGGCACAAAATTATTTTGAAAACTTGTTTAAAATACTAAGAAAAGCTTTGAAAATTCTGCTCAAAAAATTTTTTTAAAACAATGAAGAGATGGGGTATTTATAGCCCTAAAAGAAAACTATCCGTTAGGCTGATCTGTCAGTCTGACAGACCTCTGGTCGACCGCCCAACGGTCGGATTTGACCGCTGGCAGCTGCCGGTCGACTGGGCGGTCGACCGAAACAAACAGAGAGCTCTACTCTAAGAGCCGGTCGACCGGTCAGTCGACCGGCCCTCTGTGTCTGCCAGACGTGCACAGGGCTGTGCACGTCGGTCGACCGCAACAGTCGACCGGCCCTTGGTACGGTCGACCCTGCGGTCGACCGACCTGGCCTGTCAGCCACAGTCTGGGTCAGAACCTGGGTAAAACAATTATGTTAAAAAATCTTTTATCTCTTCTAAAATTCCATAAAACTTGTTTTAACATTTACTTCGATAAACAAACTTGTGATAAAAATTTCAAGACATATATCAACAAATTAGATCATTTTTGTGTCTTGCAAATTTATCAAAACCAACACTTGTATTTTATCAAACTTGTATTTTCAATAGGAAATCTGATTTTTTCTAAAACTTGTTTAAATACAAAAACATGATATTTAAACACATTTAAGCATATTGCATATGGACATAGGTCCAATATACATGAAACAAGATATATCATAGTTTTTGTCTTTAAATCTATAAAACATGTTTTGTAAAAATACCAAAACATAAAACACATGAATAGATAAGTCAAACTAAGTTTGTATAAGAAGTTAAGCATGCATGTATATAGAACATATCTAATATACATAAACCAAATAAACTTGTTTGATCAAACTATTCATGAAAACACATATCAAAACCAAAACATGTGTGTGTTGTGCACTTGAGCATATCAACTATACTAAACTTTACAACATGGATCTAAACACACTCTAAATTATGGATACCTAAGTCTTCTTGACGATCTTCATCTTCAAGTTGACTCGATCCCAAAACGTGATCCACGAGCTAGGCAAGGTATGATCTTGATGCTTGAGCCCTGAAATCACCATGTGAAAGCTTCTAAAACATCTTGTTGAAGCAATCACCTACTAATATCTTGGCTAATGATCTGATAAAAATCACAAGAATATTAGTAAACATAACTACATGAGTTAATCATCATCAAAACTAGAGTGGAAGGCCTTTGGGCCAACAATCTCCCCCTTTTTGATGATGACAAAACTCATGGAGTTATATATGCATGGATTAAAGTTAAACTTCAAAGAAGCTTCCCCTTAACTCATGCATAAACAAATAAATAATAAATATGCAATGAATGGCAATGCATTATATCATGCATGAAAACAATAAAACTCTTATATCAACAAAACATGCTCTAGGCTCTAGATATCAATGAAATATTAAATATTAAAGGTGTTCTAGATACCAATTAAATGAACAAATACAAATAAAACATGTTTTTTTCTTTTTAAAACAAATACATGTGCAAAGACATGCAGATAAAACTATAAAACCAAGTCTTCTCCCCCTTTTTGTCAATCATCAACAAAGGGGTAAAACATATAAAACAAAACAAATTCTTCTCCCCCTTATTGTATGAAACAAAGAAACAAGGAGGGATGAATAAGAAACATAAGCAACAAATTCTTCTCCCCCTTTTTGTTCAAAACCAAGAATCAATAAAGGGTTAAACACCAAAAACATTGATACCAATTAAAAAATATGTCAATGAAGTGCATGTAGATACCAATTAAAAACATGATCATAAACATGTAAGAAATATCTATATCAATTGAAAGTAAACAAGGCATTGAACCAAATTTCACTTAAACAATCATATATCATAAACCAATTGAAAGTGAAAACAAAAACTTGATACCAATTGATAAGCAAACAAATAGCATACCAATGATAACTAAACAATCTTGATATCAATTGAAAATATTATACTTTAATAGCATATGATACCAATTGAAAGTATTATTCAATTAAAATTCATTTTTGAAATCATAAAGTGTGGGAGTGGGAATCAAATAATGCGTAGGCTAGAATACCAATTGAAAATAAAATGAAATGCAAGTTTTCTCTCCCTTTATGAAATACAAACTAAAAACATGCATAGGCTTGAAATAAGATACCAATTGAAAAACTAAATCAATTGAAACAAGGTTGAATCTCAAGCTTTAGCATAAACAAATATATATATGTGTATGAAAAGTTCGATACCAATTGAAATTGATACCATTAGAATTTGAAAGTATACATACATACAAACATATATGAGTATACAAGAAGATTAAAATTGATACCAATTGAAAGAGTTTAATGATACCAATTGAAAACACTATAAGTTCAAATGTATATCGCATATAACAACGAAGAATACGAACTAGTTAAAATGAAAGATTTTGTTAACTAGTACGAAATCCTTCAAGCGGGGAATAAAAATAAATTAGTTTTCATAAAATGTGAAATCCACATGATAGTCAACACTCTAAATCAATTAAGCATAAATATGACTCATGAAAACATGGCATGAGCAAACGATAAATGTGAGTGTATAAATAAAATGTGAGTATCACAATCATGAAAAATATTCCATTAAGCTCATTTAAATTCCTTTAAACATGAAAACATAAAACTTATCTTAACTATTTAATCTTCAAGGCATATGTATGTCAAGTACAAACTAAAGTATACATACATATTCAAAACACAATGAGTCCACAAGGATATATGCATGAAGGCACGTGGCTCAAAAGGATGTATATGTATAATCAATAATTTGGACAAGATAGACATTTACATGAAGTTTTAAACATAAACATGAAAACATGAAAAGTTAAATTTTCATTTAAAACAAATTTCATTTCAAGGTATATGTATGATTTGTCAACACAAGAAGTATACATACATATCCCTAAATACAATTGAGTCCATATATATAGATTTGCATGAAAGGCAAATGACTCAAGGGGTATACATGTATATCTTAAAGTTTGGCAAAATAAACATATACATGAAATGAACACACAATCATAAAACAAATCCAAAAATGGGAATACAAGTTTAAAATGCATGGATCATCAAAACTAAACTGTACTAGCGCATCTAATGGGTTCAAATAAGCATTCAAGCACAAACATATATAGATTTATTTGTGGCCCACTATATGCACAAGTATATAACTAGTCTTAATGAAAACTAACACTTAAATATGTAATCAAATCATTAAGCATCAAAACAAGATAAAAATCAACATGATAAACAAAACATGATTATTATGTAAATTCACATGTTATTAGAGCTATGATGAACATGATAGCAAACAAATAGTGAGAACACAAAAGAATTTATCCATATAAACATGGGTGATCTCAAAAAGCTATACATGCATGTCAATTTGTCTAATAATCATGGTATTTAGCATATTAAGCAAACATGAAGTAAACATCATAAACATTCATATGATCATTATGAATATGCATGTGCATTAGATCTAGGACATACATATTAGTTTAAACAAGGTGAGAACACAAAAATATAAGTCCATATTAAACATAGGTGTCTCAAACAACTAACATGTATATCACTAATCTAATTAATCATGACATAGCATAATGAACAATAAACAATGACATGCTATAAACAATGAATAGAATGCAAAGCATGTAAATAATAAGGAGTTAGGAATCGTTACCAAAACCTAGAAGGCAACTTTTCAAAGCTCCAAAACATGGTGGTCTTTCCACCAACACTTCCCTTGAAAGTGATGCATCTAATTAATTTCCATGAAGCTCGGAACGCATCCACTCCAAGGTACGGCAACTCTCACATCATGTGAGAGCCCACACCTACATCATAAATAGGAGGGGTGGTCTTTGGTACCCATATCTTATTGGGTCCATGGGGGTTAGTACCTTCTCTAACCCAAACAAACTTCTTTGCTAAATTTACATTATGTAATCTATCAAAACAAAATCTAGCAAGGTGGCCCCTACGTCCACAATGTGTACAAGTGTACACATGAGCATACATGGTGTGATGGTGTCCGTGAGGAGCATGTATATGCCGTGGATGGTGTGCATGCATAATGGATGGAACTTGTTTCTTTCGAACCAAGGATTCCAAACGTGAATGGCTCTTGGCACAATGGCTCAAAGTGGAGCCCAAACAATCTACTCTCTTCTTAATTAAATTTATATCATTTTCAATCAAAGAAGAAGTGGAGCATGCAATAGGTGAAGTGTGTGATACTACCCTAGCATGGCAAACATGTGCATCAATTATGTTGCAAAATAATGTTTTTCTCTAAACAAATATTTAAATCATTTGAAATAGAAATTATTTTATTTTTCAAAGCAGCATTCTCCTTTAAAACAAAATCAAGTTTCAAAGACAAGTTTTCATTTTTCTTTAAAATATCACTACAATCATTTTATTTTTCAAAAGTTGATTTCTTTAAGTGCAAGATCAAGTTGAGATTTCAATGAATCCCTTTCATTAGAAATCTCCTCTTTCTCTAGCAAAACAACATCAAGTTTAGCAATCAAATTTTTATTTTCATTATTAATGCCTAGACTTTTCTTTTTCAAAACCTTATATTTTTCTATTAATTTTCACATGCAATAGATAGTTCTTCATTTAAAGCATGTGCATCATAATCATCACAAGAAGAACTAGAGCAATCATCACTATCTAAGTGGGTTTCCGATTGTACCTCAAGGGAGTCATTCCCTTGGACCATGAAGCATTGTGACTCGGATTCTCTACTAGATTTCTCTTCTTGTTGGATTGCAATTGAAGCTCGGAGGTAGTGGTTGTGGTTGTCAACAAATTTCACGCTGCAAATGCGGAATCAAAGTTAGAAACACGTATAAGATAATCTTTAGATAATGTGCTTCTAATAGCCTCAAGGGCTTGTGCATTAGCCCCTATATGATTGCAATTACCAAGATAGCATTTCTTGATAGCCGCAAGGAAAACATGCAAACCTAGGGTCTTTAGGTACATGGACATCCTATATTTCCATGTGTCAATGTTGGAGACATCGAACATGGGAGGTGAAAAGCAATCCATGGGTATAAACTATATGTGTGCAAACAAACAAATGCAAATGATAGATTAGCAAACAAAGGATCTCACTCCTAGGATGTTAAGCCTAAATATCAGGAGCGTAGGCTCTGATACCAATTGAAAAACACCTAAAGGGGGGGTGAATAGGTGTAAGTGCTAATCTAGAAACTAAATGCCCTAAATGCGGAAGCTTAAACAAATATTGCAACACACTTAATACAACACAACAAGTGTAACCGAATTTCCCGTGAAGGGCTCTGGACTAACTCCTCTTGATTCCCTTGAAATGGGTTGAGGTGCTATGTGAAGCTCTTGTTGGTTAAGTATAAGTGAGGCACACAAACAACCAAGCATATAATATAAATATGCAATATGAAAATATGCAAGGTACAAATGCAAGCAATAGAGATGATATGAAATGTACTGATTGAAGATGCTTTGCATAAAATAAAAGAGAGTAAGAGTTCGAGAGACCCCAAAAGAAAACTAGCCATTAGGCTGATCTGTCAGTCTGACAGACCTCCGGTCGACCGCCCAACGGTCAGATTTGACCGCTGGCAGCTGCCGGTCGACCGAGCGGTCGACTGAAACAAACAGAGAGCTCTGCTCTCACCGGCCCTCTGTGTCTGCCAGACGTGCACAGGGCTGTGCACGTCGGTCGACCGCAACGGTCGACCGGCCCTTGGTACGGTCGACCCTGCGGTCGACTGACCTGGCCTGTCAGCCACAGTCTGGGTCAGAACCTTGGTAAAACAATTATGTTAAAAAATCTTTTATCTCTTCTAAAATTTCATAAAACTTGTTTTAACATTTTACTTCGATAAACAAACTTGTGATAAAAATTTCAAGACATATATCAACAAATTAGATCATTTTTGTGTCTTGCAAATTTTATCAAACCCAACACTTGTATTTTATCAAACTTGTATTTTTCAATAGGAAATCTGATTTTTCCTAAAACTTGTTTAAATACAAAAACATGATATTTAAACACATTTAAGCATATTGCATATGGACATAGGTCCAATATACATGAAACAAGATATATCATAGTTTTTGTCTTTAAACTTATAAAATATGTTTTGTAAAAATACCAAAACATAAAACACATGAATAGATAAGTCAAACTAAGTTTGTATAAGAAGTTAAGCATGCATGTATATAGAACATATCTAATATACATAAACCAAATAAACTTGTTTTGATCAAACTATTCATGAAAACACATATCAAAACCAAAACGTGTGTGTATTGTGCACTTGAGCATATCAACTATACTAAACTTTACAACATGGATCTAAACACACTCTAAACTATGGATACCTAAGTCTTCTTGACGATCTTCATCTTCAAGTTGACTCGATCCCAAAACGTGATCCACGAGCTAGGTAAGGTATGATCTTGATGCTTGAGCCCTGGAATCACCATGTGAAAGCTTCTATAACATCTTGTTGAAGCAATCACCTACTAATATCTTGGCTAATGATCTGAAACTTAAAAATCACAAGAATATTAGTAAACATAACTACATGAGTTAATCATCATCAAAACTAGAGTGGAAGGCCTTTGGGCCAACAACATTTTGGAACAAAGACGTGGACCCCGCGCTTGAGCATTGAGACGCGCGTTTGAAGAACACGGGTCTTATGTCGCTTTGGAGAAACGCGGGTCTGAGCCACGCGTTCTACGTCTGCATGGACGCGGGTCTCGCGTTTTAGAACAAAAACACGGACCTCACATTTGGGCGTTGAGACGCGCGTTTGAAGAATGCGGGTCTGTTGTTGCTTCTAAGAAACACGAGTGTGAGCCTCGCGTTATGTATCTGAAAAGCAGATTGCAACTACATAGTCTTCAATTTGTTGTCGATGGGCGCGACGCCTTCGTCAACGTTCAGCATTCCCGTTGAGTCTCGGGAGTTGTGAGGAACCCCGACAGCCTGAAATTGCAGAGTCTGGAGAGGAGAGAGATGGCAAGACTGGCCTTGTAACGCCCCGATCCTATGGGTACAAAGACGTTATTTATACATATATACGCGGGGTGAAAATACCATCACATATATGCTCTAAGCATCAATATAGGTAAGAATCAGAGTACAGAGCATAGTGGTAATATACATTCCAGTAATAATAGCACAAATATATAGTTATCACAGAGAATGATACAATATTCAAAGAATATTAGATCACCAAAAAAACGCAAAAGCATGATATGCAATATAAAAAAAACTGAAAAATACTCACGAATAGGAAGATGAGAATCTCGCGAGCCGATCAAGAGGGTTGGAAGAAAAAGGACTCCAGACAGACAACCGTTAATCCATGCTTACACTACGCACTCTAATCAACTACAGTAAGGCCACCACGGTCTAGGCTCCTGATTCTAGACATGAAGGTCCAGGGTTGTCAGAAAATAACCCAGCAAATATGTAAGATGAAGCCAATTGGCGTGCTCAGGCAGTCACACGTGTACATGATCAAGTGATGTGGTTCAGACAAGGTACAGACATTGACCAGAACATAAAGAGAAATCATAAAATAAGTGGAGAACTAGGATTCAAGTTAACACATGGATAACGATAATCTCGAATAGAGAAAGCATGCATCAAAAACTGTGCTATGAGGATAGGACATACAAGCATGAAATAAAATTTCAAGTAATGCGTTAAATACAAGTGTGAACAAAACCAGTTATATAAGCTTAGACTTTGAATTCATGAGATTGATACGTGGAGGGGATAATCCAAATAAGAAAACCCTTATATATATACCATATACCCCATGTCACCATAACCTGAGTGTATATAACCTGAGCTACCCCATACAGGAGAATATTAAAGTGTTGCATTTTAAGTTATTCAATAATAATAATAATCAGTACCATCTGATATTTCAATCGCCTCCCTACCAGTGTCACCCGTCACTGACAGTCCATACTAGAGTTTGCACTCTGGTAGAACTCACTCAGATCTAATTTGGGTGTACCAGTATCCTAACAAAAGAGAAACCAAATATCACACATTCTCAATACTATTATTGATGGTAATTAATTCTTATGTTATTCGTCTGATCCATATGTTTAGGTATGTGTTACCGACACTCATACATCCACTTATGAATAAGACGAGTTATTATTAGGAAACTGATAAATCTGATAGCTCATATTTATAGTGAGTCCCGCCTCTGCTCGATACTATAGCTCATGAGATCAGGCTACTGCCTCGGGGGACTTATCATTACGCGCCCCACCCGACACTTCAGAGATATAACTCCTGCTTCTGGGACTTATCATTACGCGCCCCACACGACACTTCAAAGATGTCTACCATTATAAATATTACATCATACCAGTATTCATCAGTTTTTCCCATCCCAGTGTAAGTTGAGAAAATTATTATATATATTGTCCAGTGATAATGTTCACAGTGTGTTCTCAGTAATCTAATATCCGTGATTATCGGGGATCAACAGGAGTATAGTATTAGGAGTATAATATCAGGAGTCTCCCTATTACAGAGGTTTAGGAATACAGGAGTACAGGAGTTCATGAGTGCCAAATGTCTGGTAGCAGTATAATAATTATGTCAAGTCCTCGTAAAAACGATAATCATGAATAGGCAATGTAATACAGATGTCAGGTGTGATAGTATCTAATCCGAAGTCATAGCATCAGGTCAAGTGTATCAGTACCAAGTAGCAAGTATCATGTATCAGGTGATAGCATGTCAAGTATCAGGTGTCCCATATCAAGTAACATGTAATTAATATGTTGGTGTCAGATATGTATATCAGATGTCAGATATCAGGTGTCAGGTATTAGGTGATAGTATGTCAAGTGTCAGGTATTAGATATCAAGCATAAACATATCGGTGTCAGGTAATTAGCAAGTCATGTGACATGATACAAGAAATAATATAATAAAATATTTCAAACTCTTCACAACCATATCAATAAGAGTTATTAATCATACTATTAATAATCCAGACGGGGCTAGTTAAGTTAGAGCAAGTTAGACCGTGTTAGCATAATGCTCGGTACACGGCGGAACTTGGCTCCTGGCAGAGTTAGCGTACAGCTCTAAACGCTAACGCGTTCGACGAGGCTACACTCGCGGCGGAGTGCACTCATGAACATCAGGCCAATGCACACGGCGAAGCCACATTCGCGGTGAAGCTAGACACACACGGCGTATGAACGCCCGGCTAACACACGTGACGAAATCACACTCACGACAAAGCTAAATGCACGCGGCGAAGCGGCATATGAACGTCCGATTATCACACACGGTGAAGCTCCACTTGAATGGGTCTAGCTGTAAAGTACTGAGCGCTAAGCTTGCCTCCCGGTGGGGCTATATGAAATTCGAAGGTTAAATAGGTACTGCACAAATGTTAGTACAAAACATGCATATAAATAACAGTACACGTCAAGCATGAAATATTGGTACTGGAAATTACAATCAACAGGTATTAGCAAAGCATGTATAATATTAGAAAATCACTCACATATCATATACTAAGCAGTATAACATGTGTCAAGTCGCATAACATGCATCATGAATTAAATATTAGAAAAACACTCGCCCAACATAAAATATAGTACTCGTCCAAATACCGAAAGGGAGTACTTGTCCAGATACCAAAAAAAGAGTACTCGCCTAAATGCCAAAAAAAAGTACTCGCTTAAATCTTCAAAAAACTCTGTAAAATCTCGGAACACCAGAAACACGTGCATGAGCCACCAACATATATTAAAATATATAAATATTAATTTATTGAGAGAGAGAGTAAGAGAGAGGAGAGAGAAATAGTGAGAGGAGAATGAGAATCAGATCCAGAACTAGTGTGAGAGAGAGAATGAGAATCAGATCCAGAACCGAATCAGAGAGGGAAGGAACTAGATTTAGAGAGGGGAGAGAGAGAAAGGGAGAACACAGTGAGAGAGGGAGAGAAGATAGGGGACAGAACACTAAATAAGGAGGAAGGAAAGAAAAAGAAAGAAGGAAGAAAGAAAGAAGGAAGAGAGAAAGAAAGGGGAAAGGGATTTCAATGAATTCAGAAAAAATCTCCAAAAATGTATTTAGATGGAAAATAAGATTCTAAGAAGTAATGTGAAAGCCGTTTTTAAAAATTCAATTCTGTTTGAAAACTAAAAATCTGAGAATCGGTCAGCGATACCGATCGACATCGATTTTGAAGATTTTGAATAATTCAGAAAAATCTAGAATATCTAAATCTAAAATATTAGAAAACGATATTTAAAACTAAAATCGGTAAAATCAGATTATCAGAAAGGTCAAATCAGACACTATGTTGGTATCAGGTCCCTGGTTCAGACTCGCCTATGAGTCTGGAAATTCGGATCCAATATAAAACAATAGCATAAATAAACACAAAGAAAAAAATAAATACTAGGAGAAAATAAAAAATACGATAAAAAAAATCAAAATACGTATCTAAGTACGTATTCCAGGAATTGGGTGTTACAGGCTTTCTTCGTCGTTTTGTGCATGAGCTAGCACGCTAGAACTGTGGGTCTCTCGAGAGATGTTGAAGCAGGCTGTGTGGGCTACACGGGAGGTTTTCAAAACCTCTCTAGACACGATGTTGTTTGCGTTGTGAGCAATGGCACAGGCCACTTTTGGAGAAGTCTCCGAAGAGACTTGAGAGCGGGTCCCCGAAGAGACTCTGCGGTACTGCCGCGTTGCTTTTGGGCTATCGAAGCCCGAGAAAAGAAAATCTTCAAATTTTCTTTGGTCGAATTCGACGACAAGCGACTCGATCATTGATCAATTAACTTGACATCAGCTTGCGCCATGGCTTTCTTGTCGGTAGAGAAAACAGTCCCCAGCGGAGTCACCATCTTTTATTTGGTCAAAAAGATGCAAAGTAAAATTTCTTTGAGTGGATGAAATATTACAACGGAACAATTTCGATTACAAAAGAGGGGAGGATATTCGAATCTCCCCTTTGTTTAAAGATGGGTTCTTCGTGTGGCGATGGAGAGTGAATCTTATTCTCCGTTGACCGACTGAATGACAAGCTTCTCTTGATCATTTTAAGGATGTAAGACCACTCCACTTGGACATGACAAGTGTTGGAGTTCTCTTTTTAAAGAAGAAATATCTTTCCTTCTCTTTCTCTCTCTCCTTTGAAAGCCCAAAGCTTCTGAACTTTGTGGCTATTTTGCTCCTTTAAAAAAAAGAGACCCACATTCAATAGCTTTCATGGCTATTTATAGGAGTGTTCAGGGGTAAAATTGTCCCCTAGAATCCCTCCATAATGGAGATTCACTTCCTACATTATGTGGGTGTTAATTGATCCAGTAATGAGGCAATTACAAAAGAAATGCAACCCTCTCGGGTTCTGTTCTGTTGCTGAAACGTGGAGCTCACAGGCTCGCGTTTGAGTTGAGACGCGAAGTTGTCTGAGGTATGCGTTTGAGTTGAAACGCGACTCTGGCTGAGCTCCATGTTTGAGTTGGAACGTGGGCTTGGTTGATTTTCGTGTTTGAGTTGGAATGCGACTCTGGTTGAGCTCCGTGTTTGAGTTGGAACGCGACTCTGGTTGAGCTCTGTGTTTGAGTGAAAATGCAATTTTCGCGTTGGAGTGAGGTCCGCGTTTGAGGACTTGCCTTCAATGATTTTTAGACAGTCTACAAGGACTGTGATCACTGATCCAGTCCTCACAAAATGCCCCTACTTATGGGGACTGCGACCATGATCGCAGTCCTCACAAAAATATCATGTTTTTTAGCCTTCTAGGATTGCGATCATGATCGCAGTCCACTTTTTTAGGCTGCGACCATGACCACAGTATTCACAAAAATGTCCTATATTTGAGTCTTTATGAGGACTGTGATCATGATCGCAGCTCTCGCAGTTCTCAGAACTGCGATGACTGCAGTCATGTTCGCAGCCCTCACAAAATGCCCTATTTTTGAGTTTTTGCGAGGGTTGCAATCATAGTCTGGCGAAGTTGGAGACCGATTTCCAAATAAGTCAGGAACCAGTTTCTGGCGAATCTAGCACGGAATTTCCGCGAAGCTAGAGATGTGCTTTTAGCGGAGCTAAAGCATGTCTGTCAGCGAAGTTATGCAAGCGTTGTGCTAAGCCAGCACTAGACTCACGGCGGAGTTAGCCCTTAGTGGGGCTGAAGTAACGCTTCTCGGGAACGTGCTTTAGGCGCCGTTTCAAATTAATTTGAAACGACTGCCTGCGCTCCTTTCGAGGCGTCGTTTAGGCAATCAGCCTATAAAAGCCTGATCGGGCTTAAAAGAGAAGGCTCTTTTCTTTGAATTTTCTGAGAACTCTGATTCTCTTCTTCCTTTTTTCTTCTTCGTTCAAGAATTCAAGAACTTCCACAGTTCTCCAATGGCTCCTAAGAGACGAGCAGGGAAAGAGGTAGCAACCTCTACGACGGAGGGTCCTTCTCCTCCTCCGGTCATCGAACGACCTATCGCGCGTAGGGATCTTTCCCTTTTGATCAGAGATTTTTATCTCTCTTTTACAGCCGATTTTTGGCTATATTCTGATGAACCCAGAGCGATCAATCATGATCTTGTGATCTTAGGGAGTTCAATTCCCTGAATTTTCCTTGATTTCTTGATTGGGAATCGTAGAACCGAAGGGTCTCTTCTTCAAGCTTCCAGGCGAAGCTATCCCTTAGGCGGTTCACATCCTATTGAATGATAGGGTGCGAAGCTAGCCTTTGGAGTGTGGCTGAAAAGGACCTTAATGCCCTTAAGATAATCTTTAGGCAATAATACATTTCTGACGAAGTTGGCCCCTGGGGCTTTGTTGCGTTCTGTTGTTCAAGGTCAAGCTTCCAGAGCGAAGCTAACACTTGGACATTTTCCCGCTTCCTGCCTTCGTGTGGAGCGCGGAGTTACGCTGCAGCTGCGAAGCTAAGCTTCAGGGCGAAGCTATCATTAGGCCAGCTTCGCTCGGAGAGCGAGGCTATGCCTTAACAAAAATTACATTCTTGTTCTAGCCCTTATTTGGTTGAGGAACTAATCATAGTTTCTCCTTGTTCTTGCAGTGCATTATACTCTTGGTCCTCTGAACAATCTCTTTGGCATAGCCAGGGGGCTAGATGGCAACGTCAGCCTACAGTTTCAAGGGCAGGCTTCACTATTCAGCGAGCGAAGCTCTCCTGCTCGGGATGGACTTATTCATGGTGGGGATCAGCGCACCATGAGGAGCATCTTAACTACTGATCCCCTTGAAGATTCTGACCGAAGAATCTATCGGAAGCCCGACTTCATGTTCGGAGATGCAGCGCCAGACAACGATCACCAGCTGCTAGCCGGAGAGGGGCAGTGGATTTTCAAATTGGATGGTGAGTAGTACTATCTCCCATCTAGCAAGCGGCATTTTCCTTTGTCCTTCTTTCAGTGCGTGACGAGGGCTCGAAAGATGCAGTGGCAAGTGACTTGGGTTACTGACTCCGTTCACGTAGGGAAGTTGATAATTCCGTCCCCTGGTTACACAAGGATAGGTCCTCCTCGCTGCATATTGGGTCTTCACCCTGGGAATGTACTTTCAGACATCCCAGTGGGAGAAAATCCTGCGGTGGCTCAGACCTTTGGAAATCAATTCTTTAAGGTTTGTGACAATTATCCAGCCACTGATTTCAGGACTCCGGGATGGATTCACCCTCCCAAGGCATGGTGGAGGGACTTGACTCTATATGTCCTTACTCATTTTGAGGAGGATCTGGAGAGGCTGGGGCTTTATGAGGCCGTCAGGGCGACCTGTTATGGCATTCAGATGAGCGTAGCGAACTTCTACGCCATCTTTGAGTTGTACTGCCTGGCTACAGGGACCTTCTTCACCCTTGTTAGCGAATTGGGTATGGCTCTGCACGAGATGTGAGAAGTCTCTGCTCTGCCTTTGGGGTCTATCCCATATGAAGAATATTTTCCGTACGAGGTGGAATTGGCACTTCTGGAGAAGCAAGAGCCCGCTTTGCTTGAGACCTACCGAGAATTGATGTGACACCTCTACATTTGTTCCAGCATGCATGGGAGCCATAAGGGAGCTTCATGCAGTTTGAAGAGCTGAGGAAATTATTTGTTTCCCGACTTGGAAAGTACTCCTGAAGCAGCTCATTGTGAATTTGCAGATGAAGACATCTTTCGTCGGATGCAAGAGCACTCTCAAGGGGATTTAATTCTGCAAGAAGATAACAGACCCTATGAGAAAAGCGATATTCTTCGGAGTTTCCACCACCAGGCTCATCGACCGATGTCCCGGAAGGCACTTCTAACTAGTTTCTTAACGGTCTGTGTGGTGCCATCTTCGTCCGGCGATGTCATTCATCCAACTGTCTTATTGCCTGCCGTTCGTCTAGTCCATGGTCGTTCTCTTGGACTTCTTCTGGCCATGGTGTACTGTATTCAAAGAGACCTTCGTGCATTGATGGAGGCTTTCTGTAGGCCACCAACAACGAAGCGGGGAAAGGGACTATCTTGCCTCGCGATGGGCCAAATCCTCGAATAGGTTTGCCATATACTTATTTAATGGCTTGGTTCTCCCTTCACTGTCCTTCCATCATCCAAGCCAGAGAGGAGCCCTCAGAAGGTGTTCGAATGGCGCTTCTCCGTCGATTCGAGGGGTGTTCATGGTCAAGGACTTATGTAGCTGCGGTCCGTAAGCTGCTGTGCCGTCATGACGTTTATACCCTTTTCCGATGCTTTCCCTACATACGCGATGCGGGCTATGGTGAAGAATTCAAGGATATGGGAGAAGGGCAGACGTCTTTGAGTCAGGGAGTCTTCGAGTGGCTGGTTAGCATCTGACCATCGCACTTGTTGTATAGAAGTGGGGACACCTGTTACTTGGAGCCCTATGTTCCAAGTCGGTTTGTCCGCCAGTTTGGGTATGACCAACTGTATGTAGGCAATCCAAACAGCAATCTGGCGTTTATGGGGAGCCTCATCGATGGAGCTCGTGCCTGGCGGTTCTTCATTGCTGGCTGTACTGAGGCGCGACTGTGCATGCCGCTAAGGACTCCGAACCTTCTGACGACCCTGGGATTCTATCAATGGTATAGAACTTCGAACTCCACACCTACTGGATTTTCTATTAATTTCTTGGTGTGAAGTTAATCTCTCAGCGGCTGAAGCGGAAGGTCACTGAGAAGAGCGAGGTTAAGAGGGTCCGCGTTCCAGGCCTCGGGGAATTCATCGCCGTTGATGATAGCGAAGCCTCGGATGTCGGAAGTCCTCGTTTTGAAGCGGATACAGGTGTTGAGGCTCCAACAGCTGCTTTTGGTGGGGTGGGCACGGCCCCCATAGAACATGCTGAGTAGAAGAAGTGGAGGAAGAAGATCCTGACGTCCACTTCAAGCGAAAGCGGGAAGGTGGATCTCGCAGGAAGAGGGTAGTGAAAAAGCCTCGTCGCTACGCTCTTACGGTTGTTGCAGAGGGCGAATTATCTGTAGTGCCTCGTCCTCCTGCCCCATTAGTCATTAAGTTGTTGGTTCCTAGGCTGACTACTAGTAAAGCTACTCTGGACCTGGATAAGTTCAGCTTCGTTCTTGTAATATACTTCTTATGTGTTCCATATAACTCATTGTTTAATTTATGATTCAAGAACTGAGGCGGTGAGAAGCCCGAGAGCTGAGGCTGCCGGAGAACAAGGGGAGCATTATGATCCCTTGTTCACTTATAGAGAAGGCGATGAAGCTGGCTATTTCGCCGTCTCGGAAGAGTCTGGAGATGATGCGGCTGATGTAGGTCCTTCGGGTGCTGGAACTTCAAAAGGAAGTCCCGTAGCTTCTAGCTCTTTTGGGTGGACCACGGAGGGTTCGGCCAGTAAAGGTGGGCCGGGCATTCGTGTTGATTCCGCCAAAGATTTTCCGATGGAGCCTGTAGGGACTGATGCAGCCGTCAAGACGATTGAGGCAACATCACCTTTTGGTACTGCTTTGACCTTTTGACTT
The DNA here is from genome assembly GCA_038442645.1 of Agave tequilana. Lineage (NCBI taxonomy): Eukaryota > Viridiplantae > Streptophyta > Magnoliopsida > Asparagales > Asparagaceae > Agave > Agave tequilana. The sequence continues at coordinate 536,242 of JAVJIF010030650.1, forward strand.
CTGCTATTTATTATGCTTTGCCTAAACAAAGTCTTGTTTGTAGGTGTTCCGCCTCTGGGTGCATCGACTTCAAGAGAGCCAACCCGTCTTCCTGAGGGATCCAGGGGTGAAGTAAGTACTTTGGCCGCGGCGGATGCTACTGAGTTGGATGCTTTGTTTCACGACCTGCCCTTTTATCAGCCTGAACCAGTTAGAGGAACTGAAATTGAGGGGACGGTAATCATAGAACCAACCTCACTTCCAATTATATCGGTGAGTGAAATGCCATTGGTTTCGCCAGTGCCGCCTATCTTGCCGAGCGCGGAGCTGAAGGTAATTACCAGTCCTACTTCTCCAACATTGGTGGTTGAGCCAGCTCTCCCGAAAATAGTCACTAGTCCTACCTCGGTTGTGGCTAGTGTACTGGTTTCAATGAGGACTCCTCCGAGATCACCGACGACCCCTCATGTTTTTGCAGCCAGTGCTTCTATTATTTCCTCCATAGTTAAACCAGTGAAACCAGTGGAAACTCTGTCTTCAGGGGCTGCTCGTTTGCCGGGAGTAATTGAGGCCGAGAATGAATTCGTGACTGAGTTAGTCGACAGCTTTTATAAGAGCTTGAAGCGATCCATTGCTTTGGTCTTGAAGGGCTCGACTATCTCGTTCTCTGCTTTAAAGGTGGTCCTCTCCCGAAGCATTGACAGTATCCGGGACTTTGGAGGTGATGATCAGGCCGCCGCATTGGAGCTTTTGGTGGACAGACTTGAGAGGGATGTGGACGAATGGCGCCGTCTTAGCCATTCAGATTTGGAGTCTTCAGTTAACGAGCAGCTTGCGCATCTTGTTGCTCAGATGCATGAGGCTCATCTCGCCTCTCAAGAAGCTGCTAAGGCAATTTCTTCTGATTTGAAATCCTTGGAGACAAGGAAAGTAGAGCTTGGGGATGCCATAGACGCTTTTAGCAATGCTCTTCTTGACGCTGAGGATAAAATTGAAAAGGCCAAGGAAATGATCAGGAAGGCTAATCTTCTTTTGTCCAAGGCTGAACCAGTGCGTCTTGAAGAGACTGCCCGGCTTGAGCAGCTTAATGCCCAGAATGACGAAGTCTTGCGGTAGGAGCTAGCACAGAGGGCAACCTTGGTTGAAATTGAAGCTCGCTTGGCCCAGACGGCGAACTTTAATGAGGCCGAATTAAGATCGCAGGCGCTTATCAGGGCTGCTGAAGATAGGAAGACTAGGCTGGCCACTCTTGAAGGACGGATCAAGTCCTATGAAGCACCATCATAGCTTGTAATATGTGCCTTCATGTATCCCTCTTTTGGAATCAATAAAGAATGATTTTATTTTGACTCCCCTGTTGCATTTTCAACTTATTTCATCTTCTGAATTCTTGCTTTCAAGTTGTATTGCAGCTATTTGAGAAAATAGTCCTTACTGGACTAAAAGATGAGACCTGGCTATCCGCCGGTTCAGAGGTCGCAATGACGTAACTGTTAAGAAGCCGCCAAGCTCAAAATTTTGTCGTATGATGACAAAGAAATAGTCCTTGCCGGATTGAAAGATGAGACTTGGCTATCTACCGGTTCAGAGGTTGCAATGACGTAACCGATTGAGAAGCCACCAAGTTCAAAATTTTATCGTATGATAACAAAGAAATAGTCCTTGCCAGACTGAAAGATGAGACTTGGCTATCTGCCGGTTCAGAGGTCGCAATGACATAACCGATTGAGAAGTCACCAAGCTCGAAATTTTGTCGTATGATTACAAAGAAGTAGTCCTTATCGGACTGAAAGATGAGACTTGGCTATCTGCCGGTTCAGAGATCGTAATGACATAACCGATTGAGAAGCCACCAAGCTCAAAATTTGGATGGAATTTGGAAGAAATTGTCAGAGGTATATTGTTAACGTGACAACCAGAAAAGTCCACCAAAGACTGAGTGGGACTCAGAAACTTGCTGGGGGGCTAGGAAATGAATTCCATAGAAGATCATGTGTCAGAGGTGTAATGTTAACGTGACAAAAAGAACTTCTTAGGGATTTGGAAAGCAATTTGTCAGAGAAAAACGAGATCACTGTCATAGTTTAATGTTAACTTAACAGCGAAATGGATGCCAGAGGTATATTGTTAAACATAGCATGAAAAGGTCTCGTTCTCACTGGGAAAAATGAGGAAATCACAGTCATAGGTTTAATGTTAACTTAACAGCGAAATGGATGCCAGAGGTATACTGTTAAACATAGCATGAAAGGGGTCTCGTTCTCGCAGAGAGAAACGAGGAAATCACTGTCATAGGTTTAATGTTAACTTAACAGTGAAATGGATGCCAGAGGTATACTGTTAAACATAGCATGGAAGGGGTCTCGTTTTCAAACGAGGAGATCACTGTCATAGGTTTAATGTTAACTTAACAGCGAAATGGATGCCAGAGGTATACTGTTAAACATAGCATGGAAGGGGTCTCATTCTCGCAGAGAGAAACGAGAAAATCACTGTCATAGGTTTAATGTTAACATAACAGCGAAATGGATGCCAGAGGTATACTGTTAAACATAGCATGGAAGGGGTCTCGTTCTCGCAGAGAGAAACGAGAAAATCACTGTCATAGGTTTAATGTTAACTTAACAGCGAAATGGATGCCAGAGGTATAGTGTTAAACATAGCATGAAAAGGTCTCGTTTTCAAACGAGGAGATCACTGTCATAGGTTTAATGTTAACTTAACAGCGAAATGGATGCTAGAGGTATACTGTTAACATAGCATGGAAGGGGTCTCGTTCTCACAGAGAGAAACGAGGAAATCACTGTCATAGGTTTAAAGTTAACTTAACAGCGAAATGGATGGAAAGATCTTTATATGTAGTCTTACCATTCTATGGATGAGAATTGGTAAGTGATTTTGGAGAGGGAATCAAATGGGAATAGGTTCCTTAGGATTTTTAGCAAATCCTCAGCTGTCAACGGGTTTGATATGCCTTTACCAACTACCGTTTGAGTCGGGCTAGCCATGCTATTCCCCTCAGCATGATGAGTTGTCGAGGACTTATGTTGGGCTTAAAGGCCAACATTTTCCTCTATCCTTAACCGTTAAAAGTGTTGGATCATGTGGTTAGTGCATGTAACCTTGATTCTCCTTTGAGACAACCAGTGTATGACCAGGTTCCTACCGGTTTATGGTTGTATGATCTCGTTTGGAGGAAGAGAGAGGGCTCTTTCTACGTACCTTAGATTTGAAGGTCTTGATCAGAGGTGTATTGTTAACTTGATCATGAGAAGGATCCTTAATCAAGGATAATACTTCTTTAAGAACTTGCCATTGATCGGCATCATGAGTAAATCACCATTTGAAGTCATAAGGCGATATGCTCCGTTTGAATAGACTGTTTCTATTACAAACGGTCCCTCCCATTTGGGTTGAAACTTGCCTTTGGTTTTGTGAGTCATGATAATTGGTCGTCTGACGGCTAAAACCAAATCTCCTTTCTGGAAGACTCTTTGTTTGACCTTCTTATTGAAGGCTTTTGAGATCCGAGCTTGATATAACTCGATGTGCTGCTGAGCTTGTAACCGCTTCTCATCTAGTGCTTCGAGTGACGCAACCGATCATTGTCCTCTGATGTGATCTTAGTGATCAGAGCAATTCGTAATGACGGCATCTGAATTTCTAACGGTATGACTGCTTCACACCCGTATACCAGGGAAAAAGGCGTATTGCCTGTCGGGGTTCGAACCATGGTTCGGTAGGCCCAAACACATTCACCAAGCTTTTCGTCCCAATCTCGCTTGTTCGAGGAAACGAACTTTTTGAGTAACTTGATGATCGCTTTGTTGAATGCTTCCACCAAGCCATTAGCGGCGGGATTATAGGCAGTTGAAGCCACATTCTGAATTCAGTATTTATCGCAGAATCGATAGAATACCTGGCTTATGAATTGGGAACCGTTATCATGAATGATCCGCCTAGGGACACCAAACCTATAAATGACATGGTGTTTGATGAAATTAACCACGTTAGAAGTTTTGACTTCAATCAGTGGTATAGCTTCTGCCCACTTTGAAAAGTAGTCGGTTACTGCCAGGATAAACCGGTGTCCTTTTATTGAAGAGGAGCTGATTGGCCCTACGACATTGATTCCCCATGCTTCAAATGGCCATGAAGCAACAGTTGGGTGGAGCAACTCTGGAGGCTGGTGTATGAAATCCGCATGAATTTGGCATGCTTTACACCTTCGTGCATATTGGATGGCATCGGCTATCATAGTTGGCCAATAATATCTAAGCCTATGCAATCTGTCTTTAAGTTTTGGACCTGGCTGATGAGCTCCGCATATGCCGTCGTGTGCTTCTTTAAGCACTTCCTATGCCTCTGAATTAGAAAGGCAACGGAGGAGAACACCATCATATGAACGACGGTAAAGTGTCTTCAGAGTTGGATCGTAGTAAAAATGGAGAGACCTTCGTCTGATAGATGCCACTTCTTTAGGATTGTCTGGCAGCAGACCATGTAGAGCATAGTCGATGAAAGAAAATTGCCAATCTCTCGGCTCAAGATCCGTCGAGATATTATAGACCTCTCTGTTTCTTAACATATGTTTAGAGCAGACAAGGTGTCGAGTCGCCATTGTAAGGTGATACTCGGTGTTGACTGGCAGGGCTAGCGTTGTTGCTAAAACAGCAAGAGCATCCGCCTTAGTATTCTGAGATCGAGATACGTGCCCCATGTAAAAACCATCAAACAGATTAGCCAATTCGATGACTGTGTGATAATAAGGCACCAAATCCTCGTGACAGACCTCGTATTCGCCTTTAACCTGATTGATAATCAGTTTTGAATCGCCATAAGCTTCAAGGTAGCGTACCCTCATTCCGTGGGCGAGCTGAAGACCAATGAGTAGAGCATTATATTCCGCTACATTGTTGGAGCAAGATTCCGTCAGAGAAAATGCTCTAGGAAGGACATGATTCTGTGGAGAGATAAACACAACCCTCACGCCGGCAATGATCTTGCCTTTAGGGCCTATTCGTGATGATCCATCGAAGAACATCTGCCAAATTTCATCCTCTGAGGCTACATTGGACTCGAAGACTTCATCTGGAATATCTTCATGAAGTTTTGAGTATTCCGGAACTGGATGAGCAGCAAAGAACTCTGAAAGGGCCTGTCCTTTAATCGCCTTTTGAGGGATAAAAATCATGTCGTATTGAGACAAAAGAAGCGCACATTTAGCTAATCTTGAATTTAATGATCTGGCTTCGTCATGAGAAGACGCAAAGGATTCACTCTGGAGATGACATGTATGGTTTGGCCACCAAATAATGTCGCGTTTCCTGAACGGCAAAGACAACAGCTAAGCACTACTTCTCAATAGGATTATAACGAGATTCCGCTCCTATCAGAGTCCTGCTCAGATAATAAATGGCATGTTCGTGATCATTGTCGTCTTTTTGAGCAAGAAGGGCACCAAGAGAATGGTCCATAGCTTTCACATAAAGCAGGAATGGTTTTCCTGATGTGGGTGCTACTAAGACTGGAGGTTTTGTGAGATATCTCTTGATATCCTCATAAGCTTCCTGACAAGCTTGATCCCATACAAAGGAGGCACCCTTTTTCATGAGTCGAGTGAACGGTTGATAGTGGCCTGAGAGATTTGCGATGAATCTTCTAATATAAGCCAGTCTACCTTGCAAGCCTCTAAGCTCTTTGAGATTCTTAGGTGGGTGCATGCTTTGAATGGCTTTGACTTTATCTGGGTCAAGATGAATTCCTTTTGATGTAACAATAAACCCAAGGAACTTGCCACTCGAAACTCCCAAGAGGATTTTGTCGGATTCATTTTTAGTTGATGAGCCCGCATTATGTCGAACATCGTTCTCAAGTCACAAAGATGGTCATTCTTATTGCTGCTTTTGACAGCAATGTCGTCGACATAGCATTCTACCGTTTTTCGGAGATGATCGCGGAAGATTGTACTCATTGCCTGCTGATAGGTTGCTCCGGCGTTCTTTAGGCCGAAGGGCATCACAGTGTAACAGTATACCCCCAATGGCGTTCGGAACGAAGTATGCTTCTCGTCGTCGGGATACATCTTAATCTGGTTGTACCCTGAAAAGCCGTCCATGAAAGACATTCTTTCAAATCCACAGGTATTGTCAATCATGACATCGGTGATGGGCAGTGGGAATTCGTCTTTAGGACAAGCTGTATTGAGATCACAGTAGTCGATGCAGATCCGTATTTTCCCATTCTTCTTGAGGACAGGAACAATATTAGCAACCCAATCTAGATGTTGTTCCTCCCGTATGAAGTCACATGCAATGAGCTTATGAACTTCGGCTTCAATAGCCTCCATAATGTTCAGGCGAAACCGACGTTGTTACTGCTTGACTGGCTTGGCGTCAGGTTTGATATTTAGACGATGCATGGCTACTTGTGGATCAAGTCCGGGCATGTCTTTGTAGTTCCATGCGAAGACGTCTATATACTCCTTTACGAGTATTATTAATTCTTCTTTTCCATAAGTGATAAGCTTTCGCTTATAAAGATGGGTTTAGGGTGATCTTGACTACCCAAGTTGACTTGCATCACCTTGTCTTCAATAAGTGGTTCGCGCAGTTCGAATCGCTTTTCCCATTGAAGGTCTAATTGCTGAGCCCATGGTTCCTCATCAGTAGCTTCCGCAGGCTCCAATTGACTACTTGAGGTCATATTAACGGTGAGAGTCTCGAACATCATTCCCACACTGACATCTGAGTCCCACTCGGAGGATGAGGCAGAATGTGATAGAATCGGTTCGCCATCCCTGAATTGAACCGTTGCTGGTGGTGTGAATGTAACGTATCCCAACCCCCTGCGTGTGTTATCATAGTAATTTGCAGGTTTCCCTTTTGGCATAAAGTTACGCAGCAAACTACGCCTTCTTTTTCTGAAATTTAGGCCCTCTTCATTTTTTAGGTTGTACCCCATTTTCTTCATTATATGGCGCGCTGGTCGCGCATAATGAAAAAATTGTGGGGTGTCCAAGTCTGAACTTGAATCCATAGCTGTGGACCCTCGTGGTTGGGCTCTACCGAATGTTATTGGTAACTGACCTTCTTTGGATGGAGGGATCACTAAAACGGCCCCTTCTACAGATTTCATAGGTGTGCCGGTTGCACTTGGTCTATGTAAAGGCATGTGCAAAGAGCTATCCGTGATGGATTCAAACAACCCAATACTCACAGGATAATCAAAAGAAATATTATCATTAATTACCCATTCGCCCTCATCTTCAGAAGGAGTGTTACATTGGGGATTATTGAGACATGCTATAATTAGTTCACCAATCAAAATGGCTGGCATGTCTGCTTCAGATTCTGAATCTGCCTCATTGCCACTATCATCATCGTCCGACAATGATTCTTTCGATGTTTCACCGGTCTCTTGATATAGGAGAGCGTCAGTGAAGTAATTTTTCACCCCTTTGAATGGTTGCTTCTCAGCGAAGACAGCTCGTACTGTTGCATCATCTTCAACATATTTGAAGCACTGGTGCAGAGTGGAGGGAACAATCCAGTTGGCGTGGATCCACGATCATCCTAGTAGCAAGTTGTATGATGCGTCAGCGTCAATGACATAGCACATCACTTCTGACTTTTGGCTGCCGATTTGGTAATGGAGTCGAATTTTCCAAGTGGATGACTACTCCCGGCATTGAAACCGTATATTGTAGTAGTGGTTGCGGACAACCTATATAGTGGTATACCGAGGAAGTAGAGGATCCTTTTGGGGATGATGCTGAGTGCAGACCCCGGATCAACCTGTACCCTTTCAATGCATGTTGAACCGATGTATTCGGTGTAGTACAGAGGTCGATCGTGCTTGTTATCCTTGAGAAGCATATCTTTTGCTGTGAAGGTAATAGCGGGCACCTTTGATTGTACATGATGGCATTCAGGGCAAGAAGACTGAACGTCATCTTTAGGAATTTCTGGCATATACGTCATGAATGATTTTGAATCAGCCAGCGCATCTCTGAGTGCTTCTCTTGTCTCTTTCGAGAGATGAAGGAGCTCGTGTATGGTAATACGAGCCGGGATATTGGCTAGCTGGGCCAATATGTCAAAACGAAAGGCGTGTCAAGCCCTGGGCCTGAAGGATTCTTCAGGACTGTTGGCCCGGAGGCCTTCCTCTCTAGTTTTGATGATGATTAACTCATGTAGTTATGTTTACTAATATTCTTGTGATTTTAGTTACAGATTATTGATCAAGATATTAGTTGGTGATTTCTTCAAAAAGAGGAGTTTGGAAGCTTTCACATGGTGATTCCAGAGCCCGAGCGTTAAGATCATTCATAGCCATGCTCGTTGGATCATGGAGTTTGGACCGAGTCGACTTGAAGATGAAGATCGTCAAGAAGACTTAGGTATCCATAGTTTAGTTTAGTGTGTTTTAGATCCATTTGTAAAGATAAGAATAGTTGATATGCTCAAGTGCACAACACACACGTTTTATGGTTTTTGTTTTTCATGAATAGTTGATCAAAACAAGTTTAATTGGTTTATGTATAGTAGATTCATTCTATACATGCTTGCTTAACTTTTAAACAAACTTATTTTGACTTTCCTATTCATGTATTGAAAAATCCAAGTTTGATAAAATACAAGTTTTGGTTTTTAGTAAAATGATAAAACACAAAAATGGTTTCATATGCTTGATATTTGAGTTGAAATCTTTATCACATGTTTATATATCAATGCAAAATGATAAAACTATTTTTGTATATTTTTGGAAGTTTTATTGGATTTATTAGAATATTTTTTACCCTGATTTTCTGACTCAGAAAGTGCCTGACAGGCTCTGTCGGTCGACCGCACGGTCGACCGAACCAGGAGCCGGTCGACCTGGCGGTCGACCGATGTGCACAGCTTGTGCACGTCTGGGCTGGCACTTGGGCCGGTCGACCGGACCAGAGAGCTTTGCTCTCTGTATCTGGGCGGTCGACCGGGATGCCCCAACGGTCATATTTATGACCGTTGGCGGTCGACCGGCTGGTCGACTGCAAGCCTGTCAGGCTGACAGATCAGCCTAACGGTAAGTTTTCTTTTGGGGCTATAAATACCCCATCTCTTTGGGGATTTTAAAAAAAGGCTTTTGACAAGAAAAATTCCAGAGTTTCTTTAGTGTTTAAAACAAGTTTTCAAAAGTGTTTTTGTGCCAAAAAGATCAATCTTATTTATTTTAAGTGTTTTGTTTATTTCAAAGAAAATAGGTTTTTGGGAATTAGTTTTTGATCTATAAATTCTATATCTATTTGCTATTTTCCCAAGAGATTTTCTTTGATCAAAACACTTGTTTTCCACACTTGAGCTATCTTCTATCCTAATCTATTATGATCTTTTATTTTGTGGAAAAAGTGAGTTTTTGGTCTTTGTAACCACCAAGTTGTAAACCCTTATTCTTGTGGGGTGCTCCCTCTTTGGTAGAGGTTGAGGATTGTGGTTTGCTCCCTCTAGTGAGAGGTGGAGTTGGTTTGTGTATCCCTCTTCGGTAGAGGTGATTTGTGGTTGTTTGGCTACGGGCCTACCCCTCGGTTGTGAGGTGGTGTTTGAGAGAGGAGTTCGGTACTCCTTGTGTTGTAACAAATCCTCCTCGGTGGAGGTTCCCTCGATGGGAGTATAGTGGATTAGAAATCCTTCTCGGTGAAGGCGGGGACGTAGAGCTAGGGGCTCGAACCTCAGAACATATCTTTGTGTTTGCGTTTGATCCATTATCTCTCTAACCCTCTCTTTATTTTTGTGCATAGCATCATTCATATCATACATATCGTATTTGCTTGTGTTGTCCTTGCATTGATTCATATTGCTATTCATTATATGCTTGGATTATTTGTGTGTGCGTCACTTATACTTAACCACAAGAGCTTCATATAGCACATCAACCCTTATCTAGGGGAATCAGGAGGAGTTAGTTCAGAGCCCTTCACGGGAAATTCGGCTACACTTGTTGGTTGTATTAAGTTTGTGCAAAATAGTTTATTAGCTTCAGCATTAAGTTTCTAGATTAGCATTAACACCTATTCACCCCCCTCTAGGTGTTTTTCAATTGGTATCAGAGCCTACGCTCCTGATACTTTAAGCTTAACATCCTATGAGTGAGATCCTTTGCTTGCTAATCTACATTTGCATTTGCTTGTTTGCACACATTTAGTTTGGACCCATGGATTTCATGACCCCACTTATGTTTGATGCTTCCAACATTGTTGTTTGGAAGACTAGGATGTCCATTTACCTCCAAACCCTAGGCTTGCATGTTTTCCTTGCCGCTACCAAGAAATGCTATCTTGGTAATAGCAACCATATAGGGGCCAATGCACAAGCCCTTGAGGCCATTAGAAGCACACTTTCAAAAGATTATCTAATGCATGTTTCTAATCTTGATTCCGCTTTTGCAGTGTGGAACAAGTTGACAACCACCACCACCTCCAAGCTTCAATTGCCAATCCAACCGGAGGAGGAATCTAGTGGAGAATCCGATTCTCAATGCTTCATGGTCCAAGGGAATGACTCCCTTGAGGTATATTCGGAATCTTAACTAGATAATGATGATTGTGCTAGTTCTTCAAATGACTTTGTTGATGCCCATGCTTTGAATGAAGAACTATCATTAGTTTGTAAAAAATTAATTGAAAAATATAAAATTTTGAAAAAGAAAAGTCTAGGAATTGTTAATGAAAATAAAAGTTTACATTCTAGACTTAACAATATTTTACAAGAGAAGGTTGAGGTCTATAATGAAAGCGATTCATTAAGATCTCAACTAGACCTTGCTCTAAAAGAAAATAAATTTTTAAAATCTAAAAATGATTGTGAAAATGTTTTGAAGAAAAATGAGTTTTTATTGATTTTGTTGTAAAAGAGAATGAGTCTTTGAAAAATGAAATTGTTTTCATTACAAAAGAATTAGATATTTGTGTTAAGAAAATTGTTTCTTTGAAAAATAATATTGATTCTCATGTTTGCCATGCTAGGGTAGTTTCACCTAGATCACCCCTTGCATGTTCCACCTCTTCTTTAATTGAAAAAGATATATCCATGCTTAAGAAGAGTGTTGATTGTTTGGGCTCCACTTTGAGCCAATGTGCCATGAACCATACACGCTTGGAATCCTTGGTTCGAAAGAAACAAGTTCCATCCTTTCATGCACACCATACACGGCATACACATGCTCCTCACGGACACCATCACACTATGTATGCTCATGTGTACACTTGTACACATTGTGGACGTAAGGGCCACCTTGCTAAATTTTGCTATGATCGTATACATGTCTCTAATTTAGCAAATAATTTTGTTTGGGTTAGAGAAGGTACTAACCCCCATGGACCCAATAAGATATAGGTACCAAAGACTACCCCTCTTGTTTATGATGTAGGTGTGGGCTCTCACATGACGTGAGAGTGGTCGTACCTTGGAGTGAATGCGTTCCGAGCTTCATGGAAATTAATTGGATGTATCACTTTCAAGGGATGTTTGGTGGAGAGGACCACCATGTTTTGGAGACTTGGAGAGTTGCCATCTAGGTTTTGGTAACGATCCCTTACTCCCGTTTATTGTTTACATGCTTTCATTTCATTGTTTATAGCATGTTTTGTTGTTTAGATATTATTATGAAAATGCCATGATTATTAGATCCTTGACATTCATGTATAACATTTTGAGACACCCATGTTTAATATGAACTATTATTTTAGTGATCTCACCTATGTTTAGCTATCATGTTTATCATAGCTCTAATAACATGTGGATTTTTATAATAATTATGTTTTAATTTATCATGATGATTTTGATCTTGTTTTGATGCTTCATGCCTTGATTACTTGTTTAGATGTTAGTTTTCATTAAGACTAGGATTTATACTTGTGCACATAGTGGGTCACAAATAAATCTATATATGTTTGTGCTTGAATGCTTATTTGTTCCCATTAGATGTGCTAGTATAGTCTAGTTTTGATGATTCATGCATTTTAAACTTGTATTCCCATTTTTGGATTTGTTTCATGTTTTTGTGTTTATGCTTAACTTCATGTATATGTCTATTTTATCCAAACTATTATTTATACATATACACCCTTTTGAGCCACGTGCCTTCATGCACATATTTTTGTAGACTCGGTGTGTTTGGATATGTATGTATACTTTAGTTTGTATAAGACATACATATACCTTGAAGATTAAATAAGTTTTGATGATTTTCTTGTTTCAAGGAATATTGAGCTAAATTGAATACTTTCATGATCATGTTCTTCACATTGTATTTGTACACTCACATTTCTTGTTTACTCATGTTTTATTTTCATGAGTTATATTTATGCTTCATTGATTATGAGTGTTAGCTATTTTGTGAATTTCATGTTTTTATGAAAAACATTTTGTTTTATTCCTTTCTTGAAGGATTCCGTACTAGTTATCAAAATTTTCATTTAAACTAGTTCGTATTCTTCATTATGATAGTTGTTTTCAAACAAACTATATTTTTAAATCTATTTTTGAAAACCCCTACCGTCCACGGGCGGATGGATGGGAGATCATGCTCATGTAGGCTTTATAATGAAAATCTTTTTAAACTTGAACATGATTGGGAGGATAGGTTATATGAGCTATACACTTGATCTTATTGTTGTTTCAATTGGTATCATTGGATTCTTTCAATTGGTATCAATTTTGACCTTTTTTGTATACTCATATATGTTTGTATGTATGTATGCTTTCAATTCCAATAGTATCAATTTCGATTGGTATCAAATTTTCATACATATATATATATGTTTATGCTAAAGCTTGAATTTTTTAATGAATATCATGTTTCAATTGTTTAGTTTTTTCAATTGGTATGCTTATACAAGCTTATGCATAATTTTAGTTGGTTTTTCATAAAGGGGAGAAAACTCATATTTTAGTTTTCAATTGGTATTTTGTTCCCTTACTTTATGATAGAAAATAATAATTTCAATTGATATCATATGTTTAAAATGAACAATTATTTCAATTGGTATCAAGATGTTGTTTTCATTTTTTAAATTGGTATCAAGAGGCACTTCATTGACATATTTTTTAATTGGTATCATGTTAAATGTCACCCCTTATTGACTTTGTTTTGTTTTAGACAAAAAGGGGGAGAACATTATTTTTATTGTTTTTACCCTTTTGTTGGTTCTTGGTTTCTAACAAAAAGGGGGAGAAAAATTTATTGATTTGATTTTTCTTTTACCCCTTTATTGATGATTGACAAAAAGGGGGAGAATTATTTGAGAGTTTATATGCATAAAACAATAAAACATGTTATACGCATTTTTATGTTTTGCATATATTAAGTTTATTTGGTATCTAGAGCATGTTTTATTTAATTTAATTGGTATCTAGAACATGTTTGTTTTTGAAAATTTCAATTGATATAAGAGCATCTTATGTTTTATGCATATCTATGCATGTTTTAGCATTCATTGCATATATTTATGTTTTATTTGTTATGCATGAGTTAAGGGGGAGCTTCTTTGAAGCTTAACTTTAATCCATGCATATATAACTCCATGAGTTTTGTCATCATCAAAAAGGGGGAGATTGTTGGCCCGGAGGCCTTCCTCTCTAGTTTTGATGATGATTAACTCATGTAGCTATGTTTACTAATATTATTGTGATTTTAGTTACAGATCATTGATCAAGATATTAGTTGGTGATTGCTTCAAAAAGAGGAGTTTGGAAGCTTTCACATGGTGATTTCAAAGCCCGAGCGTTAAGATCATTCATAGCCATGCTCGTTGGATCACGGAGTTTGGACCGAGTCGACTTGAAGATGAAGATCGTCAAGAAGACTTAGGTATCCATAGTTTAGTTTAGTGTGTTTTAGATCCATTTGTAAAGATAAGAATAGTTGATATGCTCAAGTGCGCAACACACACGTTTTATGGTTTTTGGTTTTCATGAATAGTTGATCAAAACAAGTTTAATTGGTTTATGTATAGTAGATTCATTCTATACATGCATGCTTAACTTTTAAACAAACTTATTTTGACTTTCCTATTCATGTATTGAAAAAAACAAGTTTGATAAAATACAAGTTTTGATTTTTGGTAAAAATAATAAAACACAAAAATGGTTTCATATGCTTGATATTTGAGTTGAAATCTTTATCACATGTTTATATATCAATGCAAAATGATAAAACTTTTTTGTATATTCTTGGAAGTTTTATTGGATTTATTAGAATATTTTTTACCCTGTTTTTCTAACCCAGAACAGTGCCTGACAGGCTCTGTCGGTCGACCGCACGGTCGACCGAACCAGGAGCCGGTCGACCTGGCGGTCGACCGACGTGCACAGCCTGTGCACGTCTGGGCTGGCACTTAAGCGGTCGACCGGGCGGTCGACCGGACCAGAGAGCTTTGCTCTCTGTATCTGGGCGGTCGACCGGGATGCCCCAACGGTGATATTTATGACCGTTGGCGGTCGACCGGCCGGTCGACCGCAAGCCTGTCAGGCTGACAGATCAGCCTAACGGCTAGTTTTCTTTTGGGGCTATAAATACCCCAACTCTTTGGGGATTTTAAAAAAAAAGACTTTTGACAAGAAAAATTTCATAGTTTCTTTAGTGTTTAAAACAAGTTTTCAAAAGTGTTTTTGTGCCAAAAAGATCAATCTTATTTGTTTTAAGTGTTTTGTTTATTTCAAAGAAAATAGGTTTTTGGGAATTAGTTTTTGATCTATAAATTCTATATCTATTTGGTATTTTCCCAAGAGATTTTCTTTGATCAAAACACTTGTTTTCCACACTTGAGCTATCTTCTATCCTAATCTATTAGGATCTTTTGTTTTGTGAAAAAAGTGAGTTTGTGGTCTTTGTAACCACCAAGTTGTAAACCCTTATTCTTGTGGGGCGCTCCCTCTTTGGTAGAGGTTGAGGATTGTGGTTTGCTCCCTCTAGTGAGAGGTGGAGTTAGTTTGTGTATCCTTCTTCGGTAGAGGTGATTTGTGGTTGTTTGGCTACGGGCCTACCCCTCGGTTGTGAGGTGGTGTTTGAGAGAGGAGTTCGGTACTCCTTGTGTTGTAACAAATCCTCCTCGGTGGAGGTTCCCTCGGTGGGAGTATAGTGGATTAGAAATCCTTCTCGGTGAAGGCGGGGACGTAGAGCTAGGGGCTCGAACCTCGGAACATATCTTTGTGTTTGCATTTGATCCATTGTCTCTCTAACCCTCTCTCTTTACTTTTGTGCATAGCATCATTCATATCATACATATCATATTTGCTTGTGTTGTCCTTGCATTGATTCATATTGCTATTCATTATATGCTTGAATTGTTTGTGTGTGCCTCACTTATACTTAACCACAAGAGCTTCATATAGCACCTCAACCCTTATCTAGGGGAATCAGGAGGAGTTAGTTCAGAGCCCTTCACGGGAAATTCGGCTACACTTGTTAGTTGTATTAAGTTTGGGCAAAATAGTTTATTAGCTTCCGCATTAAGTTTCTAAATTAGCATTAACACCTATTCACCCCCCCTCTAGGTGTTTTTCAAGGACATGGTCGAACCGGACTTCCCTTGGCTTCTCCTTTCCCTTTGTTGGAACTGAAGCGGATGCTGGCACTTGTACTGACGTTGTTTGCTGTTGTGTCTCGTCAGTAGCTTCCTCATACTGTTTTAAGTATGATTTTCCAGATCGAGTACCCGTCGGCTGAGGTACATCAGTCTGCGTCGTGCAAACGTGCTTTTCCCCCTCAGAATTGCTGAGAGAAGCTGATGTAAGATTGTCATCGTCTGGCAAGATGGAGATGACATTGCAAGATTTGCCCTTCGATTTGGACTTCTTTGAATCTCATTGTTCGTCTTGGATAAGGTTTGGGGTTATCCACATGATTTCCCCTATCTCCAGCGTTAAGGGAACAAGACCCTTATTATCTTGAGTTTTAACTGCAGGATGTTTGACTTCCAGCCGTGGCGCAGGGACTGGATAAATCCCATCAGGAACTGTGACCTTTGGGGTTTTACCGAACTCGAGGGTCACAATATTTGTCGTGACTTTCTTTTATTCTGACTTCTGTGTCAGGACTCCGTCGTCGATCAAAGCTTGAATTCTGTCCTTGAGGACAAAGCACTTGTCGGTAGGATGGTGAATCATCCTGTGAAAGAGACAGTATTTGGGATCGTTCGTGCGTCCTATTTCATTGGGACGTCGAGCATCCGGCAGCTTCAATTTATTCCCTTTGTGGAGTAAATGGAATATTGTGGCCACCTGATCGTCTTTGAAGGAGTATTGTTTCAGAGAAAACTTAGACTCCTGATTATTGAAGCCGCTCTTCTTGGCCTTTGACTGAACATCCTCTGATAATTCAACGGACATAGTCACTTTCCCTTTAGCTTGAGAAGACTGCGCCATGTCGCCACGTCCTTTATTATTCATACCCCATTTGCCTTTAGGGGTGGATGGTTCGAACTTTTTAGCTGACTTTTCGGCTATCTCAGCTTGCTCGACCAGTTTTTTCCAGGTATGGGCTTTGACAGCCCCCATGCGAACCTCTACTTGGTCTAAGAAGTTGTGCCTGCATGTCTGTAAGAGCATGGGTAATAGCATCCTTGCTGGGCACATCAAGGACAAGTTTCTGAACCGCTCAATGTAGTCACGGACAGATTCGCCCTTCTTCTGTACGGTGGAGAGGAGCTTGTCCATGGTTACCTCGGTATCGTCCTCATAGAAACGAGAAAGGAATCGGGTTTCTAGGTCGATCCAGGAATTAACTGAGCTTGGAGGGAGACACCGGAACTAGTCAAATGCTACCCCCTTTAAGGTGCCAATGAACAGCCTAGCCATGTAGCATCATTGTCTATAACATTACCGGTCTGAGACCGGAAATAGTAGATGTGCTGATTTGGCGAGCTCTTACCATCGTACGTATGTAACGTTGGTGGTTTGAACTTTGGTGGGTATGGTACTGAATCCCACTCCAGCAGGTAAGGACGGACTGTCCCTACTTTCTTTAATTCATCCCTCTGAGCTAGGGATGCGATTTGAGTTTGGATGCCTTTAAGGACTTCAGCGTCCAAAGAAGAACCTTCCTTGGAATTCTCCGTCCTTGGCTGTTCATTGCTAAGATGTTCTTCCTTATCATGGTTACTCCCGGTATCATTATTATTCCGGCTATTGAGGAGTTGAGCGCGCATCTGTTGAATGTTATCCAAAGCTTCTTGCTGGGTCTTGAAAGTTTGCTCCTAAGCTTTCAAGCGTCGACGAAGGTCATCATTACCGTTATCAACCATATTCACTGATACTCTGTCTGTTCGCACTGAGCTGACTGTCGCCGAAGAGGCATACCCACTATCTTCGTCTTCTTCATCAGACCATTGGACTGATCCTTTCATTGGTTCTGGTGAGGTTACTGCAATTGAGGAAGATGGCTGTTCATAACTATAGGGTATTGCAACCCTAGATCTGGTGTTGCGGAAGATACCTTCTTCGTGTACCAAGACTTCGCCCAAGCTGGGGCTATAATCTAGATCTGGGGAACTGTAGAGAGTGTCGTGGGACGCTCGTCTGCCCCTACGCAGCTCTCGTCCTCTTCCGATCATGTTAAGGATGCAGAGGGTAGATCTCGCGATACGCTCCCTTTACGATGTTTCACCGGGGCCTGCACCGACAGTCGATCAAAAACTGATCGTCGGCCTGGGGGAGTGGCGGGGATTGGTCCTGGCCGGCAATGGACGGAGTGGACTGTCACCAACTGACATCCCGCTTGTTGACAACAGGAGGAAGAAGTTTGGAAAGATCCTGACTTCCGTTTGCTTGTCAAGAATTCCCGCAAGTCGGACCCAGTTGGGCCTAGACAATCCAGCGTAAAGGCTCTGTTGGATTGCGCATAGGACGATGTCCTGCTCCTTTTATCACCACAGAGGGGATTAGCACTAAATAGTGCTTCAGCTCTAACTTCGCGGCTAAGAACCTTGGGAATGTCCTTGGGTGTTGAAGCTGTATAAGCACCGCTGTCAACACTTAGGAACAATCTCTTAGCTCCGCTACAAAGCGCGAGCTTAGCGCTTGATGGACTGGGGAGCGAAGCACGCTTTGGTGCTTTCTTCGCTATGTTGCTCCGAAGGTGATTAGCCTTAGATAGTGCTTTGGCTCTAAATTCGCGAGGCGTTACTGCTCTTGAATTGGGCGAAGGTATGGTCGCCGTTGTGACTTCGCGGCTAGTAGCCTCGTTGGAGCAGGCAGGCATCTTGCCTTTTTCTTCGCAAGAGAGACGCACTTGTGGCTAGCTACGCCTGAGGCTTTATACAGAGCCTTCTGCTTTGGCCTCCCCATCTGCTTTGACAAAGGAGACCTAGGTTCGCAGGGAACCTGACTAGCCACACGCGAGGCTGAGGGGTGTCGGCAGAATTCTGCTTCTGGTTTCTGTTCTGAAACCTTGGCCATGGAGACCTTTCTATGCTTCCGTGCATGGAACATTAGACCACCCCCAGAGAGGACTTCTTCAAATTTTCCTTGGTCGAAGTGAACGACCAGGTTCTCGAAAGTGATAGGCTTACATTGCGGGCCTGCTTCCTTATTGCGCCAGAGGACCGCGGCAGGCTCGCAGAGAGCCTCATCTGTTTCCGCAGAGACTTGCTTTGAAGATTTAGCCAAAGAGGCTCTAGCACACCGGCTTCCCTGAATTCAGAGATAGACCCGAAGGTCTGTTCGTCGCATTGCGACACTTAATTCTCAACAGTGGAGAAATCATTCCCCAGCGGAGTCGCCATCTTATTTTTCATTGATTTTGCAAAGGGGAAAACTTACAAAAAAAAAGTGTCGAGGAGCTAAATTACAAGTAACACAAAAGATTACAAGTAGATCTCCTCTGAGATTCTAGAGAAGTGTGCCGATAGGAGTCTGGTCAGCGCGCGACCACTTTGTCTCTTTGACGATGCGATTGATAAGATTCCCTTCTCGCCTGGTTCGGAGAATCGGAGAACAGAATGTTGGTAGAACCCTCTCGTTACTTCTCAAACTGCCTCCACTTGGGAATTCCTTCTCGCCTGGTTCTGAAAATTCCTTGAGAGGAAGGAAGGTATTAGGGTATCAGCACCCTGATTAGAGAAGCCGTTCTCTAAATTCTCTGAATTCTTGGAAGCAAGAGAATAGGTCTCTGTTTAGCCGTCTCTCTCTGTTTTTAGCCTCTTCGCCTCGTGCGTGTGTTTTTGCGCAGTGTCTCCTCTTGTGCCTCTGGTGGGCTATTTATAGGGAGAGCAGGGGTATAATTGTCCCTTGAAAATCTGAAAAAAGATTGAGTCAATCCGTTCAAATCTGGAAAGTAGCCTTGCTGCGAGGCTAGAATCAGCTTTTGCGAAGCTAGGAATAGCAGGTAGCGTTGATCTCCTGATCTGTTTTGATTCTTTCCATATAATTAGAAGATCTCCCCGATCCTCTTACTCGTTTTAAGAGAGTCAAGAGATTATGGCAAACAACTGCCCAATTTGATCTCAGATTTGATCTTGATTAGATTTGATCTTGATCTTGAATTGATTTGATCTCATCTGGAGATTTAATTGGTCAAAGGTTGACCATCAAAGACCCGCAGCGGAGCTGCCGCGTCGAGCTCGCAGCGGAGCTGGAAGAAGCATCTGGCGAAGTCAGAAGAAAGCTCTTCAGCGGAGCTGGATAAACATCTGTGGAGAAGCTACCATCCTTCTGCGCGGTTGCGTGTGGCTTCGAGCGAAGCTAACTCTCTATGGAGTTAACTGAAGCTGTAAGTTAGCTTTCCGATAAAGCTTTGCATGGCTTCAAGGCGAAGTTGGACAATCTTAACCTCTCAGGCGAGGCTATCCCTTTGGGCTCATGTGATGCTAAGTGTTGAGCTAACTTAGCATCTTAGACCTGCTTAGGTCTCTTCAGAGACAATCTGGGCTCACTGTCTGCTTCACTAGATCAGTAGAGTCCAAGTTGCTGCTTTGTCCCTCAGAGATGGGTACAAAACTGGTCGTCAGCTTGTCTGTCACTTGTCTTTTGTAAATGTCAACAAGTTTAGACATTGTTCAGGCAAGTAAGAATCTTATCTTTTTTAAAGTGTCAACAATGGCCATATACTCAGCCTTCGTAGTAGACAGTTTGACAGTAGATTGTAGAGTAGAGCGCCAGCTGATCGGTGCTTGAGACAATGTAAACACATATCCCCTTGTAGACCAGCGTTTGTCAAGGTCTCCGGCGTAGTCAGAATCAACATATCGGATACACTCTTCCTTAGCAACATCCTTCTTGAATACCAAATCAATGTCTACGATATCTTTAATGTACTGTAGAATCCACTTCCGTGCCTTCCAATGACCCCTCCCGGGATCGTGCATATATCTGCTAACTATTGAAATAGCTTGTGACAAGTCGAGTCTTGTACACACCATTGCATATATTAAACTACAAACTGCGCTAGCATAGGGAACATGAGTCATATACTCACGTTCTTCAATAGTAATAGGAGACATGGTAGCTTTTAACTTGAAATGAGGAGCCAGTGGTGTACTTATAAACTTTGCATCATCATTGATGTTGAACTTCTGAAGTACCTTCTTCAAATACCCCTTTTGTGTCAAGCTAACATTGCCACTCTTTCAGTCTCGCTCAATCTCCATGCCTAGCACCTTCTTTGCTTCACCCAGATCCTTCATCTCGAATTCGGAAGACAAGTCTTTCTTCAATTTATCAATAGCAGATCTGCTTTTAGAAGCAATGAGCATATCATCCACATATAAGAGTAGATAGATGAACTCTCCTCCAAGTAGCTTATTGTAATACACACATGTGTCATTATAGCTTCGTGTATACCTCTTTCCTCTTATGAAACTGTTGAAACGCTTGTACCACTGTCATGGAGATTGCTTTAATCCATACAATGATTTCTTTAGTTTGCATACCATATTCTTCTTTCCTGTAGTTTTGAACCCTGTCAGTTGAGACATGTAGATCTCCTCTTCAAGATCGTCATGAAGAAAGGCAGTTTTCAAATCAAGCTAATCAAATTTCAACTCGTATTGGGCTACCAATGCCAACAAAATCCGAATAGATGAGTATTTTCTAACAGGTGAGGATATCTCATTGTAATCAATACGTTCTCGTTGAGCGTAGCCTTTAGCTACAAATTTGGCTTTATGATTACACACATTTATTGCATTATTCTTTATTATATTTTCATATTTATCGTGTAATAAATCTGCTAATTTTCTTATCTTAAATGTCTATTTTACAGAAGATAATCATGGAGAAAAAGAGGATAAAATCAAATAAATATCAATTAAAGTCAGATTTAACTAGATTTGGTAAGAGGAGGATGAACCCAAATCCAGTTGGTTAAATTCAGATTTTGGTGAATCAAGTGGTAAAGCCGAAGATCAAAAGGAGAATCGTCAAAATCGAAGACCTAAACTTAAAATCCAGCAGGAGATAAAGAAGAATCGTCAAATTAGGGACATGCCCCCCCCGGGTGTGGCCATCTGGCCATACCCAGGCCGCGAAAGCCGCGTTTTGGCGGCTATGAATGCTCCCCCTAGTTTCAAACGCTCTCCCCCTTTTGATATTTGCTTATAAATACTGGGATTTCTGAG
Organism: Agave tequilana; assembly: GCA_038442645.1. Taxonomy (NCBI): domain Eukaryota; kingdom Viridiplantae; phylum Streptophyta; class Magnoliopsida; order Asparagales; family Asparagaceae; genus Agave; species Agave tequilana. The sequence continues at coordinate 557,816 of JAVJIF010030650.1, forward strand.
ACTACAGAGGACGATTAGGCAGAGAAGGATTCTTAGGCTTATTTCATTCTAGTTTAGTTTAGGTTTTTATTTTTTTCATGTAACTTTTATTTCTTTGTAAGCATAGGTTAGAGTGTGATTTATATAAGTAAGAGAGAGAGATTTATGTTGAGAGTGACATTGATGTATCCTCCTTCTTTCTTTTATCGTTTCTATATAAAGGTATGAATTTTTTATGTTCTTCTTTATTTGCATGTTCTTCTTCTTCTTTCTACTCTTCCTCTTTTGGTTTTGATGATAATTCAAGTGAGTTGAATAGCATCGGTATTGCCTTGTCATAGCAAGTACCATCGATAGCTCATAACAATAGATTCTTCCCTATGTATCATTTCATATTTGCTCGAAGAAGCCTTGATGATGTAATGTGAATTTGGAATGAGTTAATCTTTTAAGTTATGAGCTGATCGCCTCCAGATCAAGATAAACATGCAAGGATTTCAGGTAAGTCATCAATCGGAAGAGCTAGGCAAGTTCTTTTAGATTTTCTTCTTTTCTTTTAATCCTTTAGTTTAGATCACCACTTTCTTCTGACTCTTTTATTCACTTTTTTTATTTCTTTCTTTAACTTAGTTTTCTATTTTTCAAAATATCATCTCCTTCTATCTATCACCTTCATAAATTGACATAGGTTTATTTTTCTTTTCTTTTAAAGAATAAGAGAAGAACTTTAACCATTTTTAGTGAACTAAAGAGAACTTACAAAAAGTTTCCATCGCTAGTCTCTCCTTGTGGATCACAACTCGCATAGCCACTTGATATAGCGGTAGTATTGAGTACTTGCACCTTTGTTCTGTATTCCTGAAATTCTGTATTTTTCTATGCACAGGTCAAGACTTAATCACTTTATAGCGTACAATATCACCATCTGAAGATCTATGTTTCTTTCAAAATACCCATTTACTATTGATCGCCATCTTTTTCTTGGGCAGCTCTGACAGTTCCCAAGTGTCGTTCTTGTGTAGAGATCTTATCTCTTTCATCATAGCATCCTTCCTCATCTTGAACTCTGAACTGATTTCAGCTTCCCTGTAAGTAGACAGGACTGCCTCCTCAACGACTGGGAGAGTATAGGCTACAATCATGTTAGTAGTGAGCCAACTGGGCTTACGTGAATTTCTCCAGGTTCTTCTAACTGCAATGGATTCTTGGACATTTTTCATAGTCTATCCTTGGTTCTAATCATTCTCAGCATCCTGTTCGGCTACCCTCATCATCTTCCTGTGTCACCGAGGGTATGACCTCAAATGATACTGATCTTTCTAGAGACGATGAAGTAGCATCACTCTCCACCTGATGCAATATCCTGTTCGCCGTCTGACTCTCCACCTGCTGAGAGTTTGTAGGCTTCACCATTGAAGCCTCATCAAACGTGACGTCTCTGCTCAAGACAAATTTTCTGTCATTTGGATCCTAAATTTTGGAGACTTTTACTCCTTTCTGAATCCTACGAACTCACCTTTTCTCGTCCTTGGGTACGACTTATTTTCTTTGACATCATAGTAGGCCGGACACCCAAATAGCTGAAGCAAATCATAATCCTGAGCAACTTTTCCTGACTAAACCTCTAGACGAGTTTTACCTCCTATTGCAGACGAAGACAACCTGTTAATGAGATGGCAAGCATACGCCAATACCTCAGCCCAAAAAGATTTCGATATGCTGGCGTTGGATAACAACGTACCTTCTCTAACAAGGTCCTTGATTGAGGGAAAACCTGCAACAAAAAATAAAGAATTTCAGAACTTAAGAATAGAATGTGCAAATTCTCAATACTACCGCGATAGCAAGTGATATGCGGGCCGTGATCCACAAGGAGGGACTTGCGATGGAAGCGTATTGTAAGTCCTCTTTTAAGTTACTTGAAATGGTTAAAAGTTCCTCTCTTATTCTTGAAAAGAAAATAAAAAAGAATCTATTGTTAAGTTAAGAAGAAAGTGGTGGATTGAGAAGATGGAGAAAATAGAAAATGATTTTGTATAAAGAAAGTGAAAATAGTGAATAGAGTTGAGAGTTGGTGATGATTGTGATTTAAACTAAAAATTAAAAGAAAAGAAGAAAAACTAAAAGAAATACTTACCTCCTTTGGCTGATGACTTACCTTAGATTCGTTGTATGTTTATCTTGATCTGGAGGCGATAAGCGCATAACTCATAAGATTAAACTCAGTCCTAATTCACATTACATCATCAAGGCTTCTTTGAGCAAGCATGAAATGATACAAATATAGGGAGGAATCCATTGTCATGAGCTATCGGTGGCACTCGCTAAGGCAAGGCCATACCGATGCTATTCGACTCACTTGGATTGTCATCAAAACCAAAAGAAGAAGAAGGAAAGTAGAAGAGAAAGAAGAACATGAAAACGTAACTTTGATTTGATTAAAATAACAATGAAACAAAAGAAAAACTTTAATCGGTGTCACCCTCAGTACAAGCGTCACTCTCATTCCTCCATGTAACTCTTCTCTAGTCTCAGTTACATAAAGAAAAAATTACATAAAAGAAAAGTAAAAACCTAAGTTACAAAAAAAAGTACTGCCTAGCTATGTTCACTGCTAAATTGTTCTGGTTCTTCATCGAAATTTGCAATATTTATAGAAAAAATAAACTGGAGAGAGGAGTATACAGATAGGGGGAGCAAACACTCCCCTGTTGGTTGCAACAAAGCCGTGAATCTGCGGCTTTGGCCGCAGATCCGCGACCAGGATATGGCCACATCCTGGGAGAGGATCTCACTGATGCTTTGTTTCATCCTTCTATCAGCTGGTTTCTCGATTTGATTTCTAGAATTGACGATATTACTGTTGATCTTTAGTTCACCAAAATGGATTTATAGAAATTCAAAATTAACCAGTTTTCATTTGGTATTATCTCTCTGATTTGCTCCGATCTTCAGTTCAACCCCCTAATATCTTCTGAATATTTGTCCCACTAATTTAAATCTGAATTTAAGTGGGCTTTGGGCTCACTTTCTCTTTTTCTCCATTTAATAAAGCATGCACAATTTAAATGGTAAAAATAATTAATTAGCAGAGTTTATTTAAAATAAAATGCAGGAATGTGACAATGAATATACAATGTCAGTGACCAATTACACTCTCACACCTATCTTTTGCTCTTCCTCGAGCAAAACAAATAAAAAATAAAGCAGAACTAACCTAGTCTAACTCATTTTCGTAAAACTCACGGTTGCATTTAGCATATGTAACAAGCCGTTAAACCTATGAGTTACCCTTAGATGTTGAGTTTTGTCTCGTGAAGGTTTTTAGTGGATTACACCTACATAATCCATAAAGAAAGAGAAATAAAATATTAGTATTTTTGAAAAGCATTTTGAAAAGGAGAGAAAATATTTGAAGTATTATTGTAAGAGTTTAAGTAATCTATAAGTTATAGGAAAATTGAATTTTTCATTTCTAAACTTATTTTCTATTCAAAAACTTATTATCAATCAAAGTAAGGAGTCAAACTATATTTCTCATCTAGTATATTATTTTATCCTGAGTCATATGCACTTTTGTGACCGTGAAATTTTGACTAAGGGTTCTTTAACTCTAAATCTTATGCCTTATTTATTTTTTATTTTATTATTTATTTATTTTTTGTGGTATTATTCCTTAGTCTTATTAGGTTTTCTAATCTGGCCATGTAACGAACCTTTAGTCGGTGACTCCCAAACTGGACGGTCTTAGGGCACCGGGTGAGAAAACAACCTAAGGACTTAAGAATTAGAGCAAACAAGGCCACAAAACTAAGGTTTTTTATTTATAAGATGGAACACTTTTAGGCGTGAATACTTATGCTTTATGAGGCACAAATATTCAGCTTAATCAAAGAATTTTTTATACATATTTTTTTTTACTTTTTTATCTTTTTCTTTCTCTTTTTTTAAGGCATAAGAGTCTTTGTTTTTGAACCCTAAGTACGTAAGTGTATAAAGTATGCATATTTAATCAAGGTAAAAAATAAGAATAAATTAATTTTCTAATTTTTCTTCCTAACCCTAGAAATCAAACAAATAATCTTATTTTGATCAAGTATAAGAAATCTTAATTATTATTCTCATATTCCTTAAAATTAACTTAATTTCTTATAAAAATAGTCAAAATATTATTTCGCTTTTCAAAAAGTTTCTAAAAGCAAAGAAAATATTATTTTTATTTTGTTTTTTTAAATAAAAAGTAAATCTTTGTTATGTTAAAACCCTCCCCACATCTATCTCATGCATTGTCCTCAATGTATGAATGAATGCATAAATGCATAAAAAAGAAGAAAGGAAAGGAAAATATTAGCTTAAGATGGTGGTTCTGCTGGTGGTCGGATTGGCTCAAGCGTTGCTACCCAACAACAACAACAACAACTAAGTCACCATATTATCTTGATTGGGTAGCAACGCCTACCTCAACCCAATCAAGATAATGTCGTGGTTCACGGAACCCACCTTTATTGACTTCTTTTCTATTTATATATTTACAATCCCTATATAAATAGGATCAGGAAAGATCCTTTCATGAAAATTATTCTCTTTACATGACCAAGCTTGAAAAATCACCAATGAGTCATTATGATCAATATTTTGGTCCAACAATAGAATATGATTTTGTGGACTAGATGATTTGGCTCTAAAATGAAAAGTTCGGGAAACATTTCTAACTCGAAAAAATCAACTTTGGGTTCGAGAGTCAGTTTTGGTTCAATAGTTAAGTCCAAGTCAAAAAAAATTAAAATTCACATTCTTTTTCCATCAATGAATGTGACTTTTCAAAATGGCGGTTCAATTTCAAAGTCTAAAGGCACGGGAATCAATGTTAACTCGAAAATGAGTCCAAATTGGGTAATGATACCAGAGTCAATATAGATTCAAAAATTGAAACTGAATCTCAAAGTTGTAGTTCAGGGTCACGTTCATGTTTAAGTTCAATTTCATTGAAATAAAAACTTGCCATTTTGTCAATGAGTTGATATTGGTCAAGTTCAAGTTTATGTGATGAAATTGACTCTTGATTAAAGTCTCCAAGACGTCATGATTCTTAGTTTTCATCAATATGGTTAGGGCAATTGTAAATGGTCGAACATGTGTTAGGTAGAGTTTCCTCATTCTTATCTTTCACTATATTGATCAAATGACTCATTTGTTCTTCAAGCCTATTGAAAGATTAGGAAAAATAATTTTCAGACTGAATCAGGTTTTTCATACTCCTACTTGAGTCCATAAGTTCTTCTTCTTGTTGCGGGACTTGGAAAATGAAGTAAAGATCTTGGATTTGAAAGTTTTGTGGGAATTATGAGTCCATCATTTTCAACTTTTATTCTTGTGACTCAATCATGTCTTTTATACTCTTAGTCTCCTCAGATTTTTCTTCTATGGGTTGATGATGACTAAAAAAATTAGAAGCTGAATGTTGAAATAGTGGCTGACGATATAACTCAAGAGAGTTGTATCATCATTGACTCTGTGGAGAGTAGTGATGATTGTTCCAATCTTGTTCATAATATTGAGACTGAGACATATAATGATTTGGATAAGACCAATCCAACATACTTAGTTGGTTAAAGTTATGATATGTGAGTTAGTAATATCCGAGTCAAAATAGGTCGGTGTGAAGTATGAATCACTATGTGCATTGAAATAATTATAATCGTAATCCATATCACAACGATGTCAAAAACAAAAACAAGCAAACAAACAAAAAGAAAAAAAATCTAGTCTAAGTTAGGGTAAACCTTAGACCTACATGACTCCTAACTGGTTAGACTGTCCACGGGGGGTATATTAAAGAATCTGACCACAAGTTAATCGGCTAGATAGGGGCAAGAACAGTGGGAGATAGCTCTGCCTAAGCAACAAGCCTAATTATGCCAAACAATTGTTCTTCGAGGTTTTGCCTCTCAATCCCCAACTTTTTACACTGATTTGGTAAGAGTCAAATTCAAATTAACTTCCCTCTTAGGTCAGTCTCTTATTGAGTCCGAGATGTCCCTAGGGCCAACGTCTACTCAGTTTTAAGTTAAGTTTGGGTTAGTGAGTGAGGAGATTGTTTGTGGGTTAAGGGAGGGTAATGACTTCCCCACCTTATCTTATTTAAGGATGTGCCTTTAATTGTATTCGTGCAAATGTATAAATATATAGAAAAAAGTAACACTCAAGTAATATTTCATATAAGAATGAACCTTATACTAAATGTTATGCACACATACCTTGGCTCCAGCACTCTTCAACAGTAAATAAAAAATGTAACGAAAATAGACACGTGCCTAAATGCAAGTCTAAACATTTTTTAGCATTTACAAATAACAATTTATTGTTGAGGTTAGCAAAGTGAGTTAAACAAGAAAATGTTGGCTCAAAGGCTCATCACTATAGTTTTGATGATGATTAACTCATGTAGTTATAGTACTAATGATCATGTATTTATTAAGTTTTAGATATTCAATCAAGATCTTAGTCAGTGTTTAGCTTCAACAAAAGATTCGAAGTCAAGTTTTGAAGCTATCACATGTTGATTTAAGAGCTCGCGCTTCAAGAACGCATCAAGTACTCAAAAAAGAGTCTAGTTCATGGATCAAGTTTGGAACAAGTCGAGACGGAGAAGAAGATTTTCAAGAGAAGATTTCAAAGAAGACTTGAGTTTAAGTTTGTAAGTTTAAAATTTTTATTTTAGGATAAAATATAAATGATAGATCAGTGTGGAATGCTCAAGCTCATACACACGCAAAATTTATATATTGTTCTCATAATAAATAGTTTTAGTTTTTTTTTGGTTTAACCATTTTAGTTTTGAGTTTCAAGAATACATCTTTCGGTTCCATGAATAGATTTCATCAAAACAAATTTATGTTGGTTTATATGTGTATTAGATTTCATCCATAGATCTCATCCATATACATTGATGCTTCATACATGTTTAAGAAACTTATTTTGATGTATCTAATTCATGTATTTAAGTTTTGTTTTTATCAAAAACTTACTTTGATTTTTATTATCAAAAACAAATATATGTCATTTATTATGTGTATTGAATTCTATCAATATACATTGTGCTTCAAATGTGTTTCAATATCTTTTTTTATTTATACCATTTTAGAGAAAAAATCAGACTTTCATTTAAAAGTTGGTTTTTGGAAAATACCGGTTTTGGTTTATGCATTAATTTTTATGCCTTAAAAATAGTTTAAATGTTTGTAATATGTATTGATTTTTGATCACACATATTTATGTTACATAGTATTTCAATGAACTTATTTTTGTGAATTTTATAGAGATTTTATAAGATTTAAAATGAATTTAAAAATTTTTAAAAAAAAAACCTTAAAATGTGTTCTGGGGCTGCTTGCGTTCGACCGACCGGTCGACCGAAGGCTAGCTCGATCGACCGATCGGTTGACCGACGTGCACATACGCACGAGCCCAAGTGCGGTCGACTGACCGTTCGACCGACTGGATAAAGCCCACTCTCGGGTTTGGTAGGTCGGTCGGTCGACAGAGAGTTGTAACTCTCTACGTTTTAGGTGCGGTCGACCGGTAACCCCAACGGTCATAAAATTGATCGTTGGCCAGTCGACCGGGCTGTAGACCGAAGGCTAATCTGTAGGGGTGCCACCGGATACGGATTATCCGCGAATATCCGCATCCGAATCCGCCTCCAATCCGGATACGGATATCATTTTTTCACATCCGTCAATATTCGTATCCGTATCCGTATCTGAAAGGTAGGTGCGGATATGGATATGGTAAAAGTAATATCTTATTCGTATCCGATCCGATATCCGAATGTTGCGTGCTTCATAATAATATCGGTATGGAGAAGACTATTCTTCAATGGAATAAGGTATTAAATTTTGATATTTTGAATTGGTGAAAAAGTAATAGTGAAAAGTATTCGATTCTTGCAAGAGCACCACATGATATTTTGAGTATTTCGACATCAATCATGTCATCCGAATCGGTATTTAGCACCGGAGGACGTGTAATCTATTGTTATAGAAGTCAAATGACAATGAATACGATGAATGTATTGATATTTACACAATAATATCATAGTATGTATCACATTTAATATTATAATAGATGAGATAAAAAGTAATATAAGTATTTCTGTTTAATTTATTTTTAATCATATCCATTTTTAACATATCCGATTAGTATCCGCATCCGATCCGCTAATATCCGATTTGTATCTGATATCCGATTTTGGCGGATACGGATATCATTTTTCCACATCTGCCAATATCCGTATCCGTATACGTATCCGAAGTTTGGGTGCGGATATGGATATGGTAGAGGTAATATCCGATCCGTATCCGATCCGATGACACCCCTACTAATCTGGCTCCCCAACGGTTAGTTTTCTGAAGCCTATATAAAGGGATCTTTTGGGCCAATTTTTGTAGAAGATTTTCACAAGTTTTTGAGAGCCTATTTTTTCATCTTCCACAGAGTTTCTCAAACAAGTTTGATGGGGAGATTTCACTCTCTTGTTTAAATTTACAGCAAGTGCACGGTTGATCGTTTGCAGCACTTAAGGGTCGGTCCATAGGAAAGGTTTTTTTTTTTTTTTTTTGTTCTAGCACTAATTAGGTAGATCGAGTGAAGATGTTGGAACTAAGATGTCAAATTGAAACGTGTAATCAATCAGGATAAGGTCAAGCACCTAGATTCGAATCCCCGAAACTAATATCAAGTGGTCAATTTCGATCTCCATACTAGTCAGTTGTACACACAAAATCTCTATTTTCAATAAGCAAATTAAGTCTGAACACTAGATCTTAGTACAAGGTATTTCCCTCGTTACATGATCCATCAAAGGTAAATAAAGCTAACTGATTAAATTAAATGCATAAAAGGCAGTAAAATCCTAAGCATGGATTATAAACTCCAGACACATGACCTATCAAAAAACTAGCGACTCTAGAAATAATCTCCTAAAAATGATATGTCAATCGGTGTATATACACTCCTAAATAAGATATCTAAATTGGTCCACATGAATTAAGTCTGGGTTCATCTCCCCTAGGCACATGAAAGATTTAACTACACGTGCTCAATCTAGTAACAAGATGAATAAATAAATAAGCATATTTAAAAAATTGAATATAAGTAATTAATTAATTAAGTTGGTTCAAGTAAATTAATAAACTATTGAGTCATTAACTAAATTACTCCACCAAACTACATTAATAAAAGAATAACACTTACCTTTAAAAGAATTGCTCCAGCACATGTGAATGCTACAAAGGAGAAGGTCTTGTGGTCCCCACCATTCTCTTAGCATGTCTCTTTCCTTTGTGAGCTGCAGAAGCTACGAGTGGACTCCACCTTAAAAACTGGTCACGCACATGGTGGAAGAAAAACAGGCTAAACAGCCCCTTGGCTGTGCTCTGCTTTTGCTAGTTGATCAAAGCTAATGGGCCCCACGCTCTCTCTTGCCAGGCTGCTTCTTCACGCACATAAACAAAAAATAAATTCCCTGGCCTTCGTCTTCTCGTGGGGCGCGTATCACAAGGATGAAGATCAGAACTTCGTGCATGAGGTCAACCCAGCAAGCACCTGAAGAGGAAAGAATAAAAACAATGACTATAAAGAACTGGATGATGGGAATTAAAAATTGAAGAGAGATGAGACAGATGCAAGAGTTAAATAAATTTGTGAAAAAAAAAATGCAGAATTTAATATTTCGGTCAAACGAGGGCTCTCCCCCAAATCCTATCCTTTACATGGATATTTATAGCTTAGAATTTGATTATTTTACATAAAGTTCCACCATAAATACAAGTTTACACAGAAAAGAGAATAACAATTTATAAATTAGAATTTCAGTCATAATTTGCATTTAAGCCCTTGAACTTTTGTGAAAGGGCGCTCAACTCCTACTGCACTCCAACTTCTTTGATTAGTTGCAACTTTCTTACATGTGATCTTCAATAGCAATAGAGCAGTCCCAGCAATATCAAGTCTTTCATTAAAGCTCTTTTTGACTTGGCCACTCTTCCAAAATGCTAAATTGCGATCTTTTCTCTCTTTGGTAAACCTGTACTGCAAAACCATTAAAAACACTATAGTAGCATTATTTATATACAAAAATATAGATAAATGAGAGCAACAAAATGGTATATATTCATGTCAATCAAAATTTTTGAGCTTAACTTCCATATCAAAAAGAAAGTTTATCAAGAGTTTTTCTCTTGACTTTTTCAAAAGAATTTCTTGAGTTTTTCACTTTCAAATCTATCTAGTTTTCTCACACAAGCTTGATATTCATTGCTATATCCATCCTCTAGGATCTTTGTATATGGGAGTGTTTGTTTGTGATCAAGAAGTGATCACAAAGTGTTCTACTTTGTATTGAGAAGGAGTTGGAGGTTGCGGTCTCGGCGAGCTTGCGGGTTCGCGTTGTGTGTTGTTCTTGCAGAAACAAATGAGGGACTTGCAGGTCCAAGAGTTCTTGAAGGAGCTCGTTGTAGGTGTTGCGGAACCAAGTGATCTCGCGGGATTGGTTTTAGTGAAAATTCTTCATTGCGTTGAAGGCAGGGACGTAGAGCAAGTGGCTCGAACCTCAAAATAATTCTCCTATGTTTGCGATTGCTTATCTCTCTCTCTCAACTCACTTGTATTTATATCTTGCATACTCTTATTGTTTACATCTTTATATGCTTGATATTTACTTGTGCTTAATTGTCATATATGTTTGGGATTGTTTAATGTCTTGCATGCTCTTATTTCTTGCCTATCCTTTACATGCTTGATATTGTGTATATGCTCACACGCGTATTGAACCAAGAGCGCTATAGTAACACCTCATCTCTTAGTCTAGGAGAATCTTGAGAAGAAGTTCAAAGCCCTTCACAGGGAATTCGGCTTCAGTTTTTGGTTATATGTTGTGTGATAGTTTTAGTTTACATTATAAATTTTTAATTCTACATTGTTTTTCATTTGACTTGCACATCACCTATTCACCCCCTCTAGGTGATCTATAAGTGATATCAGAGCTTACTGCTCTTAATTTGGGTCTAACAATCTAGAGTTAAAGATCCTTTTATTTGCTGATCACAATATTTGCATACACACATGGATTTCATTGCACCTCCTATGTTTTAATATTCTTAACTTTCAAACTTGAAAAGTTAAGATGTCCATGTATCTCAAAGCCCTTGATATTCATATTTATCTTGCTATAACCAAAAATTCATATTTTGTCAATGGCAAATATCTTGAGGCTAATGCAAAAGTCATCCATGTTTTAAAGTCAACCCTAAATGATGAGTATTTATCTAGGGTTTCTAATTTTGATTTGGCTTTTGTAGTTTGGAACACCCTTATCACTCTTTTGAACAAGCGCCACATGATAAGGAGAGTGACTCAGATGAAAAAAGTGCTACATCCAACATGTGCTACAGGTCCAAGAGGATGCCCCCTTGAGGTATCCAAAAGACTAGTCTCGAATCCTTGGGGATGAGGACTTTTTGGATCAGCCGTGAACCTGGCCATCTGAGGCTGAACGCGGGTTTTCGCCTCGCGTTTTGGCAGAGTCTGCTTAAGAATGCGAGCTTCACATTGAGTAGTAAGAATGCGAGACTCACGTTCTGGCACAGATTAAACGCGAGTCTCGCATTTTGGAACAAAGACGTGGACCCCGCGCTTGAGCGTTGAGACGCGCATTTGAAGAACGCGGGTCTTATGTTGCTTTGGAGAAACGCGGGTCTGAGCCACGCGTTCTACGTCTGCATGGACGCGGGTCTCGCGTTTTAGAACAAAAACACGGACCTCTCATTTGGGCGTTGAGACGCGCGTTTGAAGAATGCGGGTCTGGTGTTGCTTCAAATAAACACGGGTGTGAGCCTCGCGTTATGTATCTGAAAAGCAGATTGCAACTACATAGTCTTCAATTTGTTGTCGATGGGCGAACGCCTTCGTCAACGTTCAGCATTCCGGTTGAGTCTCGGGAGTTGTGAGGAACCCCGACAGCCTAAAATTGCAGAGTCTGGAGAGGAGAGAGATGGCAGGACTGGCCTTGTAACGCCCGATCCTACGGGTACAAAGACGTTATTTATACATATATACGCGGGGTGAAAATACCATCACATATATGCTCTAAGTATCAGTATAGGTAAGAATCAGAGTACAGAGCACAGTGGTAATATACATTCCAGTAATAATAGCACAAGTATATAGTTATCACAGAGAATGATACAATATTCAAAGAATATTAGATCACCAAAAAACGCAAAAGCATGATATGCAATATAAAAAAAACTGAAAAATACTCACGAATAGGAAGAAGAGAATCTCGCGAGTCGATCAAGGGGGTTGAAAGAAAAAGGACTCCGGACAGATAACCGTTAATCCGTGCTTACACTATGCACTCTAATCAACTACAGTAAGGCCACCACGGTCTAGACTCCTGAATCTAGACATGAAGGTCCAGGGTTGTCAGAAAACAACCCAGCAAATATGTAAGATGAAGCCAATTGGCGTGCTCAGGCAGTCACACGTGTACATGATCAAGTGATGTGGTTCAGACAGGGTACAAACATTGACCAGAAACATAAAGAGAAATCATAAAATAAGTGGAGAACTAGGATTCAAGTTAACACATGGATAACGATAATCTTGAATAGAGAAAGCATGCATCAAAAACTGTGCTGTGAGGATAGGCACATACAAGCATGAAATAAAATTTCAATTAATGCGTTAAATACAAGTGTGAACAAAACCAGTTATATAAGCTTAGACTTTGAATTCATGAGATTGATACGTGGAGGGGATAATCCAAATAAGAAAACCCTCATATATATACCATATACCCCATGTCACCATAACCTGAGTGTATATAACCTGAGCTACCCCATACAGGAGAATATTAAAGTGTTGCATTTTAAGTTATTCAATAATAATAATAATCAGTACCATCTGATATTTCAATCGCCTCCCTACCAGTGTCACCCGTCACTGACAGTCCATACTAGAGTTTGCACTCTGGTAGAACTCACTCAGATCTAATATGGATGTACCAGTATCCTAACAAAAGAGAAACCAAATATCACACGTTCCCAATACTATTATTGATGGTAATTAATTCTTATGTTATTCGTCTGATCTATATGTTTAGGTACGTGTTACCGACACTCATACATCCACTTATGAATAAGACGAGTTATTATTAGAAAACTGATAAATCTGATAGCTCATATTTATAGTGAGTCCTGCCTCTGCTCGATACTATAGGTCATGAGATCAGGCTACTGCCTCGGGGGACTTATCATTACGCGCCCCACCCGACACTTCAGAGATATAACTCCTGCTTCCGGGACTTATCATTACGCGCCTCACACGACACTTCAGAGATATCTACCATTATAAATATTACATCATACCAGTATTCATCAGTTTTTCCCATCCCAGTGTAAGTTGAGAAAATTATTATATATATTGTCCAGTGATAATGTTCACAGTGTGTTCTCAGTAATCTAATATCCGTGATTATCGGGGATCAACAGGAGTATAGTATTAGGAGTATAATATCAGGAGTCTCCCTATTACAGAGGTTTAGGAATACAGGAGTACAGGAGTTCATGAGTGCCAAATGTCTGGTAGCAGTATAATAATTATGTCAAGTCCTCGTAAAAACGATAATCATGAATAGGCAATATAATACAGATGTCAGGTGTGATAGTATCTAATCCGAAGTCATAGCATCAGGTCAAGTGTATCAGTACCAAGTAGCAAGTATCATGTATCAGGTGATAGCATGTCAAGTATCAGGTGTCCGATATCAAGTAACAGGTAATTAATATGTTGGTGTCAGATATGTATATCAGATGTCAGATATCAGGTGTCAGGTATTAGGTGATAGCATGTCAAGTGTCAGGTATTATATATCAAGCATAAACATATCGGTGTCAGGTAATTAGCAAGTCATGTGACATGATACAAGAAATAATAAAATAAAATATTTTAAACTCTTCACAACCATATCAATAAGAGTTATTAATCATACTATTAATAATCCAGACGGGGCTAGTTAAGTTAGAGCAAGTTAGATCGTGTTAGCATAATGCTCGGTACACGGCGGAACTTGGCTCCTGGCAGAGTTAGCGTACAGCTCTAAACGCTAACGCGTTCGACGAGGCTACACTCGCGGCGGAGTGCACTCATGAACATCAGGCCAATGCACACGGCGAAGCCACACTCGCGGTGAAGCTAGACACACACGGCGTATGAACGCCCGGCTAACACACGTGACGAAATCACACTCACGACAAAGCTAAACACACGCGACGAAGCGGCATATGAACGTCCGATTATCACACACGGTGAAGCCCCACTTGAATGGGTCTAGCTGTAAAGTACTGAGCGCTAAGCTTGCCTCCCGGTGGGGCTATATGAAATCCGAAGGTTAAATAGGTATCTGCACAAATGTTAGTACAAAACATGCATATAAATAACAGTACACGTCAAGCATGAAATATTGGTACTCGCAATTACAATCAACAGGTATTAGCAAAGCATGTATAATATTAGAAAAACACTCGCCCAACATAAAATATAGTACTCGTCCAAATACCGAAAGGGAGTACTTGTCCAGATACCAAAAAAAGAGTACTCGCCTAAATGCCAAAAAAAGTACTCGCTTAAATCTTCGAAAAACTCCGTAAAATCTCGGAACACCAGAAACACGTGCATGAGCCACCAACATATATTAAAATATATAAATATTAATTTATTGAGAGAGTAAGAGAGAGGAGAGAGAAATAGTGAGAGGAGAATGAGAATCAGATCCAGAACTAGTGTGAGAGAGAGAATGAGAATCAGATCCAGAACCGGATCAGAGAGAGGGAAGGAACTAGATTTAGAGAGGGGGAGAGAGAGAAAGGGAGAACACAATGAGAGAGGGAGAGAAGATAGGGGACAGAACACTAAATAAGGAGGAAGGAAAGAAAAAGAAAGAAGGAAGAAAGAAAGAAAGAAGAGAGAAAAAAGGGAAAAGGGATTTCAATGAATTCAGAAAAAATCTCCAAAAATGTATTTAGATGGAAAATAAGATTCTAAGAAGTAATGTGAAAGCCGTTTTTAAAAATTCAATTCTGTTTGAAAACTAAAAATCTGAGAATCAGTCAGCGATACCAATCGACATCGGTTTTGAAGATTTTGCAGAATAATTCAGAAAAATCTAGAAAATATAAATCTAAAATATTAGAAAACGATATTTAAAACTAAAATCGGTAAAATCTGATTATCAGAAAGGTCAAATCAGACACTACGTTGGTATCAGGTCCCTGGTTCAGACTCGGACTGACTATGAGTCTAGAAATTCGGATCCAATATAAAACAATAGCATAAATAAACACAAAGAAAAAATAAATACTAGGAGAAAATAAAAAATACGATAAAAAAATCAAAATACGTATCTAAGTACGTATTCTGAAAATTGGGTGTTACAGGCTTTCTTCGTCGTTTTGTGCATGAGCTAGCACGCTAGAACTGTGGGTCTCTCGAGAGATGTTGAAGCAGGCTGTGTGGGCTACACGGGAGGTTTTCAAAACCTCGCTAGACATGACGTTGTTTGCGTTGTGAGCAATGGCACAGGCCACTTTTGGAGAAGTCTCCGAAGAGACTTGAGAGCGGGTCCCCGAAGAGACTCTGCGGTACTGCCGCGTTGCTTTTGGGCTATCGAAGCCCGAAAAAAGAAATTCTTCAAATTTTCTTTGGTCGAATTCGACGACAAGCGACTCGATCGTTGATCAATTAACTTGACATCAGCTTGCGCCACGGCTTTCTTGTTGGTAGAGAAAACAGTCCCCAGCAGAGTCACCATCTTTTATTTGGTCAAAAAGATGCAAAGTAAAATTTCTTTGAGTGGATGAAATATTACAACGGAACAATTTCGATTACAAAAGAGGGGAGGATATTCGAATCTCTCCTTTGTTTAAAGATGGGTTCTTCGTGTGGCGATGGACAGTGAATCTTGTTCTCCATTAACCGACTGAATGACAAGCTTCTCTTGATCATTTTAAGGATGTAAGACCACTCCACTTGGACATGACAAGTGTTGGAGTTCTCTTTTTAAAGAAGAAATATCTTTCCTTCTCTTTCTCTCTCTCCTTTGAAAGCCCAAAGCTTCTGAACTTTGTGGCTATTTTGCTCCTTTAAAAAAAAGAGGCCCACATTCAATAGCTTTCATGGCTATTTATAGGAGTGTTCAGGGGTAAAATTGTCCCCTAGAATCCCTCCATAATGGAGATTCACTTCCTACATTATGTGGGTGTTAATTGACCCAGTAATGAGGCAATTACAAAAGAAATGCAACCCTCTCGGGTTCTGTTCTGTTGCTGAAACGTGGAGCTCACAGGCTCCATTTGAGTTGAGACGCGAAGTTGTCTGAGGTATGCGTTTGAGTTGAAACGCGACTCTGGTTGAGCTTCGTGTTTGAGTTGGAACGCGGGCTTGGTTGATTCGTGTTTGAGTTGGAATGCGACTCTGGTTGAGCTCCGTGTTTGAGTTGGAACGCGACTCTGGTTGAGCTCTGTGTTTGAGTGAAAATGCAATTTTCGCGTTGGAGTGAGGTCCGCGTTTGAGGACTTGCCTTCAATGATTTTTAGACAGTCTACAAGGATTGTGATCACTGATCCAGTCCTCACAAAATGCCCCTACTTATGGGGACTGCGACCATGATCGCAGTCCTCACAAAAATATCATGTTTTTTTAGTCTTTATAGGATTGCGATCATGATCGCAGTCCACTTTTTTAGGCTGCGACCATGACCGCAGTATTCACAAAAATATCCTATATTTGAGTCTTTATGAGGACTGTGATCATGATCGCAGTTCTCGCAGTTCTCAGAACTGCGATGACTGCAATCATGATCGTAGCCCTCACAAAATGCCCTATTTTTAGTTTTTGCGAGGGTTGCAATCATAGTCCGGCGAAGTTGGAGTCCGATTTCCAAATAAGTCAGGAACCAGTTTCTGGCGAATCTAGCACGGAATTTCTGCGAAGCTAGAGATGTGCTTTTAGCGGAGCTAAAGCATGTCTGTCAGCGAAGTTATGCAAGCGTTGTGCTAAGCCAGCACTAGACTCACGGCGGAGTTAGCCCTTAGTGGGGCTGAAGTAACGCTTCTCGGGAAGGCGCTTTAGGCGCCGTTTCAAATTAATTTGAAACGACTGCCTGCGCTCCTTTCGAGGCGTCGTTTAGGCAATCGGCCTATAAAAGCCTGATCGGGCTTAAAAGAGAAGGCACTTTTCTTTGAATTTTTTGAGAACTCTGATTCTCTTCTTCCTTTTTTTTCTTCTTCGTTCAAGAATTCAAGAACTTCCACAGTTCTCCAATGGCTCCTAAGAGACGAGCAGGGAAAGAGGTAGCAACCTCTACGACGGAGGGTCCTTCTCCTCCTCCGGTCATCGAACGACCTATCGCGGGTAGGGATCTTTCCCTTTTGATCAGAGATTTTTATCTCTCTTTTAAAGCTGATTTTTGGCTATATTTTGATGAACCCAGAGCAATCAATCATGATCTTGTGATCTTAGGGAGTTCAATTCCCTGAATTTTCCTTGATTTCTTGATTGGGAATCATAGAACCGAAGGGTCTCTTCTCCAAGCTTCCAGGCGAAGCTATCCCTTAGGCGGTTCACATCCTATTGAATGATAGGGTGCGAAGCTAGCCTTTGGAGTGTGGCTGAAAATGACCTTAATACCCTTAAGATAATCTTTAGGCAATAATACCTTTTGACGAAGTTTGCCCCTGGGGCTTTGTTGCATTCTGTTGTTCAAGGTCAAGCTTCCAGAGCGAAGCTAACACTTGGACATTTTCCCGCTTCCTGCCTTCGTGTGGAGCGTGGAGTTACGCTGCAGCTGCGAAGCTAAGCTTCAGGGCGAAGCTATCATTAGGCCAGCTTCGTTCGGAGAGCGAGGCTATGCCTTAACAAAAATTACATTCTTGTTTTAGCCCTTATTTGGCTGAGAAACTAATCATAGTTTCTCCTTGTTCTTGCAGTGCATTATACTCCTGGTCCTCTGAACAGTCTCTTTGGCATAACCAGGGGCTAGATGGCAACGTCAGCATGCAGTTTCAAGGGCAGGCCTCACTATTTAGCGAGCGAAGCTCTCCTGCTCGGGATGGACTTATTCATGGTGGGGATCAGCGCACCATGAGGAGCATCTTAACTACTGCTCCCCTTGAAGATTCTGACCGAAGAATCTATCGGAAGCCCGGCTTCATGTTCAGAGATGCGGCGCCAGACAACGATCACCAGCTGCTAGCCAGAGAGGGGCAGTGGATTTTCAAATTGGATGGTGAGAAGTACTATCTCCCATCTAGCAAGCGGCATTTTCCTTTGTCCTTCTTTCAATGCATGACGAGGGCTCGAAAGATGCAGTGGCAAGTGACTTGGGCTACTGACTCTGTTCACGTAGGAAAGTTGATAATTCCGTCCCCTGATTACACAAGGATGGGTCCTCCTCGCTGCATATTGGATCTTCACCCTGGGAATGTACTTTCAGACATCCCAGTGGGAGAAAATCCTGCGGTGGCTCAGACCTTTGGAAATCAATTCTTTAAGGTTTGTGACAATTATCCAGCCACTGATTTCTGGACTCCGGGATGGATTCACCCCCAAGGCATGGTGGAGGGACTTGACTCTATATGTCCTTGTTCATTTTGAGGAGGATCTGGAGAGGCAGGGCTTTATGAGGCCGTCAGGGCGACCTGTTATGGCATTCAGATGAGCGTAGCAAACTTCTACGCCATCTTTGAGTTGTACTGCCCGGCTACAGGGACCTTCTTCACCCCTGCTAGCGAATTGGGTATGGCTCTGCACGAGATGTGGGAAGTCTCTGCTCTGCCTTTGGGGTCTATCCCATATGAAGAATATTTCCCGTGCGAGACGGAATTGGCACTTCTGGAGAAGCAGGAGCTCGTTTTGCTTGAGACCTACCGGGAATTGATGTGCCACCTCTACATTTGTTCCAGCATGCATGGGAGCCATAAGGGAGCTTCATGCAGTTTGAACAGCTGAGGAAATTATTTGTTCCCCGACTTGGAAAGTACTCCTGAAGCAGCTCATTGTGGATTTACAGATGAAGACATCTTTCGTCGGATGCAAGAGCACTCTCAAGGGGATTTAATTCTGGAAGAAGATGACGGACCCTATGAGAAAGGCGATATTCTTCGGAGTTTCCACCACCAGGCTCATCGACCGACGTCCCGGAAGGCACTTCTAGCTGGTTTCTTAACGGTCTGTGTGGTGCCATCTTCGTCCGGTGATGTCATTCATCCAACTGTCTTATTGCCTGTCGTTCGTCTAGTCCATGGTCGTTCTCTTGGACTTCTTACGGCCATGGTGTACTATATTCAAAGAGCCCTTCGTGCATTGACGGATGCTTTCTATAAGCCACCAACAACGAAGCGGGGAAAGGGGACTACCTTGCCTCGCGACGGGCCAAATCCTCGAATAGGTTTGCCATATACTTATTTAATGGCTTGGTTCTCCCTTCACTGTCCTTCCATCATCCAAGCCAGAGAGGAGCCCCCAGAAGGTGTTCGAATGGCGCTTCTCTGTCGATACGAGGGGTGTTCATGGTCAAGGACTTATGTGGCTGCGGTCCGTAAGCTGTTGTACCGTCATGACATTTATAGCCTTTTCCGATGCTTCCCCTACATTCGCAATGTGGGCTATGGTGAAGAATTCAAGGATGTGGTAGAAGGGCAGACGTCTTTGAGTCGGGGAGTCTTCGAGTGGCTGGTTAGCATCCGGCCATCGCACTTGTTGTATAGAAGTGGGGACACCTGTTACTTGGAGCCCTATGTTCCGAGTCGATTTTCCCGCCAGTTTGGGTATGACCAACTGTATGTAGGCAATCCAAACAGCAATCTGGCGTTTATGGGGAGCCTCATCGATGGAGCTCGTGCCTGGTGGTTCTTCATTGCTGACTGTACTGAGGCGCGACTGTGCATGCCGCTAAGGACTCCGAACCTTCTGACGACCCTGGGATTCTGTCAGTGGTATAGAACTTTGAACTCCACACCTACTGAATTTTCTATTAATTCCTTTGGTGTTAAGTTAATCTCTCAGCGGCTGAAGCGGAAGGTCACTGAGAAGAGCGAGGGTAAGAGGGTCCGCGTTCCAGGCCTCGGGGAATTCATCGCCGTTGATGATAGCGAAGCCTCGGATGTCGGAAGTCCTCGCTTTGAAGCGGATACAGGTGCTGAGGCTCGAACAGCTGCTTCTGGTGGGGTGGGCACGGACCCCATAGAACATGCTGATGTAGAAGAAGTGGAGGAAGAAGATCCTGACGTCCACTTCAAGCGAAAGTGGGAAGGTGGATCTCGTAGGAAGAGGGTAGTGAAAAAGCCTCGTCGCTACGCTCTTACGGTTGTTGCAGAGGGCGAATTATCTGCAGCGCCTCGTCCTCCTGCCCCATTAGTCATTAAGTTGTCAGTTCCTACGCCGACTACTGGTAAAGCTGCTCTGGACCTGGGTGAGATCAGCTTCGTTCTTGTAATATACTTCTTATGTGTTCCATATAACTCATTATTTAATTTATGATTCAGGAACTGAGGCGGTGAGAAGCCCGAGAGTTGAGGCTGTCGGAAAATAAGGGGAGCATTATGATCCCTTGTTCACTTATAGAGAAGGCGATGAAGCTGGCTATTTCGCCGTCTCGAAAGAGTCTAGAGATGATGCGTCTGATGTAGGTCCTTTGGGTGCTGGGACTTCAAAAGGAAGTCCCGTAGCTTCTAGCTCTTTTGGGTGGACCACGGAGGGTTCGGCCAGTGAAGGTGGGCTGGCATTCGTGTTGATTTCGCTAAAGATTTTTCGATAGAGCATGTAGGGACTGATGCAGCCGTCAAGACGATTGAGGCAGAGGAACTGAAATTGAGGGGACGGTAATCATGGAACCAACCTCACTTCCAACTATATCGGTGAGTGAAATGCCATTGGTTTCGCCAGTGCCGCCTATCTTGCCGAGCGCGGAGCTGAAGGTAATTACCAGTCCTACTTCTCCAACATTGGTGATTGAGCCAGCTCTCCCGAAAATAGTCACTAGTCCTACCTCGGTTGTGGCTAGTGTACTGGTTTCAATGAGGACTCCTCCGAGATCACTGACGACCCCTCATGTTTTTGCAGTCAGTGCTTCTATTATTTCCTCCATAGTTACACCAGTGAAACCAGTGGAAACTCTGTCTTCAGGGCTGCTCGTTTGCCGGGAGTAATTGAGGCCGAGAATGAATTCGTGACTGAGTTAATCGACAGCTTTTATAAGAGCTTGAAGCAATCCATTGCTTTGGTCTTGAAGGGCTCGACTATCTCGTTCTCTGCTTTAAAGGTGGTCCTCTCCCGAAGCATTGACAGTATCTGGGACTTTGGAGGTGATGATCAGGCCGCCGCATTGGAGCTTCTGGTGGACAGACTTGAGAGGGATGTGGACGAATGGCGCCATCTTAGCCATTCAGATTTGGAGGCTTCAGTTAACGAGCAGCTTGCGCATCTTATTGCTCAGATGCATGAGGCTCATCCGCCGCTCAAGAAGCTGCTAAGGTAATTTCTTCTGATTTGAAATCCTTGGAGACAAGGAAAGTAGAGCTTGGGGATGACATAGACGCTTCTAGCAGTGCTCTTCTTGACGCTGAGGATAAAATTGAAAAGGCCAAGGAAATATCAGGAAGGCTAATCTTCTTTTGTCCAAGGCTGAACCAGTGCGTCTTGAAGAGACTGCCCGGCTTGAGCAGCTTAATGCCCAGAATGACGAAGTCATGCGCGGCAGGAGCTAGCACAGAGGGCAACCTTGGTTGAAATTGAAGCTCGCTTGGCCCAGACGGCGAACTTTAATGAGGCCGAGTTGAGGTCACAGGCGCTTATCAGGGCTGCTGAAGATAGGAAGACTAGACTGGCCACTCTTGAAGGACGGATCAAGTCCTATGAAGCACCATCATAGCTTGTAATATGTGCCTTCATGTATCCCTCTTTGGAATCAATATAGAATGATTTTATTTTGACTCCCCTGTTGCATTTTCAACTTATTTTATCTTTTGAATTCTTGCTTTCAAGTTGTATTGCAGCTATTTGAGAAAATAGTCATTACTGGACTAAAAAATGAGACCTGGCTATCCGCCGGTTCAGAGGTCGCAATGACGTAACCGGTTAAGAAGCCGCCAAGCTCAAAATTTTGTCGTATGATGACAAAGAAATGTTCTTGCCGGACTCAAAGATGAGACTTGGCTATCTGTCAGTTCAGAGATCGCAATGACGTAACCGATTGAGAAGCCACCAAGCTCAAAATTTTGTCGTATGATGACAAAGAAATAGTCCTTGCCAAACTGAAAGATGAGACTTGGCTATCTGCCGGTTCAGAGGTTGCAATGATATAACCGATTGAGAAGTCACCAAGCTCGAAATTTTGTCGTATGATTACAAAGAAGTAGTCCTTGCCGGACTGAAAGATGAGACTTGGCTATCTGCCGGTTCAGAGATCGCAATGACATAACCGATTGAGAAGCCACCAAGCTCAAAATTTGGATGGAATTTGAAAGAAATTGTCAGAGGTATATTGTTAACGTGACAACTAGAAAAGTCCACCAAAGACTGAGTGGGACTCAGAAACTTGTTGGGGGGCTAGGAAATGAATTCCATAGAAGATCATGTGTCAGAGGTGTAATGTTAACGTGACAAAAAGAACTTCGTAGGGATTCGGAAAGCAATTGTCAGAGAAAAACGAGGAGATCACTGTCATAAGTTTAATGTTAACTTAACAGCGAAATGGATGCCAGAGGTATAGTGTTAAACATAGCAAGAAAAGGTCTCGTTCTCACTGAGAAAAATGAGGAAATCACTGTCATAGGTTTAATGTTAACTTAACAGCGAAATGGATGCCAGAGGTATACTGTTAAACATAGCATGGAAGGGGTCTCGTTCTTGCAGAGAGAAATGAGGAAATCACTGTCATAGGTTTAATGTTAACTTAACAGCGAAATGGATGCCAGAGGTATACTGTTAAATATAGCATGGAAGGGGTCTCGTTTTCAAACGAGGAGATCACTGTCATAGGTTTAATGTTAACTTAACAGCGAAATGGATGCCAGAGGTATACTGTTAAACATAGCATGGAATGGGTCTCGTTCTCACAGAGAGAAACGAGGAAATCACTGTCATAGGTTTAATGTTAACATAACAGCAAAATGGATGCCAGAGGTATACTGTTAAACATAGCATTGAAGGGGTCTCGTTCTCGCAGAGAGAAACGAGAAAATCACTGTCATAGGTTTAATGTTAACTTAACAGCGAAATGGATGCCAGAGGTATAGTGTTAAACATAGCATGAAAAGGTCTCATTTTCAAACGAGGAGATCACTGTCATAGGTTTAATGTTAACTTAATAGCGAAATGGATGCCAGAGGTATACTGTTAAACATAGCATGGAAGGGGTCTCGTTCTCACAAAGAGAAATGAGGAAATCACTGTCATAGGTTTAAAGTTAACTTAATAGCGAAATGGATGAAAAGATCTTTATATGTGGTCTTACCATTCTATGGATGAGAATTGGTAAGTGATTTTGAAGAGGGAATCAAATGGGAACAGGTCCCTTAGGATTTTTAGTAAATCCTCAGCTGTCAACGGGTTTGATATGCCTTTACCAACTACCATTTGAGTCGGGCTAGCCATGTTATTCCCCTCAGCATGATGAGTTGTCGAGGACTTATGTTGGGCTTAAAGGCCAACATTTTCCTCTATCCTTAACCGTTAAAAGTGTTGGATCATGTGGTTAGTGCATGTAATCTTGATTCTCCTTTGAGACAACCAGTGTATGATCAGGTTCCTATCGGTTTATGGTTGTATAATCTCGTTTGGAGGAAGAGAGAGGGCTCTTTCTGCGTACCTTGAATTTGAAGGTCTTGATCAGAGGTGTATTGTTAACTTGATCATGAGAAGGATCCTTAATCAAGGATAATACTTCTTTAAGAACTTGCCATTGATCGGCATCATGAGTAAATCACCATCTGAAGTCATAAGGCGATATGCTCCGTTTAAATAGGCTGTTTCTATTACAAACGGTCCCTCCCATTTGGGCTGAAACTTGCCTTTGTTTTGTGAGTCATGATATTGGTCGTCTGACGGCTAAAACCAAATCTCCTTTCTGGAAGACTCTTTGTTTGACCTTATTATTGAAGGCTTTGAGATCCGAGCTTGATATAACTCGATGTGATGCTGAGCTTGTAACCGCTTCTCATCTAGTGCTTCGAGCTCTTGAAGACGCAACCGATCATTGTCCTCTGATGTGATCTTAGTGATTAGAGCAACTCGTAATGACGGCATCTAGATTTCCAACGGTATGACTGCTTCACACCGTATACCAGGGAAAAAGGCGTATTGCCTGTCGGGGTCCGAACCGTGGTTCGGTAGGCCTAAAGACATTCACCAAGCTTTTCGTCCCAATCTCGCTTGTTCGAGGAAACGAACTTTTTGAGTAACTTGATGATCGCTTTGTTGAATGCTTCCGCCAACCCGTTAGCGGCGGGATTATAGGCAGTTGAAGCCACATTGAATTCGGTATTTATCGCAGAAATCGATAGAATACCTGGCTTATGAATTGGGAACCGTTATCATGAATGATCCGCCTAGGGACACCAAACCTATGAATGACATGGTGTTTGATGAAATTAACCACGTTAGAAATTTTGACTTCAATCAATGGTATAGCTTCTGCCCACTTTGAAAAGTAGTCAGTTACTGCCAGGATAAACCGGTGTTCTTTTGTCGAAGAGGGTCTGATTGGCCCTACGATATCGATTCCCCATGCTTCAAATTGCCATGAAGCAACAGTTGGGTGGAGCAACTCTGGAGGCTGGTGTATGAAGTCCGCATGAATTTGGCATGCTTTACACCTTCGTGCATATTGGATGGCATCGGCTATCATGGTTGGCCAATAATATCCAAGCCTATGCAATCTGTCTTTAAGTTTTGGATCTAGCTGATGAGCTCCGCATATGCCGTCGTGTGCTTCTTTAAGCATTTCCTGTGCCTCTGAATTAGAAAGGCAACGGAGGAGAACACCGTCATATGAACGACGGTAAAGTATCTTCAGAGTTGGATCGTAATAAAAATGGAGAGACCTTCGTCTGATAGATGCCGCTTCTTTAGGATTGTCTGGCAGCAGACCATGTAGAGCATAGTCGATGAAAGGAAATCGCCAATCTCTCAGCTCAAGATCCATGGAGATATTATAGACCTCTCTGTTTCTTAACATATGTTTAGAGCAGACAAGGTGTCGAGTCGCCACTGTAAGGTGGTACTCAGTGTCGACTGGCAGGGCTAGCGTTGTTGCTAATACAGCAAGAGCATCCGTCTTAGTATTCTGAGATCGAGATACGTGCCCGTGTAAAAACCATCAAACAGATTAGCCAATTCGATGACTGTGTGATAATAAGGCACCAAATCCTCGTGACGGACCTCATATTCGCCTTTAACCTGATTGATAATCAGTTTTGAATCGCCATAAGCTTCAAGGTAGCATACCCTCATTCCGTGGGCGAGCTGAAGACCAATGAGTAGAGCATTATATTTCGTTACATTGTTGGAGCATGATTCCGTCAGAGAAAATGCTCTAGGAAGGACATGATTCTGTGGAGAGATAAACACAACCCCCACGCCGGCAATGATCCTACCTTTAGGACCTATTCGTGATGCTCCATCGAAGAACATCTGCCAATTTCATCCTCTGAGGCTACATTGGACTCGAAGACTTCATCTGGAATATCTTCAAGAAGTTTTGAGTATTCCGGAACTGGATGAGCAACCAAGAACTCTGCAAGGGCCTGTCCTTTAATCGCTTTTGAGGGATAAAAATCATGTCGTATTGAGACAAAAGAAGTGCCCATTTAGCTAATCTTGAATTTAATGATCCTGGCTTCGTCATAAGAAGACGCAAAGGATTCACTCTGGAGATGACATGTATGGTTTGGCCGACCAAATAATGTCGCGTTTTCTGAACGATAAAGACAAGAGCTAAGTACTCCTTCTCAATAGGATTATAACGAGATTCCGCTCCTATCAGAGTC